>SKCR01007838.1:0-600000 GCA_019454045.1 Zanthoxylum bungeanum | reverse complement strand
TGTTACACCGGTAATTCAAGTTATTCTTCAATTAAGCATTGTGTTTTGATGTAATCACACGTCGTTTTTTATACTTTTATTAAAGGCTGACGTGGCCTATCATTTTATAGTAGTATACACGTTGATGGTGATTTTACACTACCATTTTTTTAATGTAATTACATCAATTTTAAGGAATATGAGCAATGACCTTATAAGGGATGGTCTCCCTTAGGACTAGCCAAATGCCTTTTGAGTAGGCTTAGGCTCATACCAATATCAAAATCTTGAGAAGTATGTAGGGTTTCAGAGTCACCATATGCTTCCAAAGATAACAATATCTTGATAGCTAATAGGTCAATCCTTATACATGATATTAAAGTCAATTGTTCTAACAAGAAATATGCCAATAAGGACATTGAATCCCGAAAGATGGATTGCAATATTCCACATCGCTTGGAATTGAGTATGAGGATATTTTTATAAGTAGATGACTATCTTAACTAACATGGGGCCATTTGAGCCAATTGTTTGAACTTAGTGCCAAGAACAAAGGTGTGAATGAAATTTTACCTACAAGCACTCAAACAAGAGCAACTATATACCCAAGAGGGATGATGAATTGGGTATGTGACAAAATAATACGGAATTAAAAATCTTTACGATTTTAAGTTACTTAGTTGGTAGCTTTACCAAATAAACTTATAATTCAATTTCCACAATTGATATATGCAATCATTAAATCAAATATCAATTTTCTCAATAACAAGTTTTACAAAATGATAAATTAATATCATATAAAATTTACGATAAATAAAAAAGTAAGGTTCAGAGAAATTAAAACTGTAATTTATAGTGGTTAGGCCAACAATTCATACGTCCACTCTTCCAAACAGCGCTTGAAGCTTTTCAATATTCAAAAGTGATTCCATATTTTGTACTATGAGTTTTCCGTGTCTCACTCACAAATCAAGAGTTTTGTTCTTAAGTTCCACATGTACACAATAGTCTTATCTCTTATGCTCACTCAAAAGCTTTACACAATTTGCTTCGACATCTTTTTATAATGCTCGCAAATACGTATCGAAACCGCTAGCGTTGCATCATCAAAATCAATCATCGAAAATATGACACTAACAATGAAGATGCCCGAGTTTGGACTTATAATTTACCATGTGTTGTGTCAAAATGAAAAATATAATGATAGTTGAGTGAGCAGATACACTAATACACCACAATTATATATCTTTGAGGTTTCTTTGATTTGTTTCTAATTCCTATCTTATTATTGACCGAAGTTACTAAATCGTTGTCATTGAAAAGAGATAGCTAATCATAAAAATTTGCATGGTAATTATACATGGATCATGGTAAAGAGATAGCTAATCATCTATTGATTAGTTACTTGTGATTAGGAGTGGAATGAGACGGGTATGATATGATATGATATGGGATATTAATATTTATATCTATATCGTTCAATCAACGGGTACAAAAATTATCTCATTATCCACTTCTAACATACCATGCCACCGTAGACCCTTGTGCAGATCCACATTCACATAAGGATTTTACCTCTATTTGAATGAGGATGTCAATACTCATATCTGACCCGTCCAACTAACGGGTATAGATAAATATCTTCTTATTTGTTTCTAACGTACCGAATCCCGCGGGCCCCATTCCCGTGTGGATTTTTACTATCCCTACTTATATGTGATATATATGATAATTGTCATCTCATATTCCACATGAGGTAGGTCTAATTGGGGAGAAATATTGAGTTAAACAACTCTATCAAGTGAACTATTCTTTGATTCATTATGCTCAATTTGTATCATTTTGTCTAACGAAATTGTAGTTTTCACTCAAAGGTGGCATTGGGAGAGTCGGTACATACGATCGATTATAACTCCCAAATTTAATCTAAAATTAAGACTTTCGAATTCAGAAAAATAAATATAATTTTTAATATATAATATGAAATATATATTTTTTTATCAAGACACACTACAAGAAAATAGATCTTTAGTGTCGAAAAAATTCGTCGTTAAAGGTCTTTAGCGTCGAATAAAATTTTGACGTGCAAGTTTGGTCGAGGTAGGTATTTAGCGTCAAAAACTGATTTCGTCACTAAAAATATATCTTTAGCGACGAAAATAAGTGTCGCTAAAAGTACTTATCTTTAGCGTTGAAATTCATTTTCGACGCTAAATATCTACATCGACCAAGATTTCGCGTCAAAAATTTTATTTCGACGCAGAAAATATTTAGCGACGAAATTTTTACTTTTAGCGACAAAATTTTCGACGCTAAAAGTGAAAATAAAAAATAAAAAATTTGTTATAAATTAAATTTTTAAAAAACATAAGAACATGATTACAAATTTGTTATAAAATATTATGACAATGATATCTTTATTAATATAAAAATAAAATTACAAAATTTATCACAACAAAAAAGCTTAAAATAATAAACAAAATGATCAAATATATTTTTTCTATCTTCACTTTCATATTCTTTATCTTCACTTTCATTTGTTTTTCATTTTCCTCACCATCTTCATCTTCATTTTCATAATTTCTTCATCTTTATATTCCCCTACAAAAAAAAAAAAAAAAAAATTGGATGTTAATATAAATACAAAAAATGAAACAAAACATATAAGGAAAAAGAAAATTTAGAGAGAAAATAAGAATATGAGAGAAAGAAAGTGAGAATAAGATAAATGAAAGAGCAAATGAATTTATAAGGAAAAAAAAAACATTTAGCGACGAAATAGGCTTTCATCGCTAAAGGTCCTCAAATAGCGGGAATTATTTCCGCCAAAATTTTGATTTTTAGTGTCGAATTTTTTGACTTTTAGCGTCGAAAATTCGTCACTAAATGTCAAAAAATTTAAATCAAATTTTATTAGGCGAAAAGTTCAAATTTTAGAAGGTGAAAATTCGAAAAATTTAAATTTACCCTTTAGCGTAGAAAAATTCGTCGCAAATTGTCAAAAATTTAAATCTAGGCAAAAAGTTCAAATTTTAGAAGGCGGGAAATCGAAAATTTTAAATTTACCCTTTAGCGTCGAAATTCTATTTGGACGCTAAATGATCAACTTTTTAGCGTCCAAATAGAATTTTGACGCTAAAGGTTAGAACCTTTAGCATCAAAAAACTATTTTGAAACCCTTTAGCGTCGAAATTAAAATTCAATGCTAAAGGGTCAACCATTTAGCGTCAATTATTTCGACGCTAAAGGTGCAACTTTTAGCGTCAAATCCAATTTGGACGCTAAAAGATTGACCCTTTAGCGTCCAAATAGATTTTCGACGCTAAAGGTTTACCTTTTAGCGTCGAAATTTTAATTCGACGCCAAATGGTTACCTTTTAGCGTCGAAATTTTAATTCGACGCCAAATAGTTACCTATTAGCGTCGAAAAAAAATTCAAGTCCATTTTCTTATAGTGATAATTCAAAATGTGTTTTTATTAATTTAGTGAAATAATCTATTATAAATACATCACTATACTTTCCCACCATGTAGGTTATAGTGGGCGCATATATAAAGAAAGAAAAAGTGGCAAAAAAAGGAAAGAAAATAAAAATACAATTTTGCCACCTATAATGGCTACAAGCTGTCCAAAATCAAAGTCATCCATTGAGATAAAAGAAGCTACCACCACCATCACAATACTTTTTTTTTCTCCGTGATTGATTCGCTTTAAATTTTAATGCCTCCATTTGCGCCTTCAACGTGTATACTACTATTTCCACATACTATCTATTACTTAATTAACGTAATAATATTCTTGTTGATCGTTGTTTTTCGTTCGAATAACCTCACTCGAATAGTAAATTTATTTGGTTAATTGAGAATTATATAAATTTGACAAGCAGACAAGATTAAAATACATAGATTTACGTTATTCGGCGGAAAGTGGCTTATATCTATGTCCACAAATATATATATATATATATATATATAATATTATATATATATATATATATATATTTAGTATATCTCGGGGTCAAGACCGAGGTTACAAATGTGAGAAGCACAAATATGATGATAAAACACATTGGGTTTTGATAAGCCCGGTATAACTTTTACAAGTGGTCGGGTGAATGATCAGTTTTCTCTCTCTCTCTACCTCTAGCTTTTAAGCTCTTGATTTTACAAGTTGTGAAATGACATATTTGCTAACCTCTGAAACAATGACTTGAACCTCTTTATATAAGTTCTGTGGACGCTGGTTTTCGCCCGAGGTCCACAATCAGAATTTGTAGATTGGAGGCATTAGCGATCCTGCAAGACAAAGGTAGAGTGAGCGGGAGCAGACTACCCACCGGTGTGGTGGGTGCCGGGGGCACTCCGACGCCCAAGTCAGTAGCATGAAATGAGCAGTAATTATGTAATGTAAAAGGTAGGTTTGATGTTACCTTGACCTATTTGGGTGGCCATGAGAATGGTGGTAATTGTATAAGGAGGGGATGGAGAGCTCTGAGAGAGCTAGTGTCAAAGAGCAGAGACTTGTAAGAAAGAAGTCAAGCCTGCCTCAGAGTTGAGAAGCCCGCTCTAAACTTTGGGTTACGTATCCTTTTATAGATTTGAAGGAATCATCTTATCACTGCCAGAGGAGTTGTACCTAAGATTATTGGGATCTACAAAGTGCTGACACCTCTGGCAATGGAACCCACAACGTGCCTTGGATTCAACTTTCGGCGGGAAGAAGAATATTTGCATGTGTTTGTGCTTAGAAAAAGAGGGAAGCAGTTGGTATATAATGAGATATAATTGTCTTGAAGCTATTGGTCTAATTAGAGTCCAATAATTTTGGGTCTTGCATACTGTTAGGCCTTGCATACTGTTGGGTTTAAGACGAAAAGACGATTTTACCCTTGGGTCCAAATTTGGCCCGTACAGTTTGTTCCCTACTCTTTAAGTCAAAGAGTCTTTGATTTGAAGAGTAATATGTCGAGTATATCATCAGAGATTTGATCCTGATACTAGATGTCTTTTATGTCTTTGAAGTAGCTGAAGTTTAAAACTTCAACTTAACTCTACAAGAAACATAGAATGCTCATAGTCGACTGAACCTGATTAAGGTCTAGATAATCCCCATACTACGGGTCCAAAGACCAGATGAGTCTTTTAATGTCGTCTTGACCAGATGAAGGCCAAGTCTTCTACTTGACTCTTCATGAGCTAATGGGGAATGTTCCCAGTTGATTGATCCTGAAGAAAGTCAGGATAATCCCCATACTACGGGTCAAAGGACCAGGGGAGTCTACAATGTCTTCTAGACCAGATGAAGGTCATATGTTGACTCTACATGAGCCATGGGGAATGTTCCCAGTCGACTGAACCAGACGAAGGTTCAGGATAATCTCCATACTACTAGTCAAGGACCAGTGGAGTCTTCAAATTTTTATTGACCAGATGAAGGTCATATGTTAACTCTACATGAGCCATGGGGAATGTTCCCAGTCGACTGAACCAGACGAAGGTTCAGGATAATCTCCATACTACTAGTCAAGGACCAGTGGAGTCTTTAAATTTTTATTGACCAGATGAAGGTCATATGTTGACTCTACATGAGCCATGGGGAATGTTCCCAGTCGACTGAACCAGACGAAGGTTCAGGATAATCTCCATACTACTAGTCAAGGACCAGTGGAGTCTTCAAATTTTTATTGACCAGATGAAGGTCATATGTTGACTATATGAGCCATGGGGAATGTTCCCAGTCGACTGAACCAGACGAAGGTTCAGGATAATCTCCATACTACTAGTCAAGGACCAGTGGAGTCTTCAAATTTTTATTGACCAGATGAAGGTCATATGTTGACTCTATATGAGCCATGGGGAATGTTCCCAGTCGACTGAACCAGATGAAGGTCAGGATAATCCCCATACTACGGGTCAAAAGACCAGGGGAATCTACAATGTCGTCTGACCAGATGAAGGCCAGATCTTCAACTTGACTCTACTTGAGCCAATGGGGAATGTTCCCAGTCGACTGAACCAGACGAAGGTTCAGGATAATCTCCATACTACTAGTCTAGGACCAGTGGAGTCTTCAAATTTTTATTGACCAGATGAAGGTCATATGTTGACTCTATATGAGCCATGGGGAATGTTCCCAGTCGACTGAACCAGATGAAGGTCAGGATAATCCCCATATTACGGGTCAAAAGACCAGGGGAATCTACAATGTCGTCTGACCAGATGAAGGCCAGATTTTCAACTTGACTCTACTTGAGCCAATGGGGAATGTTCCCAGTCGACTGAACCAGATGAAGGTCAGGATAATCCCCATACTACGGGTCAAAAGACCAGGGGAATCTACAATGTCGTCTGACCAGATGAAGGCCAGATATTCAACTTGACTCTACTTGAGCCAATGGGGAATGTTCCCAGTCGACTGAACCAGATGAGGTCAGGATAATCCCCATACTACGGGTCAAAAGACCAGGGGAATCTACAATGTCGTCTGACCAGATGAAGGCCAGATATTCAACTTGACTTACTTGAGCCAATGGGGAATGTTCCCAGTCGACTGAACCAGATGAAGGTCAGGATAATCCCCATACTACGGGTCAAAAGACCAGGGGAATCTACAATGTCGTCTGACCAGATGAAGGCCAGATATTCAACTTGACTCTACTTGAGCCAATGGGGAATGTTCCTAGTCGACTGAACCTGATGAATGTTAGGATGTATGGGTATAGTGTCGAATGAGGTCATTAACAAGTTCCAAGCTTTAGGCGTGTAGATGTGGAAATCAAGTCTCAAGTCATACATGCATAATAATATCTATGAAAATTTCAAGCTACATATTAAATGATGTCGACTGTGATTCATATCATATATCAAGACATGCAAATGTAGTAGTATATGACAATTCCCAAGCTACATACTAGATGATGTCGACTGGGGTTTATATCACATCTCAAGACATGCAAGTGTTGTAACTATAATAATTCCCATACGACACACATGTGGATGTCGAATGGCACACACATCAAGCCCGAAGCCATACACACAAAAGATCCACAACAAGTCCCAAACTACACACATGTGGATGTCGAATGAGACACATATCAAGCTCGAAGCCATACACACAAAGGATCCACAACAAGTCCCAAGCTACACACATGTGGATGTCGAATTGGACAAATATAAAGCATCAAGCCATACACACATAGGATCCACAACAAGTCCCAAGCTACACACATGTGGATGTCGAATGGGACAAACATAAAGCATCAAGCCATACACACATAGGATCCACAACAAGTCCCAAGCTACACACATGTAGATGTCGAATGGGACAAACATAAAGCATCAAGCCATACACACATAGGATCCACAACAAGTCCCAAGCTACACACATGTGGATGTCGAATGGGACAAACATAAAGCATCAAGCCATACACACATATGATCCACAACAAGTCCCAAGCTACACACATGTAGATGTCGAATGGGACAAACATAAAGCATCAAGCCATACACACATAGGATCCACAACAAGTCCCAAGCTACACACATGTAGATGTCGAATGGGACAAACATAAAGCATCAAGCCATACACACATAGGATCCACAACAAGTCCCAAGCTACACACATGTGGATGTCGAATGGGACAAATTGACTTGATGAAAGTCCAAAAGAATTTTCATACTACCTAACTTGATAAAGGTTGGTCGATTGGACCTACATGAGGTTCAACAAAATTTTCATTCTATCTGACCTGATGAAGGTCAGGAGACTACTGTCGAATGAACCTGATGAAGGTTCATGATAATCTCCATACGTAGTGTGAAGATGATTATCCTCACATGTAGTATGGAAGAGATGCCTATCAAAGTCATTACTAATTATACAAGGCTTGAATAAGGTCAATGATACTACAATAGAATAAACTTTGATGAAAGTCACATATAATTTCCATACTACCTAACCTGATATAGGTTGGTCGATTGGACCTAAAGGAGATCCAAGAAAGTTCTTCATTCTACTAGGCATGATAAAATATTCTCTATGTAGTATGGAGTTGGCAATATTAAATCAACGTAGCATGGAGATGATGACTAACCTTTCATGTGATGAAATTCCATATGTGTTGTCTCGAAAGGGTGACTATCATTCAATGTCTTCCAAGCCTTCATGTAATGTCGTATGAACCATATTTCTAATGTCTGAGCTTCATTCGTGTAGTGTCGTATGGGCCTCTGACTTGTGTCAGACATTCTTAAGTGGTGTAGCATACAATTTTATTGTTTAGCTTTGATTTCATGCTACAAAAAGTGAGATTTAGTTGTGAGTGAATGATAGTTTATTCTCACACTTCTCTGTCTCCTTCACGTGAGAGATTGGTCCATACACCATACCAGCAGTCGCATATGGTCTTATGGGCTCATTGGATATTGGTTGCTTGGGTCTTTGGCCTCGCCTAGTGTGTGGGAGTATCGTGGCCCTTGTGCATGTGAAAGTGCTCCTTTTATGCATGGTATCCATGATGGCATGTGGGCTTTGTCAAGTGAGTCACTCATCATTTCCATGTGTGGGGCTTCATTTGTTTTTTGGGTAATGAATCATTTATTTAACTCAACTTTTTCAGCTTGGGGCAGTTGGCCTCAATTTATTTCAATTTTTTTCGCTTGTGAACTTCCCTTTGTCGAGTGGACTTCTTGGATTTTTGATTCATCAGCTTTCTTGTAAGACCTCATGCTCGGTTCGACAAATTGTTGTGTGGGCTGACGTGTGGCAACTTTGAAATCGCCGAGTGAGTGGGGGCTCTCTTTACGTGCTCCACACTTGTTTCAAAATTTTATTTTTTATTTTTTATATCCGTGGGGAAATGTTTCTCTCTCACTGGAACATGTTTTTACTTTTTCTTTTGTAATTTGTTAAATGTGCCATGCTCGAGTGTCGTGTATAGTAGCTTATGTGTGCCATGGCATGTTGTGTTTTGGAAGCTAGTGTAAAGCTTTGTAGATGGCTTTTCATTTGGAAGCTAGTGCAAGGCTTTTATATATGGCTTTTCATTTGGAAGCTAGTGCATGGATTTAGTATATGGCTTTTCACTTGGAAGCATGGATTTAGTATATGGCTTTTCACTTGGAAGCTAGTGCATGGCTTTAGTATATGTGGCTTGGGTGCATATATGTTTGTTCACGTGGCTTCAGTATATAGCATAATGCTATGTTTTGTTATTTTTTTATAATAAGTATTGTATGCTCTTTTTTTTTTTTAGCTTTATTGAGTGGTAGCATGGCGATACGTTTGTAACAAGAATAATGCCTTGTCGAATGGGATTGGCTTAGCTTTGTGCATGTCACCTAGAATTTTTAGTCTGGAGATTTGATGACTTCTCACCTTAAATCAAGTCAGTAACTCAATTCTTATGCCATGTCGTCTGAGCCGAAGGCAGGTCCTCTTGTGAGATTATGTCATACTTGAAAGATGTTTTGCTGTCTTCTGAGATTGTTGGAATCTGATGAATGTTGTTCTATGTAGTCCAAAAAGAACAAGTATCTTCATATATCAAATGAGGAATATGAGAGTTCACGATCTTTGAGGTAACTCTTTTCTTATCATAACTCATTCCTATCAGATTGTCCCCAGCCCACTGGTCCTGATGAAGATCCTAAAGAAGTTTCCACTCAATTAGACCTGATGGAGGATTGTCGCTTGAATGCTTCCAAAAGATTGGATTGAATAGCATGGTTGTAGCCTCACGCCTTTGGGAGGTTGAAGAAGTCTGTTGAATTAATATTGGAGCTTCTTATAGTTAGATTTTCATATTCTCATGTTCTTGTAGAGCGGTTAATTGTGCGGCCATGTGATCTTGAATTTGGTTGTTGTTTGAAGCCATGAATAGTTGTGTTTTAGGAATCGTAGGCTGAGATAACTTTGTCTGCTATGAATCGTTAAGGCCCCACGGTGGGCGCCAATTGTGGACGCTGGTTTTCGCCCGAGGTCCACAATCAGAATTTGTAGATTGGGGGCATTAGCGATCCTGCAAGACAAAGGAGTAGAGTGAGCGGGAAGAAGACTACCACCGGTGTGGTGGTGCCGGGGGCACTCCGACGCCCAAGTCAGTAGCATGAAATGAGCAGTAATTATGTAAATGTAAAAGGTAGGTTTGATGTTACCTTGACCTATTTGGGTGGCATGAGAATGGTGGTAATTGTATAAGGAGGGGATGGAGAGCTCTGAGAGAGCTAGTGTCAAAGAGCAGAGACTTGTAAGAAAGAAGTCAAGCCTGCCTCAGAGTTGAGAAGCCCCGCTCTAAACTTTGGGTTACGTATCCTTTTATAGATTTGAAGGAATCATCTTTATCACTGCCAGAGGAGTTGTACCTAAGATTAGGATCTACAAAGTGCTGACACCTCTGGCAATGGAACCCACAACGTGCCTTGGATTCAACTTTCGGCGCTGGAAGAATATTGCATGTGTTTGTGCTTAGAAAAAGAGGGAAGCAGTTGGTATATAATGAGATATAATTGTCTTGAAGCTATTGTCTAATTAGAGTCCAATAATTTTGGGTCTTGCATACTGTTAGGCCTTGCATACTGTTGGGTTTTTAAGACGAAAAGACGATTTTACCCTTGGGTCCAAATTTGGCCCGTACAAGTTCCTAAAGATATTGTTCCATTGACTATGATGTCAGCTCACGTCACTTAGCCATCATCATTACAATAACTATGCTCAACCATCCTCAAATTCAGCCAATCAAATTAGCTCATTCATCTGTTAATGTACCGATCTATGATGGCTATGCTCTGTTACTGCACTGCCATTGCACCGGATTATGTATAGTTAGCATGGGCTACTTCCAATAAGAATCGTCGATATTCTTCTGTCATCATTATTCTTATGGAAGCACTTCTTCCTAGTTTAGGACTTCATGTGGCCCCAATACTGGTCAGCATGTGATCTCATCTTCGTTTCTCGGGTCGGGATATCGAGACAAATGATACTTATCAAAGCGCATCTACGTTTCTCGGGTCAACATGTGTATCACTTCTTGCATCATCTTTGACACGTCTATATCATATGGTCGAAACACTCTTCATGCCAAACTTCATCTTTTTCTTGACCCTTAGACCTTTGCCACCCACAAGTACAATATCTCTTCTACCCCTACTCGGTATATGAACCTTCATTGGGGTAATAATCTTCAAAAAATCAACATCAACAATTTTAAAATACAAATTTAAATTCAGACAAAATTACATATTAATTTTGAATAATCGTTTTAATGACTTTTGAAGAGACTAATTACCAATATGGGGCATGAAAAAAAAAGGGCATTTCCGTTTATTTTTTTAAGGAAATTATTAATTGTTTATCTAATATTTGACACGTTATAAAAAAAATATAAATCATAAAATTTTATTCACCGGTCTATCAAACTATTATAAACGTCAATCTATTTTATATAAGATGTGTATCCAATATTTAACATATGTTTTAATCGTATACCTAAATTTGTTATAAATTTAATATACGTTATAAATTTTGAATAGATCAATGAATTTTTTTTATAATTTATATATTTTTAATAACATATCAATATTTAAGTTACAATTGATAATTTTTTTTTTTCAAAACGATAGATAGAAAGGGTTCACTTTCTATCAATACCATTGGGGTCAATAAGGGAACATGCATATATAGTTTGAGATCAAATTTTACCCAAATGTTTTAATTTATTAGCACGTGCGATGATGGGCCCAAAAATTAATTTGTCTCTTTCTTTTTCTTCTACTAATTTATAACGCAAATGGTGAGCAAGATTCACACTTTTTTTTTCCACTTTTTGTCAGACCGTCGTAGAGGTGCAGCCACAGTAACCACGCGTTAATTGATAGCCTTTAAAAAGTAGGGGTCCCCTGTCCCAATGCATGCGGGTTTTATTTAGATGTCTAATTGCCTCTTTACCTATAGTCTAATGGAGTGTTTGCGTTGTAGTTGGAATCGGATTTTTCGTTTTATTTTTTAAACCGCACGGGTTGATAGTTTGAAAAATTAAAAATCGAAATTAAAAATTTGATAAAGAAAATCGTGACTGTTCGGGTCGACGGTTCAACAGTTTGAACAGTTCAGGTCGACGGTTTTGATTATAAATTTATTAAAGGAAATTTTGTGTATTTTTACATAATAATTGAAGAGAAAGAATACACAATTTTCATTTATATATTGCATATTGTCATATGATTATTAAATATCTTAAATTTCATAGTTAAAAATATTGTCTAATTTGAACGTGGGTCGGCGATTTGGGTCACAGTTCATGTCAAAATTTACTATTTGGGCGGTTCGGATCGCGGTTTGGGTCAAAATCGCATACCGATTCAAAATTTACGATTGGATTCAAGCTGACCCGAAATCATTTTCAATATTTTTCCCAACCGCACGGTTCGATTCAGTTCAGATGGGTTACGGTTTGAACCGAATCTGTGAATGCCCCTAGTGTGATCATAGACTCAGCTTGCAATTATGACTTGGGTCTGATTTTGTGCCCCAAAAATAAAGCTTCATAAAAGTGACTTGGGGTTTTTGAGTGTAGCAATGGTTCTTGGAACCACTAGGTCAATTTATCTTGATAGTATCGTGGGTGTAATCAAAACTCATATATGCTCAATTAGCTCACATTTTTTTAAAAAAAAAAAAAAAATTTAAATATGGGGACAACCCGAGATAGGTTTATTGTGATGATTAAATTATACAGATCAAGTATTACCTGAAACTCTCAAAACATATCAATATATCTCGTAAATGTCGGATTGCAGATATCCACCTTCAAAAATAAAGTATAATTATATGTTTGATATACTCAAATAAACAAAAATGAAAATAAAGATTGGTTTTGAGGTGAGAAATAAATCAATAGAGATTGTATAATTTGGAAACACTTTTACGTGTAGTTTTGTGAATGTTATAGGATGTGGGATAGCTAGCCTTTTAAATACAAGTACAAAATAACACATGCAAGAAAACAAATAACAAAGTTTTATTGAAGGATTCACTAGATTTTAACACAAATTAAAATCTTATCTAACCTATCATTTTGACACAATATGAGAAGTCATTGTTGCAATTGATTGAAGAATGCATGTCATGAGAAACAAACATAAATAAACAATGAAAGCACTTATTGAAAAAAGCATTAGGGTTGTGATTTCGAAATCAGTAAGTGCGTTTTTTTGTAAGAACTTGATGCAGTCAGAGATTTTACCTGCTCCGTTTAATTTCGGAAGAGATGATTTGACAATGAAATTTCCAACAATTCAAAAAAAAAAGTGTTGTATTCTTTTAACATTTTCATATTCATGACCTTATCTTCTCATGAATGATATTAGCATATGCTTTAGAGATTTTTAAGCTATGTAGGATGTTAGCTTATTTAAACTTTAAAGGAACCAGAAAGAGACATTGGCTAAAAAGATAACCAAACACATTTTATCTCAAATTCCCAATTAGTTTCATTTCTTATTCTCAAATATTCCTTGCTTCACTTCAGCATAGTTGGTGTATGAGTTGTCAGTGCCTAGGGCTGAGTTTTGGAGTTTCTAAATAAGTTTTTAAAATCAAACTCTTATCAATAAAAAAAAATTAAAAATTTATATTATATATTTAAAAATTTAATTTTCTTTATATTTAGGACAATAATTTTAGATCAAATTTTAAGACCTAGCAATCAAGTGCTTCTATAATTTCCCTGCCGCTGTATAACTATGAAGTATTTTTTTTTTCAAACGTTGGAAATCTTGCCGCCAAATTATCCGATCCAGGTTTAAAAGTGGAGCAGGTGGCTCTGGCTGTCCCCGACTCTTACAAGAAGCGCACCTTTGGATTCAAACCCATAAAATCTTAAACCGTATATCACCAAGTCACGCCACTCGGGGACAACTACGAAGTATACTAACTTTCATTTCCCAAGTCAAAAAAGATTAAAGAAAAACATATTCAAAGGGATTCAAAATTCAAATATATTCCTAAATTACTAATGGGAAAGGAACTAACAAAGAAAGTTCAAGGCTGCAATGCCAGTGAGGGATTAACGCAATTAAATAAAACACTTGCCATTTAAGACTTACAACTCCAACTAATATTCAAAAATTTGGCAGCAGCACCGGTGCATGCGCATATATTTACTTAGGCAAGAAGCTGTTTTTTTTTTTTTTTTAGTGCAAATTAATCCAATTTTGCCTATCAAATAACTAAATTAGGCTATGAATTTTTCTATGCTTTTAAATTTTTCTTTCTTTTTGTTTCCTTTGTTTTTCCATGATCTAATTCTAATGGGAATCCTCAAGCATTTCCCAAAATGGAGTCCATAAGGGGCGTGATTTGATGGTGTAAGATTCAGGAACTCATATTGAGGTCATTGGCTCGAATTCAGGAAATGTGTTTTTCGTAAGAGTATGAGAGAGTCGGAGATTTTACATGCTCCACTTAAGCCCGTAATCTCACATTGAGGTCATAGGTTCGAATCCAGAGAGTGCGTTTCTCGTAAGAGTCTGAGACAGTCGGGGATTTTACCTGCTCCGCTTAAACTCGGAAAATGTGGTTTGTTGGCGAAATTTTCAACGATTCAAAAAAAATAAAAATAAAAATAAAAAAATTCTCAAAAGGGAACCAAAGTACCAAACCCATGATAAAGTAAAAAAAAAATGAGGAGAGTTGGTATGAATTTAGGGGACAATGTTAAGTTAAAGTCACGGCAAACGGCAATTAATTGCTCCACTTGTATTGTGAAAGCAAGAAATACTTCAACTTTCTATTCGGTGGACTTTTTAATGTCTCTATTTACAACGATGTACGTACGACATTTCACTATGTTTCAATTATTTGTGAATAAAAATAACAACAATAAAATTATTTTTTTAATTGTCACTTAGACAGACATTAGTTTGTTTGGTAATTAGAATTGACAAATATATCGCACTTTGAAAAATACATCTCTAAATTTAAGCATTATTTGTTAATATTTTTAAGATGTTTAAAAATTTAATTTATTAAATTTTTAATTGATGTTATTAGTGTGTTTTCTCATCCCCAAACTTAAATAAAAAATACTTAAAATATTATTAGACTTTTCAAAATGCGGTCCATTCATCAATCATATTGGTAACTAATGTCTAATGTACTAAATAATGTTTTTTTCTTTTTGGTAAGTGAATAACTTTATTAACGGCAAAAATTACACAAATCACTTTGACTATTTCTAATTACATCTTTAATCTCTGAAATAACCAATCAATTTCTTTTTATAATATTCACTGCTCTCTTAACAAGATTAACCGTATCGAGAGTATCCGATTCAATTATCACAAGAATACTCAACAATAATGTTAGAACTCCAAAATTTACAAATTCTCCGCCAACGATAATTAGTGGTCCTAATCATGTGAAAATTATATTATGTGCCGGGTGTATATGTCATCTTTCTTACAGTAGGCGGGTCTCATACAGTTATAGGACCCGCTTGCTATGAGAGAGATGACATATACACCCGGCACATGATATACCACCTCCTAATCATGAGTGTTGTTTTTATTATATTTTCTGCCTTGATCTAACGATTAAAATTGTAGGACCACAATAGAAGCTAACGTGGCAAGATCTGAGAGGGCAGTCGACATTTTCCCGAAACTTATTACCGGTTAACTTAGGTTTTGTCTGGTAATGGCAATAGGTGGTGGGACCGTCAAAGTAACCATCGACAACCGGTGACTGCATTATTGGGAAGCGCAGCCGTGGCCGTACCAATACCGGTGTTAACCGGTCATTGCGGAGCCTTGCCTCTGTGCCTTTGACTTACAATACGTGTCAAGATCCCTTGTTTTTTATTTTAAAAAAAAATTATTGGGATTTTATATTTGTTTCTTTTTATCTTTTTGTCGTTGGAGACCGTTGATTGCGGTTGGGAATAAAGCGCTCTGACATGGGACCCACATTTTGACCATTTATTACTTCGTCCTTTACACTTTATAATTAGACATTATTACGACTGGATATTACATAAATACCATTTTTATTTTACCCCTTGTTATAAACAGTGTGTTCAAAACTTACCGTATTAGTCGGTGGATTTTCGAATTATAATATATATTGGAATATAAAGAAACCCTTATGTCATTTATATCGGGATTATTGAACTACAATATAAATACGTAAGTAAACCGATATTATTTGAACTCTTATAATAATGATACTCAAGACTTAAACCCGACACTCGAAAACATTAAGTTTTATTATCTGTTATGAGCCAATTACCTCTTACAAACAAGATATCAAACTCAATGAAACTGTTAACTGTAAAGAATTTAAGATGAATCTAATACTCAATAATCAATATAAATTCAACTAAAATTAAGTCTTAATTTAAAAGAAAGATGATGTAATATCATATATTACTTGGGATGTATTTATTTATAATAAATAATAAATTTTGAGAATTAATTATTGGTATGACACGTGCCTTCAGGGGCATTATGGAGAACTCAATGTGAAGACAGGGTTTCTGAACTTTTTGACCCTTCTCTGCTCCTCACTTTCTCCTCTCTCCAGTATTGGTAATTCTTAATCCTAATGTTTTCATTAAACTCGTAAAAAAAAAAAAGAGAATAAATTTATATATTTGGCAAATAAATTTATTTGTCGTTGATAATATTTAATAGAGAATATTGATTAAATATTTAAATATACAAATTAATTTAAAAATATTAAAATGAAAATATAAATTATCGGTATAATTATTAACTTCATTTTTTTTTGTTACATTAAATCCGCACCGACCCCTCCAGTAAAGGCCAGAGACACCCACGTGATTCAGTTATTTTATCAATCCATTTTCAATCCTAAAAAAATAGTAAAAATATTATAAAATTAAAAATAAATTTCATTAATTGATCCCTGCCAGATTCTGGTCTCTTGGGACCTGCCATTTAATTCTCAATATATAGAGTAGAGGCGTCTGCTTCTGACTCCTCTCTCTATCTCTCAATCCTGATACCAAATCTCTTCCCTTTCTCTGTTTCAAAGATTGTGTTCTGTTTCTGGTTTTATTATTTATCAGAAATTTTGAACTTATAAATCATATCAAATACTCGTCTAAACTTGGCTGCATTTGAGTTTTCACATGGGGAAGCTTATTATGAGACTCATTTCTTTGACTCCTCTGCTTCTTCTCCTTTGCCTTCCGCTTGCTTTTGCTGGCCATGATTATGGCCAAGCTTTGTCCAAGAGCCTTCTCTTCTTTGAAGCTCAAAGATCTGGCTACCTCCCCCATAACCAAAGAGTCACTTGGAGAGCCCACTCTGGCCTCAATGATGGCAAAGCCAGTGGGGTAAGCTCAATTTTTCCCTCACACTTTTTACCCATTATCAAAACTTGTTTTTTCAAGGATACTTTACTTCTTGGAAGATCCGGGTATTTTACCTATTCCGTTTAAGTCGCAGGGTTTCCAAAAAAAATTATCAAAAATTGTTTTATAGAAGAAGTTATTGAGATATTGTTGTTTTAATTTTGAAGGTGGATCTAGTGGGAGGATACTATGATGCAGGGGACAATGTGAAATTTGGATTGCCAATGGCATTTACTGTGACAATGATGTCTTGGAGCATAATTGAATATGGAAAGCAAATGGCGGCAAGTGGAGAACTTGGCCATGCCATGGATGCTGTTAAGTGGGGAACTGATTACTTCATTAAAGCTCATCCTCAACCTAATGTTCTATATGGAGAGGTACTAAAATTGCTCTGTTTTTGGGGAAATTTGTAGTAAAAAAAAAAATTACAATTTTTAGCGGGAGAATCAGTTGAGTGTTAACTGAAACTGATGAACATAACGTTTAAAACAAATTATAAGCTAATAAATATGATTAATTATTAATATTTTAAAGTTGGTAGCGTTTTATGTAATTAATTAATTTTGTGTGGTTAGGTGGGAGATGGAAACACTGACCATTACTGCTGGCAAAGGCCGGAGGATATGACAACTGATAGGCGGGCTTATAAGATTGACCCGAGTAACCCCGGGTCGGATCTTGCCGGTGAAACCGCCGCCGCCATGGCTGCCGCCTCCATTGTTTTCCGCCACTCTAACCCTGCTTACTCCAGTGAGCTACTCCGCCACGCTTACCAGGTATACATTTTGACTCTAGTTGACTAGTAATTTATTTTCACTGCTGAAGTAAAAAAAAAGAAAAAGAAAAAAATGCGAATCGAATTTGAACGAATCAAATTTAATAAAATCTCCTTATGGATGAATTTTCCAAATCCGGCTCATTTGTAAGCATTACTTTTTTATAATCTTTTGTTCTACCTACCTTAATAATAATTTACTGTTAAAATTTAGTTCATCACGACATTAAAATCCAAAATTGCCATTTTTATCATGGTATATTACATTAAAATAATAAATTTATGGTATATTAACATTGTTGTGGAGATGTTTAACATTTTCTCATTGTTTATTTGTTTTCAGCTGTTTGATTTTGCCGACAAATACAGAGGAAAATATGACAGCAGCATCACTGTGGCACAAAAATACTACCGCTCTGTTAGTGGCTACAATGTATGTGATTTTAACTCTTGGTGTAATTGGAAAAACATTAATGCCATAATTTCTTTTGTTTTAAATTATAATGTCATATTAACATGATTAATTTTTTGGTGTGCAAAGGATGAATTGCTTTGGGCTGCTGCATGGTTGTACCAAGCAAGTGGCAACCACTACTACTTGGACTACCTAGGCAGAAATGGTGACTCAATGGGGGGAACTGGCTGGGGAATGACTGAATTTGGATGGGATGTTAAGTATGCCGGGGTTCAAACACTCGTTGCCAAGGTATTAATCGATCTTAAACGCGTAATATTAGACCAATGATCATTCATATTCAATGTTGTTTATTTTGCGAAGTTGAAATTGGGTTATCTTCACTTTGCAGTTCTTGATGCAAGGGAAAGCTGGACACTATGCCCCGGCCTTTGAGAGGTACCAACAGAAGGCAGAGTACTTTATGTGTTCATGCCTTGGAAAGGGCCCCAGGAACGTTCAAAAGACACCCGGTGGCCTAATTTTCCGCCAGAGGTGGAATAATATGCAATTCGTGACCAGTGCTTCCTTTCTGGCCACCGTTTACTCTGACTATCTTGCTTCTGCTGGAAGATACTTGAAATGTTCTGCAGGCAATGTTGCTCCAACTCAGCTTCTTGGCTTCGCAAAATCTCAGGTAATTTACTGGCATTTAGTCAATGAGACAATGACTAATACATAATATGCAAGAGGTGATGTATGTATATGAATTGAAATTGTGCTATTTTGTTACTTTCAGGTGGATTACATTCTTGGTGACAACCCAAGAGCCACAAGTTATATGGTGGGTTATGGAAACAACTATCCGCAAAGGGTGCACCACAGGGCTTCCTCAATTGTTTCCGTCAAGGTTAATCCCTCATTTGTCACCTGCCGAGGAGGTTATGCCACTTGGTTTAGCAGCAAGGGCAGTGATCCTAATACCCTTGTTGGAGCTATCGTTGGCGGACCTGATGCCTACGATAACTTTGCTGATCAGAGAGACAATTATGAGCAAACTGAGCCTGCTACTTACAACAACGCTCCTCTTCTTGGAATATTGGCAAGGCTTGATGGCGGTCGTGGAGGGTACAACCAGCTTCTTCCAGGTATCATATCTATACCACCCACGATATTAAACCTTTTTACCATTGCTAATCCATCAAGCTATGTATCAATTATATTGATCACTGTCATTGGAAATTCTCAGAGATTGTGCCAGCTCTGACTTCCGTTGTCACAAACCCAATTCCAGCATCAAAACCAAAAACTACTCCTGCTCCAGGTATCCCTTTGCTTCAGTATCAAATTGCTTTGTCCAATTACTAAAGATATGCAAGATTCTACTTTCTATTTGATTGTGGCACTGACAAGGAAATTACTTTGCAGCTTCATCATCCGGTCCAATTGCCATACAGCAGAAGATGACAAGTTCATGGATCTCCAAGGGAAAAACATACTACAGATATTCCACTGTCGTGACTAACAAGTCAGCCATGACCCTAAAAAATCTCAACCTATCAATTTCCAAGCTTTATGGTCCTCTATGGGGTCTTACAAAGTTCAGAAACGCTTATGGCTTCCCATCGTGGCTCAACAACTTACCTGCCGGCAAAAGTCTGGAATTCGTCTACATCCATCCTGCTAACGCTGCTGATGTCTCAGTTTCTGCTTACACATTGGCATAAGAAAGAAAGAAACATAACTACAAAAGAGAAAGAATTGCAAGGTTTCTGGGTTTGTAATGTAATAATTGTGCAGTTATTATACAGAAAGCAGTCCAGAAAAGGTCCTTTTATTTTCCTTTTCTTTGAGGGAGGGGTGACTTTCAACTTTATTTGTCGATTCGGTATCTTAATAGGAGTTTTAGGTGATATTAGGTCGAAGATTCGAGGAAGAAAGGAGCGAAGAGAGACAATTTGAAACAAGTGCTCATCCTCTTTCTCCTCTACTTCTGTTGGTTTTTATTGATAGAGACAGGTAAAGAGTTGAGAGTTGAGAAGTGATCAAGAAAAATGACTTCTCAATTATATTGTAAGGAGTCTTTTCTTTTCTTTGCTTAGTACTTTAAACAGCAGCTTTGAATGTCATTTTTTATTTTGGGTGTTTTGAGTTGTAAGCTTTGCAACATTTTATATTTCGAATATGAATATAGTTTGTGCAATCACATTATCCCTATCCCCATCCCTGTACTTATCCTTTGATGTTTTGTGGTTTTAATGAAATCCCCTTGTTACTCTCTGCTGTTCTTGTCATATGGGTATTAGTCCTAATTCTTTAAATCTCTCTGTGGTAAATCAGAAGCAGTTATTGATATAAATGGCATCGGTGGTTCATGGTTGTAGCGTAATGTGAGAACTGGTTCTAGAGATATTCATCTTTTATTAAAAACTCGTTTAAGATTTCTTAAAAAATTCACTTAGGATATCTTAAAATTTAGAACAATTCTAAATCATCCATCCGTTAAGGTGAGTGAAAATGAAAATGGGCTGAGCGTAATGTGAGAAGTGATTCTAGAGATATTCATCTTTTATTAAAAACTCGTTTAAGATTTCTTAAAAAACTAATTTAGGATCTCTTAAAATTTAGAACAATTCTAAATCATCCACCCGTTAAGGTGAGTGAAAATGAAAATGGACTGGGAATCTAAAACCAATGAGATTGGGCACTATCAAAACATACTTACAGGAGGAAAAAAAAAATTAACGATTTATGATCAAATTTTGAATTAAAAAAATTATACCAAAGAAAAAAACTGTTATATTAGATTATCATGAACCTTCACTATACGCAAATCATGCCCTATCATGATGAGTCAATAATCCCAATCTTTAAGTTTCATTATAGCAATCAAATTATCAAATCTCAAAACCAAACGTCTAAACAACCAGAGGGGGTCTCTCCAGTTAATAATCTTAGCTAAGGGACGCAGCCCAACGGTTTGAGCTTGAGACCTTATCTTCAGGATCCCAAATTCAAGCTCTGGCTAGCACTCTTATAAGAGTCTAGGACAACACCGGTTTATCCACGCATGCATATCGGAATCCAATAACCCCGATATAAATGACGTGGGGTTTGCTTGATATTCCAAAAAAAAAAAAAAAAAAAACTGAAGAGAGTACTAGGACTATGAAACAAGGCTGGCGAGCCTACAAAACTACCTTAACCAACCTGTCCTGAATTGAACCTGTTGTAAATTGTAATAAACAGTGTCTAATTAACAACTTGTAGTAAGTGTACAAACCTCCCGCAAATCTTAAAATAAAAAAGAAACTATTTCACAAAGAAAGTATATTTCTTGAAAATTAGAAATAATAATGAAACTATTTCACAAAGAAAATATATTTCTTGAAAATTAAAATAAAAAAGAAACTATTTCACAAAGAAAGTATATTTCTTGAAAATTATTTTCTTCAAGAACTAGGCTTGTTTGCACTCTTGTACATGTTGTCGATAACATCCTGCGCATAAAAGTTCTCCTGTTAGTACTTTCGATGCAGTTTATTAACATGGGCCAAATTACTAAGGGATCATTCGATTCAAACCTAACATAAGAATAGTATGAATTAACCATAAACATCATAATTTGACAATTTTCTACGAAATTGTTTTCACAGTAATTTTTAAGTTCGGTTAGAGTTCAATCGGTTTGGAGGAAATGAAGATGTGTATATGCGGTCTTGTGCGATCGTAACGTTCTGAGAAAACATTATAGGATGAGACATATAATGAGCAATAAAATATCATCATGTCAAAAAAAAAAAAAAAGGCTAGCTAAGCTGAGAATGTTTAAATGAATATATGGGCGGACTATGAGAGACATAGTTAGAAATGAAGAAATTCGGAAGAAAGTGAATGAAGCATCAATTGAGGAGAATATGAGAGAAACACGAATAAAATAGTTCGAGCAAATACAATGTAGATCTCTAAGTGTCCTAGTGAGAAAGGGAGAACAAATGGTGTTACCATATGTCAAGGAAAGTCGGGTAAAACCTAAATTGACATAAACAAAAATCATAAAAAGAGGCATAAATGGTGTTGCTCTATATCAACCGAAGTCGGGGAAGATTTAAATTGACAAAAACAAAGAGGCTTATATATTCTAAGCTTAAGGAGATAATGATTCCGAATAGAATAAAATGACGTCAAAGGATCTATACAACCAACCCCACCTAATGGGAAAAGTTTTTATTTGGTTCAGTTCGGTTTGGTTCGGTCTTCAGTTCGATGACTAATGGGATTGGTGATAATTCAGTAAGTAATGGGAAGTTCACACCATAAACAATTTAAAACCAATGGTACACTCAAATAACACACAGAAAACCAAGAGGAAGGTTACCTGATAGTATTTGAGCAACTGGGGCCTCTTCTTCTTATATGTTGGAGTAAGGAGATCACGTTCAATGTCGAATGGAACAGGGTCAAGGTGAACAGCTTTAATGAATTCAAAACCTTTCAACTGCCAATAAAAACAGATGGTATCGGTAAAATCATCTTTCACAGTCAAAATTATTTGATGTCAAATTCATTAATGGCAATCAGTAGTAAAAGTACTGACCTTTTTCTCTTTTCCAACTCTTGAAAGCTCTCCGAGCATGAAATCTTTAGCCTTGGGATTTTCACAAAGGGATTTGAAGTCTCCATCTACACCATTTTCAGCTGCCCATCTTTCAAGTGCGTCCTGGTTGGGGGTGATAACAGCAACAAGGAAGGACTCAAAGCTGTTCCCATATACCCATATCTGAGATTGAAGACAGGAAACATGTATTGTCAAACTCATGCAGGATATCTAGCAGAATGAAATTTTACATTTTCATTCAACTGTTTAATATGCACCAAACTAATCTTGACATAGTGCATCCACGCAGTTAAATATGATTTCTCTAAAAAGTTACTACTAGAATCTTGTCCTTGGTTACTACTAGAATCGGTGGAGTGTGGAGACGGGTAATATGTATAAGGAAAGCATCATCGAAAAAATATGAGGAAAGAAGCAGAAATATTCAACATCAAAAGGACATGCCAACTAAGGAGACAGTATAATGTTTGAGATTATCACAGAAACAAACATGTGCACCCTGTAATTCAAGGTAAAATCAATTTATACATAACAATCTATGCACACACATACAAAAAAGGTTGAAGAGAATACCGAATCAATAGCAGATACAAGAGCATAAATATTCTCCAAGTTTTCAACAGCAACGTATTCTCCTTGTGAAAGCTTGAAAATGTTTTTCTTACGGTCGATAATTTTCAAGCTTCCATTAGGTTGCCACTCACCAACATCACCTGATGTAGAGAACATAATAAACATGGTTGACTCAGAATAAATTGAAGACATAAAATCTTAAGTTCATTTAAGAAGAAAGATGTGGGAAACCTGTGTGGAACCACCCATCAACCATGACTTCTTTTGTGAGGTCTTCACGTTTATAGTACCCTGAAAACACAGTACTCCCCCTCACACAGATTTCTCCACGTGGTGTGCTCGAGAGGGCATCATATCCCATTTCAGGAACAGATTCTAGGCATACATCCACATTTGGTACCGGAGGACCGACAGTACCAAGCATTGATATTTCATTTGGCAGCGACACAAAAGTCCCCGCACAAGTTTCAGTCAGACCTATAATCACATAAAAATGATTAAATTAAGGTCATGGCATCACAATCAAATCTAAAGAATAAGGACGACTGAAATACACGAAACAAAAATGAAAAACTAATTTCAAAAGAGTTTACCATATCCCTGCAGGATATGAGCACATGCCACCACTCGTAGGAAGGTTTCTACATGAGGAGAAAGAGGTGCTGCTCCAGACAAAATAATCCGTACACGCCCTCCAAACGCTTGCTTTACCTGAGAAAATCATACAAATCAATGAGATTTGTGATGAACGATCTGCTTTGAATCACTTTGCAAAGCTTTTAAAAAAGAATTAGGATGAGGAAATATTATTGAATAGTTCCCATCACCTTGTCAAATACTATTTTGTCACAAATAGGGGATGCCTCAACATGTTTATGCCCCTTCCTCAAGTTACGGAATTTACTGCAGCAATTATCAAAAATAAATCAGAACCGGATAACAGAATAGCTAAAAGTGATCATCTGGTCAATAAAATGAAAGTTCAAACACCATAAATCCTTAATATCAAGTACATAGGTTTTCCAAATGCAGCAATAAATTCAACTTAACTGGTAAACAATGCATGATGAACAATTGAACATTGATGAAAGGTAATGACTCGTAGGAAAAAAATTTCAAGGATGCATTGAACATGGAAAAGAAATGATGGAGTGAGCTGTCTCAGTCTCTCAGATTCACTTACATGTAAGCAGACAAAATGATTATGACTCGTGTTATTGAAGGAAAATGATGGCCACTGACCAAATATCTACAAGTCCACTATATGCTCTTCAGATAGAGTAATTATGTTGCTCAGGAGCAGGGTAGAGATCTACCACTTGATAAATATCTATAACCCACTATATGCTCTTCAGATAGGGTAATTATGTAGGGATAGAGATCTATTGAAAATGTGTGCTTTGAGAGGAGAGAACTTTATAGTAAAGCAGTTGGAAAATTTAAGCTTAAACTATAGATGCATATATTCAAAAGAAAATTTATTGTGGTTCATTTTTGCTAAGCAAACCAAATATGCGAAAAAACTTACTATGAGTATGCAACATTGAATAATGTCTTTTTTAATAAGCCACCTGAAGAAATTTTCTGATTCAAACCTGAAGACGCAAACAGCAGTTGGGACATAACACAATTAGGGAAAATTTATTAAATTATTAAAATTGATAAAATAAAAAGATTAACCAAGTTCGAGCCAAATTAAAGTAGAAAATATGTATTGCATTTTTTTTTTTAATTTACAGATCTCCTTAAGATGAACATTAAAAATTTAAAAAAAAAAAAAAAAAAAAAAAAAAAAAAACTAAGCCTATAGCCAAGCTGGTTGAAATCATGAACCTGCTGAGATTTTGAGGCTACACAAGGAGCCTATCAAATACCTGGCTCTACTCAACTACACCTAGGTCCCAAAATAGTATGCATCAGCTACATTAATCCTCTTCCCCCATTGCATCCCATACAAAAAAAAAAAAAAAATTATTTTAAATTTATCTAGAACCTAGTTCTTTTTCACTGCCTGTATCATCGTATATTTTTTTCTACTCTCTCCCTATTTCATTTCCACATCTTTTTGTTAAGATTCCAACAATTGGAACATCAGAAACTGACAAACCAAGCCAGGAACCAAAATATGAACATTTGGTATTTTCTCCGAGAAAAGAATATGAGATAATACACTGAAAGACTACAAGTACAGTCAGTAATTACATTTGAGGCACCAACAAGAAAACAAAAGGATGGCCCAGTACACGAGGCTTCCCATACTGTGAACTCTGGGGAGGATTCAATATGTACGCAGCCTTACCCTTGCTTTTTTGCAAAGAGACTGTTTTCACGACTCGAACCTCTGACCTCCAGGTCACAATGGAGTAACCATACCGTTACACCAACAAGGTAACAAAGAAGTAACAAAAATAAATGTAAGATGACTTCTTTTTCTTCTAACCACAAAAAAGGATGTTATGTCATCAGATTCAGATATCCCTTGTGATTACTTCTGATACATTTATTGAAATGTGCAAACAAACAAATCCTCAACAAATCCAAGAAAGCAAAAGTACCTGAGTATATTCTGTCTAGTACACGAGGAACTGCACAGAAAATAGTTGGTTGGAGCTCTCCAATGTCTTCTAGCAATAGTTTGACATCCTTAAGAAACAAAAAATATAAGCAATTACTCTATTGAACTATTAGTTTGTGAGAAAGGCGGTATTAGTAATTATACTCACCCCACGCCAGAACCCTATTGAGGCACCATGGGAAATGAATAGCTCCTCAATTGCCCGGTCAAAGATATGCGCAAGAGGAAGATAAGAAAGATATACATCCTTTGCAGTTAACTGTAAAATTTCCACAAATAAAATTCTTAAAAACAAATCAAGTGCAAGTGTGCAACAGAAAAATCAATTTACTGAAATATATAAGCACTCTATAATAAAAGCAAATAAACCATTACATTCCATATCCTGACATTAAATATTTAGTGATTAGATATTGAATGCTAAGGGAACAGAAAACCACCTTCTCATTCACACTCTCCAGCAGGCATTTCACCCCAGCTATAAAAGTAACAATGCTATCATTTGAAATCATTACTCCCTTCGGATCACCAGTTGTTCCACTAGTATACATAATTGTACAGATGTCACTTTTCTTTTTCACTGGAAGATCAAATTGTTTATTCTCTCCCTGTGGGAGACAGATATCCAGAACTTGAATCAGAAATAATTGTCATATCAAATAAAGAATAAAACAAAATCATCTGTTTCAGAATATCAATCATAATGGACAA
Source organism: Zanthoxylum bungeanum (assembly GCA_019454045.1). Taxonomy (NCBI): domain Eukaryota; kingdom Viridiplantae; phylum Streptophyta; class Magnoliopsida; order Sapindales; family Rutaceae; genus Zanthoxylum; species Zanthoxylum bungeanum. The sequence continues at coordinate 572,994 of SKCR01007838.1, read as the reverse complement.
CAGAGGAGCAAAACAAACAATCATAAATTATTTATGTGCACATAGTGCTTATTAAACTAAAATCCACCATGCCTAACATCTGGATAACATTCCATCTTTCAATCTAAAGGTACATACAGATATTATAAAGCTACAAAACCTTTCACAATCACATTTAGTATGTATTCCAGATTTTATAACTGCATTATCATGAACAGATCAATGATTTGAGAAATAATAACCAGAAATCAAGAACATGACAGATCAGTCCCTGTATAACAGATTAATATATCTGAAGCTCATCAGTAGACATTTAAGGTGTAATATATTAGATATCCAGTCAAAACTAACATGAGAAGCAGCTTGACAGTTTTATACATGCAGGAAAAGAAAATAAAAAAAAAAGGACCTCCGATACCATAAATAGAAAAAATGACAGATAAAAAATGCCTACCAGTTGCAAAAATCCATCCCAAGAATATACAGCTACACCATACTTCTCAATCTCTTCCCTCTGGTCAGGAGTAACCTTGCCAAAGCTCACAATTGCTGCATGATGAACCATTTACAATTAGCTTTGACTAATTGCCTGGACAGGATATACCTTCAAGGAAAGTGCTACTTACTTTTTAAATGCTCTGCAGCCTTGGGAAATGTTTTAAGCAGCTGAAATGGGGGAAAAAGGTAACCACATATAAGTAAATTCCTTGCATATAATATCTATATTACAAAATTTGTAGATTGTAAGAAATTAACATGAATTAGCATTGCCCCACCAAAAGGTAAGCACTTCTGAGTATTACATAAGTACAAATTAATTATTGGAAAATAGTGCAGTTATAAACTATTTGATGGTGTTAGTTTAAGCACTATGATATTTAAGCGGTACGACAGGGGTAAAAGGGTAACTCCCTTGTTGATCGAGATCATTAATGCCGACCCGACCACTAAGTGCTAAAAAGTAAGGGGCCGAGCACTTTATGATCGGTAACCGAGCACTTGAGTTCGGATGACCGGGCAATTATCAGATCGGCTGAAGCATTCTCAGTTCAAAGGACCATTATGACCGACCTCATGAAGACCGAGCATGTGGCAAGACATGCTCCAGAAGATAAGATACCCTACTCTTACGGATAAGATGACAAGCTATCCTACTTTCATGGGTAAACGTTGAAGTGAATAGTATCCTAATAGGATAAGGAAGTGAAAGTAGTTTAAAATTAGGAATCCTTATGGGAAAATAAAATTATCTCAACTAGGAAATTCTTGTAGGAGAAGGAATCTGATTTCTACACTATTATAAATAGGAGGGTAGAGTATGGCGTAAGAGGCATCAAAATCAATATCAAGATCATTACGATCAGACTTGTAAACACAAGAGATATCAGAGTAGCATATCTTAGTAATAAAAGTATCATTCGTTTTGTGGCCGTGGACGTAGGCTGGATCTGATCAGCCGAACCACGTTAAATCTCTTTGTTGATTGGTGTATTTATCTGTCTTTTGCTAAATTTGTTTTTGGTTCCCCCTTAACCGAACAAATTCACTATTGAGGGAGGATTGTCTCGGGAGTATAATCTCATATTGCCCTGAGACCAAAATCAGCTGTCAACAGTTGGCGCCGTCTGTGGGGATCTCAACAAAAAAGCAACTCACGTAGTAAGACAATGGCAGAAGGCGGGAATCACCAGTCGTCAGGGAGTTCAACAGCAGAATGGATGGAGAAAATAGAGGAAAATATGAAGAAAGATAGGGAGGAAAATCAAGCTCTGTTAAAATCACAATCAAACGACTGAAAGCAGCTCGCCAGAAGCAATGCATGAGAATAACCCCCACATGGGGTATTCTAGATGGCCATTTGATTAAAATATAAAAAGTTTTTTTGATTTCCGAGACTTGGCAAAAAGACGAAGAAGAAGAGAAATTGAAGTCGGTGGCAGCAATGACCAGCGACGATGATGATGAGGCAAAACGCATCGTTTCTGCACCGCAATTCGCTTCGCTTATTGGCCGCCAATCACTGTTTTTCTCAGTTTCACGATATAGCAACAGAAGTGGGAAAAGGTTTGCAAGGAGAGACCGTCTACGGGAGATTGAGGTAAAAGCCCAGACGTTGTGGGAGGAAAGTAATGTTTTTTAATGTTGAACCTGGTGAAAAGCCTCCTGATCCTGAAAGTGGCGAAAAGTTCTTCGGAAACTTTCCATTTCCATTCATGAATGGTTTTTTGCATCTAGGACATGCATTCTCTCTTTCCAAGCTTGAATTTGCTGCTGCGTATCATAGATTGAAGTTTGGGAAGCCACCAGTGTTTCACAAAGAAGTGGAGGAGGAAGAAAGTACGCAGCCAGAAGCTGAGTATTCAAATGGAGGTGCCCCACCTGAGAAGTTTAAGAGCGAGAAGTCTAAGGGTGCTGCAAAATCTGGTGGGCAAGTGTACCAGTGGGAGATCATGCGCAGTTTCGGACTTTCTGATAGTGAGATATCCGAATTCCAGGATCCAGAGAAATGGCTCAAATTTTTTCCACCATTGGCCAAGGAAGATCTGAAAGCTTTTGGTTTGAGTTGTGACTGGAGGCGCTCATTTGTAACTACAGAGATCAATCCATTCTTTGATTCCTTTGTAAAGTGGCAGATGAGGAAGTTGAAATCAATGGGTAAGATAATTAAAGATGTAAGATACACGATATAGTCTCCCTTGGATAACCAGCCTTGTGCAGACCACGATAAAGCAAGTGGCGAAGGAGTTCAGCCCCAGGATTACACTCTAATCAAGATGGAGGTGCTGCAACCTTTCCCTGCTAAATTTCGACTTCCAGAGGATAAAAAAGTCTATCTTGCTGCTGCTACTTTGAGACCGGAGACCATGTATGGACAGACAAATGCATGGGTATTGCCTGATGGGAAATATGGAGCATTTGAAATCAACGAAACTAATGTGTTAATTGTCACAGAGAGAGCAGCTCTTAACCTGGCTTATCAGAATTTCTCTAGGATTCCTAAGAAGCCTACTTGCGTTGTTGAATTGACTGGGATAGTGACTAGTGTTCCTAACGATGCCCCTGATGATTATATGGCGCTGCATGATTTGAAAGCAAGACCAGCTTTCAGGACAAAGTTTGGCGTGAAGGATGAGTGGGTATTACCCTTTGAGGTTGTTCCAATTATCAACATTCCAGAATTTGGAGACAAGTCTGCTGAAAAAGTTCGCACAGATCTGAAAATTAAAAGCCGGAATGAGAAAGATAAGCTTGTTGAAGCTAAGAGGTTGACATACTTGAGAGGATTCACAGAAGGTACCATGCTAGTTGGAGAATAGAATGGGATGAAAGTTCAGGAAGCTATGCCATTGATTAGGAGGAAGTTGATAGAGCAAGGCTGAGGCGATCGTCGAGCTGGATTGGTCAAAATTTGATAGGGAAAGACCTTTTGTTCGTGATTGAAGTTGTCCTCTCCTGCTTCAAAGCCTCAAATGCACGCGAAGAAAAACTTCTAGAGGCATACAGGATTATGATGAGGCGTGCTTTGATTGAGAGGGTTATCGTAATGGATGAAGGAGGGGTGCGGATGTTGGATGGCATGGTGTCCAGCGGATCTCTCTGGACCAGGTGGATTGATACAGCACTCAATATCCTGTACACCAAGACGACCTGCTTGGGTCTAGGAATACCTTTTCGGGATTTCTCACCCAAATGCGCTGGAGATGACAATTTGACACTCTTCTGGAAAGATCCTGGGGATGTGAGGTTGGAGGAATTGCGAGTTGCGTGGAATCGGGATTTCCGAGCCGGCATTGAGAAGGACGACTTCTTCATATTCAGAGGGCCTTACCATGTCGCTAAGGTTCAGGCGTGCTTTCCGAGAGGAACTGACCTCGGGGGAAGGACTTCAAAGATATTGAAGCAAGCAAAATGGGAGGAATTTGATGGGGAGCTGCATGTGGATAACCGCGGGGAGGGAGCTGCATGTGGATAACCTCGGGGGAAGGACTTCAAAGATATTGGAAAATAGTGCAGTTATAAACTTGTTGATGGTGTTTTTTAAGCACTGATATTTAAGCGGTACGACAAGGGTAAAATGGTAACTCCCTTGTTGATCGAGATCATTAATGCCGACCCGACCACTAAGTGCTAAAAAGTAAGGGGCCGAACACTTTATGATCGGTAACCGAGCACTTGAGTTCGGATGACCGGGCAATTATCAGATCGGCAGAAGCATTCTCAGTTCAAAAGACCATTATGACCGACCTCATGAAGACCGAGCATGTGGCAAGACATGCTCCAGAAGATAAGATACCCTACTCTTACGGATAAGATGACAAACTATCATACTTTCATGGGGTAAACTGATGAGTTAGTATCCTAATAGGATAAAGGAAGTGAAAGTAGTTTTAAATTAGGAATCCTTATGGGAAAATAAAATTATCTTAACTAGGAAATTCTTGTAGGAGAAGGAATCTGATTTCTACACTATTATAAATAGGAGGGTAGAGTGTGCGTAAGAGGCATCAGAATCAATATCAAGATCATTACGATCAGACTTGTAAACACAAGAGATATCAGAGTAGCATATCTCAGTAATAAAAGTATCATTCGTTTTGTGCCCGTGGACGTAGGCTGGATCTGATCAGCCGAACCACGTTAAATCTCTTTGTTGATTGGTGTATTTATCTGTCTTTTGCTAAATTTGTTTTTGGTTCCCCCTTAACCGAACAAATTCACTATTGAGGGAGGATTGTCTCGGGAGTAATATTCCCATATTACCCTGAGACCAAAATCAGCCGTCAACAAAACTGATATTTTAATTTTGATAGCAGTAAGAGTATCTAACAACTGATCTTTTACTATTCCAAAATGTAGGCACAGCAATCTTCACCAGCAAACTATTACCAAACATATAACATGTGTACCTCATCAATCTTTTTTTCCTCTACAAAAGCAATTGAAACCTCTGAATGGCATATAATAAACTCAATAGCACCAGCACCTAAAACATAGAGATGAAGATGTCAAATAATCATAAAAACAATATATGACAGGATACTAAAGGCAACTCAGTCAATATCAATACCCATGATCAAAACCAAAAAGAACCCTACACTAAGTGAGAAGATACATGCAAAAATGATGGTGAAATTACAAGCATCCTTTGATCCATGCTTCAACAGAAAAAAGCTTACCTAAAGTATCATACAGAGGCACACAGTAGAGCCCATGAGCATTGCAAGCCTGCATCAAATTTTTGGAGTTAATATAATACCGGAGTGACACTAGCATTCAAATTCGAACCAAGCAGTATACCAATATATTTTACCTCCATACTAATAATCCACTCCGAGCAATTGGCGCCATAAATACCACATTTTCCTCTCTATAAATCAATCAAAAAGTATATACATGATGAGCAAAAAAATTATAATTAAGAAAATAAAACAATCTTCCAACAAGACCAGCTGAGCTTACTTCCTCAACGCCACAACTGCGAATGGCATTTCCAACTTTGATCACCAAGTCATATACTTCTTTATAAGTTTTCCACACATATTTACCAGCCTACAAATAGAGATCCATAATTAGCTAATCACAAAATCTAGCTTGATGTCAATAAAATCAATTACTCATACAAAACTTGATCCTCGAAAGCACATGATTCATCTACAAATCAAATATACCTTTCCATCTACAATCTCTCGGCGGCCAAGCATCCGACTGTTTGGATTTCTCTCCACCGACATGCTATAACAAGACCATAAATTTACAAACTAATAATCCAAAATTCAATTTAATTATAAAAACAAACAAACTTTTACAGTCTAATAACACAAATTAAAACTATGAACATTAACAAGTAGAGGAAAAAAAAGTACATTGACTTGTCATTTTTTTAACAAAAGGTGAACTATTTTCTCGGCAACCAAACAGAGACAAGAAAATTCTCACCGGAAAACGTCCCAACAACTCTCCATTCCAGGAATCGGAGCCGGAAATCCATCCTTAGCAAAAACACTCCGATACACCGGTCCGATCGACGGCTTTCCGTCACTCGCCTGCTTCGCCTTCTCAACTTCGATAAGATATTTACTGTCACTCATCTTCGATCGCGCAAAAACAACTTCTCTGATCTGAATTTTTCTTTCTACGTTCGTTTATTTTCAGCTCCTAGTCTTTAAATAATAACAATTAATTAATTTATTCAATTTTTTTTGGCTTAAAAGAAAATGGGAGCAAATTTGAAACTTTTGTCGATCGTTGACTCAGAGCTGGATTTTGACTTTCACTTGAGAACCCGCGTTTCTGGCCTGTTGCCGATATTTTTTTTTTTTTTAAAATATTATTTACTTTCAAATCTAATTACACGTTAAACTTTTGGTCAATATAAGTAGGATTTTTTTCGTCTTTGTATTGTCTGTCACTGCTGTGTACTTACTATTTTGTCCTCCGGAGACGATTCATGGTGATTTGTTTAGATTGGCTCCTTATTCCTTAATCGTTAGTGGCGGCTCCAGTTGTCCCTTCTAGAAGTCTGGGGTAAAATTGGAAAGTTGACTAGCGTTATTTTAGTTGGAATTTGTATTTCTTATGTTTATCTTTTTATAATTTTTTTATCACCGTGTGTATAGTAATTGACGGTTACAATTATTTATTTATAAATTCTAATTTAAAAATTATCAATGACAATTTATATAAAAGTTCGGCTCAAACTCCGAATTCAATTCCTTTTAGTTGACGCTATTATGGGATAAATCTCGAGAGATCCTGCGAATAAATTATTATTTAATTAATCTTTTATGGTTAGTAGTAGATCTGGTCACCGTTTCGGTTCAGTTTCGAATCAAAATCGAATCATTCGGTTCCCGATTCCACAAGAATGTGGAACCATGAATCGGAACCAAACCGTTCGGTTCCGGTTTCGTTCCGGTTCCCTTTTATTAAAAAATGAAAAATTATTATTAAAAAAAATTTGTAATGTGATATTATTATCAAATCGATATAATAAAAAAATTATTTATTTGAATTTTATTATATTAAATTAAAACTAAAGTAAATAGCTTGAAATTAAAAATAAAAATTATTTATAATATTCCAACCGTTCGGCTAGAGTGGGAACCCTAACTGAACCGTACGGAATCGGAACTGTCTAGTTCCATCCTAATCAATTTCGATTTCAAACTGGAACCGTGATCGGATCTCTGGTTCCTTCTGATTCGATTTCGATTCCAAATCGGAACCGTGAGCGGGTCTACTTACAATATGTTTTGAAATTGTATTACAATATTACAATGATTTCACGGTAATTGGGAAATCGGAATCATAATTAGGCTTAGACTCAGCCCCTGATGAACAAAACAGACCCACGCAGCAGACCCAACGGAAAGATTCAAACCCACGAGCGAATCAGACCCTGACGGCGAGCCCTGAGATCATATGCGTCAAAATAAGCCTCTGCCTCTGAATGTGCGCCTGCCTCTGCACCTCTGACAGTATGCTCTGTGTGTACAAATAGAATTAAATTAACTGTTATGAAACTTCAAAAGGCTTGGAAAAGTAAAGAAACTTGAAAAAATTGCTTGGGTCGGGCCCGCACAATTTGGTCCGGCATTCGTGTACGCAGGATGCGCGGGTGCACAAGAGCCAAGCCTGTTTGGATTTTGATTTGCACCTCCCATGCGCACGCACGTAGAGAGAGCTTATATCCTTATAACTCTTATCCATTTACATATGAACAATCATATATAAGCACAACTTCTCTCTAATAATTTCTCATGTGGGACAAGCTTTATTCTCTTTATTTTTCAACACTATTGGGTGAACTTTGGGCAACAATTTCTCATTCACCCAAGCACCATTTTAAGCATATGAATATATTATTTCGAACTACTCACGGAGAAGTATCTGAATCATTCAATAATAACCACTAACACGAATTGAACCATGCTTAAATTTGTGCCTCAAAATGCTTACTCATAAGCATTTTCCAACATAAATGTCGTCAGTCCAGACGATACAACTCTCATTGCTTTTTTAACTTTAAAATTACATACTATCGAAGTAAAAATAAACTTAATATCTTGGCCAAATACTGGATATGAGAGATCATCCAGCCTATCTCCATCTTAATAATGTCTTGAGCCTTAACTATCTTGGTTACATTATTTTGAATATGCTTCAATAAAAAAGACCACAGTTTAAAAAATATATTAAACCTTCTATAAATCTTATTGAATGATATAGTTCATATATATGAACTTAGAACGGCCCCAAAGGATCACTTAGTAGCAAAATACTTAAAATTTGATTTTCAGATCCTAAATTTGAGTATATGAGATATATTTTTTGTAAGAGTCTAAAAAAGTTCGAGATTTTACATGATTCACTTAAACACGTGTCGAATGATTTAGCGACAGCGTTTTCAACCTCTTATATATATATATATATATATATATAAAACTAAGAGTGAGTCTAATTTATATTATATACTTAAATTTAAAATTTTGATTATATTTATTAAAAGTGTTTACGAACATCTTATATCGGATTATTCCTCAATTTGTTTAGTTTTCATTGTTCATATATAATGAAAAAAAATTGAATTAAGTGCGATTTGGGATATATTTTAAATTATAAAAGATGTGGGTGGGATGTAACGAGTATTTATCTTTATGTATCAATTGGAAATGAAATTATAGAAGCGATGGCATATATGCACGTCCATGATAATTTATTTGTTTGTTTTTCTTTAATCATTCACAAAATAAAAAACAAAACAAACAAGAAAACAAATTGATTCGTGGATCAAACAAAACTTATATTTGCTGTCACTGATGCGTAGAAGTTTTAAATAGTGCCAAAGAGACGTGTCTTGGTGGTGTATGGTTCAGGATCTGATTTTCGGGTTCTGAATTCGAATCTAAATAATATATTTTTTGTAAGAATCTGAGACAGTTAGAGATTTTACATGATCCGCTTAAATTCGGAAGATGTGGTTTGGTGTAGAATTTCCAACGATTTAAAAAAAAAATCAAAAAATCAAAAACCATCAATTATAATATGAATGTGATAATATGGAATAGCAGAAGATTATCATCTTGACATATTCATGGACTGACCATTGCAAAATATATATTTTTTTCAGATAACTTCAACTTTACTTTAAATTAAAGTTGATGACATTTGATTGATGGAGAGTGAACAATAATGCCGAATAAATTATCACTGTACTTATTTTATACATCATCTAGCTTCTTCAATACTTCTATCATTTACGGAACACGCGAAGCCTTTTGTCTTATTATTAATGTCATTCAATACATAATTATTGTTAAACTGTGATTTTAATTTTAAATTTTTTATTTAATTAAATAAAAAAATTATATATAGTCCATAATTTCATCTATTTCAATGAAAATTAAAATATTACTATCGTTCATAAGGGATGTGGTTTGATTGCAAAATGTTTATGATTTGGTTGTAAAGTCCTGAATTCGAGTTCAGGAATGCATTTCTTGTAAGAATTTGGGGTGGTTAGAGATTTTATATGCTCTGCTTAAACCCGGATCAATTGATTTGACGGAGAATTTCAAAAAAAAAAAAAAATATAGCCATCTATTAAGACAAACAACCTCAAATAGGGGTGGCAAAACGAATCAACGAATCGAATTTATATCGAATCATAAACGAATCGAATCAAAATATGATGGATTCGTATTCGATTAGTTTATTAAACGAATCCTAATATCATAATTCGTATTCGATTCGTTTAAGAATATTCGTTTATTCGTTTAGTCAATGATATTATTTAATAAAATATTTTACCAGACTTGATTTACATTAATTCTTCATAAATATATACATAAGAAATATGTAATTAATATATTTACTAAAAATACATCAACAAATATCGAAAATATTAATTTTTATATGATAATTAGCTATAATTTCTCAAATCTTAATTGAAAATTAACAATAACTAGTAAATAAATAAATAAATAAAAAAACCTTAAACGAATAAACGATCAATGAGCTTAAATTCGTATTCAATTCGTTTAATAAACGAATCGAATCGAATTGACATATTTATTAAATGAATCCATTTTTCAAACTCATATTCGCTTTAAAGCGAACGAATGAACGAATATCACCCATAACCTCAAAGTTAATGAGGATACCGAACCATGGAAGAGAACAAAATAAACAGAAACAACGTGGAATACGAGTTTTATAGACCAATTGAATGCCTTATCAGCAAAGTTACTAAATGCGTTGACAAACTTCAATACAAGACAGAATTTACACGTTATCCATAGTTTTAATTCATAACTCAATTGAGACAGTCATTTTGGATACTTATGATATTTTATTTTCAGGAAAATAAACAAAGGAAATTGGTGAAATTGGCTTTAAAAAAAACTTTTTTCATTTATTAAAATGAGTCACAACGTTTGAATTATACTAAAATGATAATTTTCTCCGAAATAGAATTTGGAAAATCCAAATTCTTAGAATTTTACACTGAACTTCGTTTTCTTATTTGTAAACTTCGGATATCCAAATTAATAAATTCGAATCTTCAAAGTTTCGAAGTTTTAAAATTATAAAGGACGAGGTTTCTGAAGGTTAACATAATATGACAAAAATATATGAATTATCAACTAAGACTTAGGAAATCTGAACTTTTCTCTAAAGTTAATTAGGAATTCGAATTTTTATACAAACTTTTACTGAAATTCGAACTTGTCTCCGAAGTTATGATTGGTGTTATTCCTTATTACTTTCCATACAATGAGTATTTCAATCGGTACCATCATGTATGGATTACACGACATATTGTTAGGGAATCAAATAGATATATAATATATTCTATGAAATGGACAGATCAATCTACTACGCTATATGGGATGAGACAACATGTATACATTAGACGCCCCAGTGCATGCTCGATTATGTATGATGTTCATCATTAACATCGATCCATAAACGATTCAGAAACGCGATTTTTGTTTGGGATGAAGTTGAATATTACATCTTGATATATGAGGTACTGAGATGTCCGGTTGTGGAGGGTATGCACTTTGGGCCTCATGATGGTTGGCGGTACAAAACATGGCTTGATCATATAGTTGCCATGAGTATGGTATCGAGACCGAGACTTACGGAGAGTGAGCATACCACGTTTTATGATGGCAGATTGCACGCTTTTAGACAGAGACACATCAAATTAGGCATTCAGCATATATATGATATCATTCAGTTGATCATTGTGTCCCGTATCGCCATATCAGTCACTATGATGTGGTCAATATTTTACACATCGTTTTGCTAGACTGCATAGTACATATCATATTTTATATTATACATATTAATTTATTTTTATATTTTGTATTATAAACAAATCTTAAGAATATATTTTCATTGTTGGGCCACATGGTGGACATATGAACTCTTATTATAGGGCATTGGTTTCAGATTACTGCCCATAGTATGACGGACATTCCCCATGACATGGCCATCACCCGACTCATACAATACTTTCAGATTAATTTAGATGATGAGCTGGTCTCCTTTAAGCATCCGACTATTATTAACCAGAGATTCATATGATGGAAGAACATATATTGTACAAAAGCATGTGATGTTTTCATGATATGTATCGAATATATATAATGACAAAATTATTAGTGATTAAGGTATTTTGAATTTTTGTTTATTTAACTGTTTGGTAAGTCGTCGTGCTATGTAGATCATGTTACTGATGATCCGCCCGAAGGCTCCAATGGTGCCGGTCTATCTCGCGCTGGGCCATCTCACGATGGCTCATCTCACGCTTCTCATCTTATAAGTGATCCATTAGTCATTTTGTTACGTGGCCGTCTATTTAAGATAGAGGATTGACAGACGAGGATGGAGAAACGACAGAAGATGATGGAGGATCAACATAAGAGGATGAAAGATCGGCAAAAGAACATAGAGGATTGACATAAAGAAATGGATGATCAGCATAAAAGAATAGAGCGGTCATTACAAGAGACGTTATAACTTATAAGGAGGATGTCACCTGAGACAGATACTAGGTCTGATGATGTATTGACTGACATTGATTTTGATACGTAGTTTTTTCATTTTGATGTATAGTTAATTGTTACATATATATATATATATATATATATATATATATATATATATATATATATATATTATATATATATTGTTACATATAAGTCCCAAAAGAAAAAAAAAATTGAAATTTAGAATATACCTTATTTTATTAATATATATATGTATATATAATATTAAAAAAATAAAAAATAAAATAAATTCGAAGATCCGAAATTATTATTTCGGTCTTCGGATATTCGAAATTTTAAATTAAAAAAAATAAGTTAAGTGTAAACTTCAAAGAAAATTATAATTAAGCAAAACCCAAACGTTATGCTGAATATGGTAAATTATAAGTTTTAGGGCTAATTTTGAAAATTTCTGTGGGACACAGAAACTGAGCGACGCCGTTCCTAGGCTCGCGGCCTAGTTTGGGAAGGATTACATAACATGGAGTCGCCACCGGTGTGACCCGGGACAAAGATTTAAGGCCGCACTCACCCCTCGCAAGGGAAGACCTCAAACCGTTGGGTTCGGAATGGTCCCTTACTTATGTCACTTGTAATGAAAAGATTTATATAATAATTTAAACAAGTTGAAGTAACAATTATTTCTAAGGGTATCATGCTTCTAAATTCACATATATAAGATAAAATATGCGCCTAAATATACATGTATTTCATATATAAAATTGCATGCTTAACATATATCAAGATAGCAACGAACATACAACTTTGTACATCACATTCAGGAAAAACACAAGCACACATACTAACCATACAAGCATACGTGGTAACCATACAAGCACACATATGGGCACTTTTCCAAGTGGTACGTGGAATTGTAGCCCAAGTACAGACCGCACTATCGTCCATTCGGAATCGGCTACGGAATTTACGTCTGGGTTTCCATCCGATATACCGCAAGAAATAATACTCAAATGTTATCATGACACAAGCATATGAATGGTGATACATTGACACATTTACAAAAGAAAGATCAACCAATAGGCAAATATGCATGCATATAATAAGACAGACTCAGTTCAGTGTGTGCACGTTCGTGTAGCGTTCGTAAACGCGTTCGAACGGTAAACAGAAGGTTCGCGTTCGTGTAACGTCCGAGAACGCGTTTGAACGGAACCAGACCTGATGCATTATGAAACTAAGACAGTGGATGCGCGTTCGTGTAGCGTTCGTAAACGCGTTCGAACGGAAAACAGAAGGTTCACGTTCGTATGGCGTTTGTTAACGCGTTCGAACGGAAATGAGACAGAATGCTCACGTTCGTATGGCGTTTGTTAACGCGTTCGAACGGAAAGGAAACAGAATGCTCACGTTCGAGTAGCGTCCGTAAACGCGTTCGAACGGAAAGGAGACCTGATGCATGATAAGGCAAAATGTATGCGCGTTCGAGTTGCGTTTGCAAACGCGTTCGAACGGACACGGACCTGATGCATGAAAATGGGATGTAATACGTAAACAGAAAATAAGGGGCGCGGCGAAGTACTGCCATAAAGGTGACCTTTTGGGGCTCTTGATCTCTCAAAGAGAGGACCTTTAGACCAACATACTAAGCTCATGCGCATCACATTACACATACAAGAATAGAACCAATCATGTCAACCAAGTATGCCCGATTGAACACATCTTCCGTCCAATCTGAACACACATCAACCGGCGTGGCAAAGCATCGTGGTAAAGGGCTTTTAGCCTCTCCCCATAGGGGATTTCACGTCACACTTACTAAGCCCATGCGCTCGATTGACTCATACGAAAATAACGATAATAATAATATTAAACTAAGTATGCCCGATTGAACGTATCTAGCGTCCAACCGAACATACATCAACCGGCACGGCGAAGTAGTGTCACGAAGGTGGCCTTTTCGGCTCTTTGTCTCCTAAATGGAGGACCTTTGGACTAACTCACTAAGCCCATGCGCCTGGTTGAATCATGCATAACTAACGACATATTGAGTTCAGGTAAAACAAACTAAATAAACAAGGGCAACACAACAAAAGAAAGATGGTGTCATTTACCCAAGCGGTACGTGGAATTGTGGCCCGAGTACAGATCATATTACCGTCCATTCGGAATCGGCTATGAAATTTATGTCCGGGTTTCCATCCGATATACCGCGAGAGTTGACACCTCTCTCATTCATCCAATACCCACAACATACCTCATACACACAATGGTACCACAAATACAGAAAATATAATCAAAATAAATAACCGGAAAGTAAAAATGAGAATAAATGTGAAAGATACCCTCAGGTCTAACCTTTTAAGCCGTCTCTCGGACTCACGTTCCACGAAGATCGAAAGGGGGTAAAAGCTCCGCAACTTTTCTGGTCTGCTGGTTCAACGTCCTAGCTCACTGTTTCACCGCTTTGCCTACGATTCAAACTCCGTTCTGCTCCTATTCGGCTCCTGTTTTGCTGCTCACTGCACGGGCTACCTGTTTCAATGTTTTCAAAGAACTATTCCAAGTTGTGTGGGTTTTTTAATGCAATCAAAAGTGATTACTTTTAAGATTATCTATGTAGTTTTCTAAGTTACTGTTTTTTTAAGAATTTTGGGCTACGGTTTTAAGGTAATCTAGGTGGTTGTTTTGGCGTGTTTTAGAATTCGGCTATGGGTGAGTTTGGGTTCGGCTATGGAGGGTGGTCTTGTGGTGGTTTCTTTGTTTTCTTTTTGTGTGTGTATGAAGTGTTTTCTCTTGGATGTGTTTTGGGTGTGTAGAGAGAGAGTTTAGAGAAATTTCGAGAGAGCTTGGGTGTGAATTGTGTTGTGTCAAGGGGAGGAATGGCCTTGGTTAGGGGTTGTTTATATAGAGAATGGCTAGGGTTTACAAGGGAAGGGATTTGTGCATTAAATTAGGATATGATTTAGTTTTAAACAAGGAAATCAAAGGATTGAGGGGGGGACAAAATATTTTACTTTAGGAAGTTGTAATATTTAGTTTGTGTTGGTTTAGGAATACAAATATTTTATATTGCTAAGTATCTTATTAGATTAGGAAGTCAAATATATGATTGGCTTTAATTGGTTATGATTGATTTTAATTTGGTATGATCTTAATTTTAGTTTTAGTATATAATATTTTTGATTCATTTATATTAGGCATGATTTTAGTTTAAGTTGGTAATTGTTTATTTTAATTGGTAAATGGTTTAAATGTTTTATATTTAATTAATATTTAATTAATATTTGATTATTTAATTTGGGATGTGTTTTATGGGCTTTGGGGAGCTAAATGGGCTGGGCGTGAGGCTAGCAGCAAAACCAGAATTACCGGCTCCGTTCGAACGCCTCATCGCACGCGGCACGAACGTCCGCAATCTGCACGAGGTTCGAACGAAGTAACGAACGCAGCACCAACGAAGACAGTGAGCTTGTTTATCCTGAATTCCCCCTTCCGATATCCGTTTCCCGCGACTTTCATGACTCAAAAGGTAGTGCCTCCAAATGAGACTCATCATCGGGTTTCACATGCGAAAATGCAATGCCTACAATTTCCTAATAAATAAACTTTTAAAAAACGTAGATCATTCTCCAAATCTTCTGTCCCATCAATTGTGCTCCGCTTCGTGCTCCACCAATCAAATTTGGACAACTAATATCTCTCATTAAATTAATGTACTCTGCCCATGCTACAAAATCAGCCCATTTGTGTGGTTCACCTGAGGCAAAGCATCTTATGTATTGTTCCATACTCCTGTTGATAACTTTTGTTTGACCATCAGATTGAGGGTGGTATGCGCTACTAGTGGCTAACTTAGTGCCTGAAACTTGAAAGCTTGCCAAAACTTACTAAGGAAGATGGGGTCCTTGTCAGTGGGAATAAATCTTGGAAACCCATAGAGTTTGCAGATTATATTGATAAAGAGTTTAGCTACCATTGGTGCATTGAACCTGGGTGGAAGAGTCCCAAATGAATGTACTTGCTGAGCCTGTCAACTACCACCATTATAACATAAAAGCCTTTAGATAAAGGTATAGCAATAATAAATTCCATAGAAACATCTTCACATCAAGGTAGAGCGATTTTTAGTTTTTATATTTTGTTGTTTGGGATGAAGTTGAATATTACATCTAACTTGATATATGAGGTACCGAGGTGTCCGGTTGTGGAGGGTATGCAGTTTGGGCCTCATGATGGTTGGCGGTACAAAGCATGGCTTGATCATATAGTTGCCATGGGTATGGTATCGAGACCGAGACTTACGGAGAGTGAGCATACCACGTTTTATGATGGCCGATTGCACGCTTTTAGACAGAGACACATCAAATTAGGCATTCAGCCTATATATGATATCATTCAGTTGATCATTGTGTCTCGTATCGCCATATCAGTCACTATGATGTGGTCAATATTTTACACATCGTTTTGCTAGACTGCATAGTACATATCATATTTTATATTATACATATTAATTTATTTTTATATTTTGTATTATAAACAAATCTTAAGAATATATTTTTCATTGTTGGGCCGCAGGGTGGACATATGAACTCTTATTATAGGGCATTGGTTTCAGATTACTGCCCATAGTATGACGGACATTCCCCATGGCATGGCCATCACCCGGCTCATGTAGTATTTTCAGATTAATTTAGATGATGAGCTGGTCTCCTTTAAGCATCCGACTATTATTAACCAGAGATTCATATGATGGAAGAACATCTATTGTACAAAAGCATGTATATATATATATATATAATGACAAAATTATTAGTGATTAAGGTATTTTGATTTTTTTTGTATTTAACTGTTTGGTAAGTCGTCGTGCTATGTAGATCCTGTTACTGATGATCCGCCCGAAAGCTCCAATGGCGCCGGTCTATCTCGCGCTGGGCCATCTCACGATGGCTCATCTCACGCTTCTCATCTTATAAGTGATCCATTAGTCATTTTGTTACGTGGCCGCCTATTTAATATAGAGGATTAACAGACAAGGATGGAGAAACGACAGAAGATGATGGATGATCACCATAAGAGGATGAAAGATCGGCAAAAGAACATAGAGGATTGACATAAATAAATGGATGATCAGCATAAAAGAATAGAGCGATTATTACAAGAGACGTTATAACTTATAAGGAGGATGTCACCTGAGACAGATACTAGGCCTGATGATGTATTGACTGACATTGATTTTGATACGTAGTTTTTTCATTTTGATGTATAGTTAATATATATATATATATATATATATATATATATAATATATATATATATATATATATATATATATATTGTTACATATAAGTCCCAAAAGAAAAAAAAATTGAAATTTAGAATATAAGTTATTTTATTAATATATATATATGTATATATAATATTAAAAAAAAATAAAAAAGTAATAAATTCGAAGATCCGAAATTATTATTTCGGTCTTCGGATATTCGAAATTTTAAATTAAAAAAAATAAGTTAAGTGTAAACTTCAAAGAAAATTATAATTTTAGCAAAACCCAAACGTTCTGCTGAATATGGTAAATTATAATTTTTTTAGGGCTAATTTTGAAAATTTCCCAATAAATAAACTTTTAAAAAACGTAGATCATTCTCCAAAGTGTTAGCTTTGATTTTTTTTTTTTTTTTTGAATAACCGGGGTGTCCGAGCCAGCTTACGCACACCTCGACTAATCCCTGGGACCTGTGATCCGTGCCCTCAGAAGTTTCCCAACACAGATCAGGGTAAGTCGCTGGCTTTTCATACTAGGGGACATGGCCCTAAGGAAATACATCTAGTGAGATTCGAACCTTGAACCTGAGAGAGAGCAAACCACTCAAGCCCAAAGTCTTTACCACTGAGATAACTATTGGGGTTTTAGCTTTGAAATTGTCATCCAACAAATTATAGAGCATAATCACACTTCCAAGGCTTGAATCAGCAGAGGTGCCGAGCCGATCTGTCTCAAGACTAGACCGGAAACAATTTATTATTATTATTATTATTATTATTATTATTATTATTATTATTATTATTATTATTATGTTTATAAAAATGTTATTATTTATATAATATAAGTTTTTTATTTCTTAACTTTTTTGTTTGGCTTTCTATCATTTTTATACCAGGTCAGGAACTTAGATTTCCTTATTTTTATACCATTAATTTATTATTTGTAATAGTATTTACATTATATACAGACTATAATGGTTAAATGCACACAAAAGTAAAGTATATTTTAAGCATTATTTTTTAGATTGTATGGTTGTTTGCGTTGAAAGATAAAATTACAAATACCATTTATTCATATTTTGTAATTAATGAGTTTTGTTTTTTGAAGTCATGAAAATATAACTTAAGTAATATTATGGTATTTGAATTATATATTTATTTTCTATTCTTATTTTTTAATATTGTTTTTTTATGACTATTTTCTTATTTTCGTATAAGACTCATAATATTATTCTTATTCAGTGGCGGTGCCATATATAGTTAAAAATTTATTAAAATATATCATATAAATTAATAAAAAATATACATATTTCATTAATGAGATAATTTTAACTCGCTCCCATTAAAATTTTACTACCTCTTATTTAATATTATAAATATGCCATTAGTCTTATTAAGTGTTTTTTTTTTGGCTTCGGCCCAGACAATAAATCTAAATGGGTACTGGTTATGGATAGCCTCATAATTTGGGCCCACTCAATAGATCTGTTATGGTATCGTGGCGGTCCAGTCCAAAAAAAAAAAAACAGTATTTTAGTATGCATGAGATTCACGTGCTTCCATTTAATTCTAAAAATATTTTTTTTTTCCTGAAAATATGATACGAGAGATTTAAAATATCCAGTAAGCATCCATTTTTATATCATTTAATATGAGATTTGTTGTTTTGATTGCATAAAGATAAATAATCCAAAATCTCGATTGTAATTCGAAATTTTATATCATTTGATATAAGATTTGTAATAAAAAAAATCATCAATAAAATTTTTAATGATTTCCCGTCTTGATTCAAAAAATTGATTATAATTTTAATTTTTAAGTAACATTTTTTTTTTGTTTTGCAAGAAAGAAATGGAGGGAATCGAAAAATAGGTTGTAGTTTGGGACATATAGTGGCGGGAAAATGTCCGTATAGTCCTTTAATTTCACAAATAATAAAACCCTTATCGCACGCATTTCCATAAACTCTCTTTCTCTCTCTGAAATTGACATTTAAAATCCTTAAAAAGTGTTTTGATTACCATCTCACACTCAGGTAAATTCTTTTCGACTAATTTGTTATCGTCTTAATTGATTCTAGGGTTTCTTGGTTTATCTAATTTTTATTAAAAAAAAAATTCCCAAATTTAAGAATATAATTTAAAAGAGTTAAACTGATGTTTGGCAATTGTTTGATTGAATTGCAGGAATGAAGCTAGGGTTTGTTCGCAAAATCGTTATTTGATTATTTATTAAGAGGTTTTGGAAAATATGTCTGGCAAGTTTGATGATGACGTGGAGGGTGAGCAGACTATTTCAATCAACGAGTACCTGAACGAGGTCGAAGAACAAGAGCTGGTAAATTCCTAATTCATCCTTTTCAATCTAGGGTTTTTTTTTTTTGCCTTTTTGTAAAGAATAATTAAATTTTGCCGGATAATTTAGGAATATCATGCAAGATGCATCCAAGTGCTTTTGCAGAAAAATAAATTAGGGCTTTACATTTTTTTAGTTCTTTTACTTGTTTGATTATACAAATTTTGCACCAAATGTAGAGTTTTTTTCCTCAAATGTTGGAAATCCGCTGTCAAACCACCCAATCCGTGCCTAAGCGAAGCAGTTAAAACTTGGCTGTCCTAGCCTTTTCTAAGAAATGCATCCCTGGACTTGAACTGCTGACCTTACAAGTTACAACTAAGTACTAAGCCCTTTGTCACCAAGTCACATCCCTTGGGGACAAAATGTAGAGTTACCATTGGGAATGATCTGAAATCATTTATATAACTCATGGGTTAGTTTTGTTACTTTTGTATTACACACTGTGTGTTAAAATTGATAAATAATTTTGATATGTGGCCTTACGTGCAAACCTGGCTCACATTAGAGATGAGGGTGAGTGTAAAGGTGAAAAATATGTTCGATAATCTTCTGAATGGGATCAATGCAATGTGAATCATTACAAAATTTGAATTTAATTTGAAATTGTCTCTGTTGTCGTTCTTCTATTGGTTAATTTATGGGTGTTGTGTATTTCCTTATGTTGAAATTTTAAGGAGGCAGATTTGGTTTTGGGCGGAGATGAGGGCAAGGAGTGTACCTATAATAAGGGGTATTTGAAGAGACAGGCTATTTTCTCATGCCTTACTTGCGCCTCTGAAGGAAATGCTGGAGTTTGCACCGCCTGCTCCCTGACTTGCCATGATGGTCATGAGGTATCTTTTTCTCTGGTCACTTTACCGTATTGAAGATTTAATTGTGGATGGTTAGTGACTTAGTGTAGTAAGGAACTCTTTCTTATAATGACTTTTAGTTCCAGTTTTAGTTGGTGCTGACACTTATCATTGAAATGTACTGGTGACTATACGTTTTGTTGGCCTGGAAATTCTGAAGGCTTGCATTAAATGTGGTTTGATAAAGTCTTGGGGAGCTTTTATGTGCTTTTCCTGCTGTCTGCTAATTGGGGTCATTTGAATTGTGTTTTAGAGTTTGTGGCTTCGTTTGTATTGTTATGAGATCATAAGTAAGAAAGGCTGGTCACTGGTGGATCTATGACTACTGGATTGGAAGTTTAATGAGGGGCTAGGATGGATATTATTTATTATGGTGTTTGGTTTTAGTTTTGCTCTTACCTTGATACTGTGCAACAGCTAACATGGAGTGCATTTGAACTCGAATCTTTGTAAAACCTTTATCTGTTTAACTGGCTTTCTTTCTCTTTGACAAGCACTTACCAAATGCGTTGCACTATTTTAGTTCAGTATTAACCTTTAATTCATCAATTAATTCTATAATTTCAAACCAGTGTTCAGTATTTTCACTTGTAGTAGCTGTTATGTACATGTTTTAAATTGTTTTATATTGCATGTTCTACTTGTTTATCAAAGGATGATGTCTGTTATCATGGGTATGCCTGTCTTTAACTTTTTAAATTTTATATTAGCTTCTATCTAATGGCCTTCTGTTGTTGTGCATAAACAAGATTGTGGAACTGTGGACCAAGAGAAATTTTAAGTGTGATTGTGGAAATTCAAAGTTTGGGGAGTTCTTCTGCAAACTTTTCCCCAGTAAAGATGTTGAAAATGCTGAGAATTCATATAACCATAACTTTAAAGGTCTATACTGCACTTGCAACCGCCCCTATCCTGATCCAGATGTTGAAGAACAAGTGGAGATGATACAATGCTGTGTCTGTGAGGACTGGTTTCATGAGGAGCATATTGGCCTCGAGTCTTCTGATCAGGTTGGAAGTTGTCCATGGACTGTTAGTGGTTTCTATGTTTTCTGGTACACAATAATTTATTTTCAGGTTTCCTATATATGTTGTAAGTTGTAACTGGTGGTGATAATTTTTATGTTATTATTTTTGTTATCGGTTTTCCCATTTAGACATATGATACCGATCTTACTCATTCTTTCACTTCTATAACAGATTCCAAGAGATGAAGAAGGAGAGCCTTTCTATGAGGATTTCATATGCAAGGAGTGTTCTTCAGTTTGTTCTTTTCTGACTTCATATCCTCAGACCATATGGGCAGCAGTGGTGCAGCAAAATGCTGGTTCTAATACTAATAAGGAAAAAGAAGTAATTGAAGAGATCCCTTCAGCAAGTGGTTCTGGAAAGCTTGAGAATGGTATTTGTTCTAATGGTTCTTCTCCTAATGCTAATACTAATTCTGAATCTCTGACTGGTGGGAAGGGTGTTGTTACTGGAGAAAGTTCTGAGAAAAACTTTGATTCAGTTCAATGCATGAGTGTTGGTGGTTCACGTACTCCTTGTGTTCTTGGAGATAATCTGGTAGCTGATGCCCCTATTTCACAAAGTAAACCACTATTTCTTTCCAAAAATTGGAGGGCTACCCTCTGCAGATGCGAAAGATGCTTAAGCTTGTACAAGCAGAAGCATGTTTCTTATCTCATTGACAAGGAGGACTCCATAGCAGAATACGAAAGAACAGCAAAGCAGAAGAGGGAAGAAAAGTTGCAGCAGCAGGAAGGTTCTGAGTTAAGTTTTTTAAATCAACTTGGTCATGTGGAGAAAATGGAGATTCTGAATGGCATTGCAGACATGAAGGATGAATTTCGCAGCTTTCTGGTTTGTTCTCAGTAACTTGACATAAATTATCTTTTTTTTTCTTTGAACCATTACTTTATTCATAGTTAAATCTGTAACATATTTCATTTTGCAGGAATCAGTTGACCCATCAAAGGCAATCACATCCGATGATGTCCATCAGATTTTTGAGAATCTCGCTAAGAAGCGTAGGCGTGAGTGAAACTCTCAAGTCTTTGTTGGGTTTTCTTTACTGCAGTTGTGTTGCGTGTGTTTATAACCTAAACCTCGTATATGGTTGCTTTTGGAAGAACTGATCTTTAGATCAAAACCATCCTGGTTTCAGGCTGTCTTAAGTTTAAATCATCTATCAGTACAATATGAATTATGTGTTTATCACTTAACCCAACTTGGTTGATCTTTTTTAGCTTCTTTGATCCCTTTTTTTTTTTTTTCCGAACTGATGCAGATTCTTCTTTAGAGTAGGTAATTAGTTCTATAATTATAATATATAAAAACACAGACATTAAACAATAATTTCTGTGACCTGTTTTCATGTGTTTCCACAGTTTTCGAGTTTTTGAAAAATTAGTCGTTGATCTTACCTAAACTTGGGAGACTGTCGACTGACTCTTATTGCTCCACCGATCAATGAAAACGATGCTTCCTTTGATTTATAATTCTCAAATTGTTTCTTTGTGGAGCAAATTCAATCCATGAATTTATCGGAATTTTCAATTTGTTAAGATGTAATTATCATAGAAGCGTCATGATTAGCTCATTTGTTACCTTATAAGTCCTATTAATGTGTCCTTTAAGGAGCATGACTTGGTATTGTATGGTTCAGTATCTCATATTGAGGTCCCGAATTCGAATTCAAAAAGTGTGTTTCTTGTAAGATGATGGGATAATCAGGAGTTTTATTTATTCTGTTTAAGTTCGGAAAGATTGATTCGACGACGAAATTTCCAACCATTCAAAAAAAAAAAAAAATCCCATTAATGTGAGATCCCTTCTTGAGGCCAACTTTGATTCAGATTGTTGAATATACCAGAAAATATTTTAGGATCATCATAAATCAAAATGGGATTTTATTTTGTGGGCCCCTTTGCTACGAAATGGGATGCATGGATTCATTTCATTTTTAAATTCAACACAAGCCTCTATCATGTTACTGTTATGATCCTAATAGGAGGGGATTAAAGAGAGATTAGTTAACGGCCGATTTAATTAAAGTCTCCTTGCCTCTTCATGTTCACACTATGCTTACCTTTAAGAAAGATTTACAAATTTATATTGAAATTATTACTCAATATTTAGCACATTATCTTTTAAAATTTACAAATCCTCAAATTTTATTCAACGGTCCATTTAAAAATTATAAAATGTTTAAAAAAAAATGTAGAAAATGTCAATATATTTTATATCAAATATATATATATATATGTGATTTTTTTTTTCCTGAACCTATATATCCGATATTTGATATATATTTAAATGTATGCTTAAATTTGATATAAAATTATAACATTTGTGTATTTTTCTTTATAATATGTCAATCTTTTAAATATGCGATTCATAATTTTCGATTAATTAAACTTATCTTGTCTAGGTTGGCTTTCTTTTTTTTTTTTAAAAAAAAATAATATCTAGTCTAGGCTTTCTTAAACCTATGTCGATTAGAAAAATCTAGCATGTTGAATTTTAAATGTCTTTTGTAATTGTTCTAAGAATCTATGAATAAATGACACGGCATTTATCACATCACTTCGATATAACCATTTAAATGGGGAAAAAATGCGCATAATTCAACTGCTTGATTTTCGGCCCTTTTCTATTAAAGAAACAAATAGTTAATATCTAAAATTAGAATTTAGATATAGTATTGAGTTGAATTTTGCCGATTTTTTTTTTTTTTTTTTTATGTTATTCTCACGTGTATATTTACAGTAATAACCACTTAAGATTCAATTATATATATTCTTATTCAATAATTACCCATGATATTTTATACAAAAATTAGCACAAAACTGAGCTTAGCACCGATATTAGTGTGGGGCTTGCTATTTGTACAAATTGAATAAATTTAAACGTTATTTTCTTATAATAATAAAAGATTTGATGAGGAATTTAATTAAGAATATGTGTTGGCGAAGAAAATCGCCCTAGGACGAACGAGCCAATAAGGGACGAAAAGCAATTAGGGCGAACAAGTACCACACCACATAACGAGTTGCAATCAGGACGACGAATGGAAGAGCGGTCAGGATGATTATCATGCGCTGCAGTTGATCCCACGATCTAGCAGTTAGGCCGCAACCACCCACGATCTGACAGTTTTCACGCAGAACACAACAGTTAGATGCATGATCCATCAGTTACAAGAACTCAGTAGTTAAATGCATGATCCGGTAGTTGCAAGCTTGAAATGTGGAAGTTCATGGACCAAGAAAAGCATAACCGCTCAAGCAGTTCACAAAGACTCACTATAAAAGTTCAAGCATGGGAAGAGGAAAGGGATCGGAACAAATGAAGACTCAAAATGAGCATTTTATTTTAATTTCTTAGCTTTGTAATAATATGACTGTAATTTGTGCCCCTTGAAGGCTTATTCACTTAATCAAACACCCATTGATGAGACTTTATCTCAGTAGGTTTGAACCTTACACGCTTCTTTGACGAAAAATTATACAAACAGTTTTTGGCGACCACAATGGGAGTATTGGTGTAAAAAGTGGAAATACCTCCGAAAAGAAACACTCAAACTGGCTCGAGTACGAATGAATGATGACTGGAGCAAACCAACCAGCCCCATGTTCCAGCCATAGTAGGCCATTTCGAGAGTCTGACAGACGCTAGTCGATATGAACCTATGCGAGAGTTCATCCCCAACGCGGTTCGCGCCTTGTTCGACGAGTTCACATAGAATGTTGTCGAACATGTTAGACATCAAAACGCTCACATCATAGATAAGTTTACTTCGACTAGTAACTCACATTATGAAAATATGGCCAAACACCTGAGCTCATTGAATGAGTTAATGGCCAAGTGTGTAAACGGCGGACAACCCTACCGTGAACTACACCTCCTCCAGCACCAAGCAGTCAGAAGGCTATGGCTATATGATGCGCCAGCGAGGTGAGATGAAAGTCACCACAGGCCGTAGTGCCCATACAAGGGAGAAGCCGGATGTGAGTAGTAAAGAAAGTGGTGACATGGAAGAGATAGATGCGAGCTGTAAAGAGCGTACCAAATTTGATCGGCGAAAACGGGATGAGACAGACGACGAGGAACCCCCTATTGTGATTCATTTTGGCAGCATGCCTCCGGTTGTGGCGAATCATTACTTGTTGTCCGAAAAGTTCAAGGGGGACAACAATGAAAGCTCTGGGAATACCGAAGATGTCTACGACAGTGATGAGACCGAATTCGCAGCACTCGCAATAACAGATAGAGAGGCCTCGGACGAGGAACTGATTGATGTAGATGAAGAAATAGATATCAGGACTGAAGCACGAATGAAGGGGATATTACAGAATTGGATTCTCAGAGAATTATATGAGGCCGGGAATCCTGCAGTTGGAACATTATTAGAGGACTTAGGGCGGTCCCCATACCTCGTCCTATACGGAATGCCCAAAATAAAACGGGCCGTGACCATGTCAGAAAAGCGAAGATCGGTCATCAATAATGTCTCTCGCGATGCGCCGATCACATTGCCACCTTCTGGATGAGACGTGGAGGAAGAGCCACCTCAGGCAAGTACCAGCGATGAACAAACAATGGAGGTAGAAATGTCAGGGAAAGTGACGTTTCCAAAACCACCACCACAAATGACAAAGCACCTGCTACCGTTGTATGTGAAAGCAAAGGCAAACGGAATACCCATCACCAAAGTATTGATTGACAATGGAGCAGCCATCAACGCCATCCCGGTTAGGATGTTGGGGCGATTAGTAAGGTCATATGACGATCTCATCCCTACGGAGGTAGTGCTCACAAGTTTCAATGGAGGGGCAACAACGGCCAAATGGGTCGTCCCTCTAGACTTGCAGGTAGGAAACACTACAAAGATAGTAGTGTTTTTTGTTATAAATGGACCGACCATATATAACATGCTATTGGGACGAGACTGGATACACGACAGCCGATGTATTTCTTCGTCCCTTCATCAATTTCTAGTTTTTTGGAATGAAATAGATGAAGTGGAAATAGTACATGCCGATAACAAACCCTTCGCAGCATAGACAAATTCGGCTGAATACTTCATATACGAAGGAAATTACAGGCCGACAAGGGTACTGAATAAAGGAGGAGATTAAGCCATTGTGGCCCAAAACGACGAGCCATACCCCGCAGGTATGCTAAATGACTTGTTCTCACAAACGAGGCCAACTATTGTGGCCTTCGAAGAGCCTACACACAGCAATTCGAATGAAGAAGAACGAGCAGAGTAAAGAACAAGCTCGCTTGGGGCCAATTTAATGGACTATGTAACGAAACAGGAAAATGAAGTCGAGGCTCAGGCCGTAATTTCGGCATTGAGAGATAAATTATTAGCACATCAGACAGAAGACAGAATAAGAGAGGCATGCATGATGGATTGTTTGATGGAAGAAAGTCAAGAGAGCGAACAACCAAATGAGGAAGAAGAGTACACTCTGAACGGGCGACATAAGACAAGCATTGCAAGGATACAAAACGTTATAGTCAGAAGACCAGAAGAGCAGTGAGATGGGGAACAAATTTCTATCAAAACGGGGCAAAGCCAATGAAAGCTCGATGAGAGAAAGGAAGCCATATTCCTCAAGAAAAGTGCGAGTATCCGCATGCAACAACATACGTTGGAACCAAGTCTCAAATGAAGAATCATGTTTAAGCCATGTGCGGATGAGGTTTGACTGAGCCAAGGGAGAGACGTTCAATGGTTCTGAAAAAGGAAGGTTGGAAGTGGAAGGAAACAATTGAGCCAAATGGGCTGTGGCAATTACATTGGCATCCACAAAGATGGGGCCTAGAGAACACTGACCATAATTTTCATTAAGGGTGTGAATGCCAAATACACCCACAGAAGAGTCACCTAATGCGGCTTGGTAATCACTGAAAGTCGAGGTAGCCTTTTTCGAAGCGGAAGAAGATGAAGCCATTAGAGAAATTGAAGGTAAAATGGTGGAAGGTTTTAATAGATAGGAAGTAGAAAGTAAAGTGATGACAAAAACAGGCCAAGCCCTTATATAACAAGGTGAAAAGCTCGCCCTAGGACAGGTGTCGCAACCCGAATCGACGAAGTAAATAGCGGGAAAATGAAAAGAATGAAGAGTCGCCCTAGACAGATGTTGCGACACGATTTGATGTAAAAGATAAGGGTGACGTGTGACGTGAGGTGACATCGAAATGACGCGAAAAACGGCTCATTAATAGGCATCATGATGAAACATATTGGGAATTTCATGCATTTACTGAGGAAATGATGGGCTCGCATAGGGAATAGAAATGACGACCCTCGATACACGCAAGTGACAGTAAAAGATAAGGCAAATACCTGCAGGCCGAAGCTAATATACGACCAATAGACACCGTTCTGAACTGAGAAATTTGTCTCGATTTCATCGTCCGACTCAATCGAGACAAATTTGGGGGACAATTGTTGGCGAAGAAAATCGCCCTAGAACGAACGAGCCAATAAGGGACGAAAATCAATTATGGCGAACATGTACCACACTACAGAACGAGTTGCAATCAGGACGACGAAGGGAAGAGCGGTCATGACGATTATCATGCGCTGCAGTTGATCCCACGACCTAGCAGTTAGGCCGCAACCACCCACGATCTGACAGTTTTCACGTAGAACGCAGCAGTTAGATGCATGATCTAGCAGTTACAAGAACTCATCAGTTAAATGCATGATCCGGCAGTTGCAAGCGTGAAACGTGGAAGTTCATGGACCAAAAAAAGCGTAACCGCTCAAGCAGTTCACAGAGACTCGCTATAAAAGCTCAAGCATGAGAAGAGGAAAGGGACCCGAACAAATGAAGACTCAAAATGAGCATTTTATTTTAATTTCTTAGCTTTGTAATAGTAGAACTGTAATTTATGTGCTTGTGCCCCTTGGAGACTTATTCACTTAATCAAACACCTCTTGTTGAGACTTTGTCTCAGGAGGTTCGAACCTTACACGCTTCCTTGACGAAAATTTGTACAAACAATATGATACATATATTTTAAATAAAAAAAATCTTATACGACGTTTAAGAAAAATCATATATGATATTTTAAGAAGAAAATCATTATATTTTTATATATATAAAGATTCTTTTGGTAAAAACTAGAAAGAGAAGCACCAGTAATGTTGATTTCAGTAATATGTTGTGTAAATTACTTGTCCTTTACCATTTGTGCAGTTCAAATATTGAAAAATAAAAAGAAAGAAGAAAAGATGAATGAAATTAAAATCACTTTTATAAAAGATGCTTGACTAAAGAAAGTTAATAGAAAGTTACATATTTTATTTTATTTTTTGTTATATATTTTGTATTGCTTTTGAAATTTTTTATCAGTCATCCAATACATCAAAAGTTAGCAAGCTGGTGGTCTCAAAGTAACAATCACAGAGACCAAGTAAAAACATCCTAATCATAGATTCAATATTAAAATGTAAAATAAATGAAGTGTCATCAACAACTTTATAAAATAATTACTAGTTAAGTAATCGCATTGGTTTTGGTAAATGCGGTTGATTTTCGTCTCCAATTGGCGTGGCTTGATGGTGTGGGGTTCATGATTTCAATTTGAGGTATTGAGTTTGAATTCAAGAAGTGTATTTCTTGTAAAAGCCAGAGACAATCAGGAACTTTACCTACTCCGCTTAAGTCTGAAATGAGTGATTTGACGGTGGGGTTTCTAACGATTTCAAAAAAAAAATGTTGTTGATTTTCTTTCTCTAATGCCAATTTTATTGGAAAGTTTCCTAAGCATTACCATTAATAATATATGTTGACGGCTGGTTTTCGTCTTAGGGACAACAGTGGAATATTGTTCCCGGGATTCAACATTCCTTCAGTAGTGAATTTGTTTGGTTACGGGAAACCAAAAGTAAACTTTGGTAGAGGGAGAAGAGCATGCAGATTAACACAAGAAGTTAACGTGGTTCGGCGGATCGAGTCCAGCCTACGTCCACGAGCACAAAATGGATGGTGTTTTACTATTATAATACGCTCGGGCCGACCTGTTTGTGGTCGGTTTATGTGGGAACCGAGCTGTTTTACAAAGGGAATTGTAAGACTCTCTCAATCTCACTCTTTCTTTGTGTATTTTTTTGGCTCTCTCTCTTTTACAAAAATGACTTCTTCTTATATATACTAAGTTTGAGGCGGCAAAGATGAGGCGGTTGTTGTTCCCATTTATGCAGTCTTCCACGTGAACCTGCTTCATTTATTAAGCTCCTTGCCCTAGGCCTGCTCCTGTCGAAAGTGAACCTTCTCTCTGACACCCCATCACATCAATATAACTCTTCGCTGCCACATGCATTTAATAATGATGACAGCCTGGCGGGTGCTTCCGGGAAGTGACATGTGTAAAGGGAAATTATAATCTCGAGATTTATGTCGGTTGCTAAGTGGTCGACCTAATCATTTGCCAAGCCATTCGAACCATTCCCGTCCTGCCTTGAATTGTCCGAACCATTTGACTTACTAGGAAGGGAGCAGAGTAGACCCGAACCGTGCCGACTAGATAATGTGGTCGGTTTATGGAAAACCGCGTCAAAACATATGCTATGGTCGGTCTAAACTGGAGGATTATGTCTGGGCTTCTGCCGAGCCGAGAAGTGCTTAACACTTTCCGAATACCAGCTAAGGAAAATTCTACCCCTACCCCTGGCTCACATCGTTTGATTTATATGCTGATTTCTACTACCAACAACATATATTGTGCAAAAAAATATATTATAAAATAAAAAGAGGAAAAAAAACAATAATAAACTTGTAGCTCCCCGTGATATATATATATATATATATATATATATTTTGTTTAATGAGAAACATTTGATTTGATTTTTTAAATTCCATTTTCATTTTCTTCAACATTTATTAATACTGGTGAGGAAGGGACTGCTAAACCTCCTTATTGTCCATATATAACAATGGAGTATAATTAAATTCACATGAAATAATGATAGTTATCTGTTATTTGTCCAAAAAAAAAAAAGTCATATCCGTTCACGTTATAAAAAGAATTTGAAGAAGATCACGATATATGTAAACTTAATTCTAACTTTTCGAAAAGAGTACGTTTTCGGGGAATTAATTCATAATCAAAAATATGATAACGATACAACTTTTTTTTTTCATTTGTTAAGACGGCAAAAAATAAAAATAAAAAAAAAAAAAAAATTAAAAACCAACTTTAAGCTAGAGCTAGCTGTATCGACTGATCATTGATGTGCCTAAAGGGAAATTGTGTGTGAACACGGCTTTGAATAATTAATAATTGGGACATGAGGTGACATTTACTCTAATTTTAAAATCTTATAGCCATTTCATTATTAATTTAATCTTACAGAGCCATGAGCTTGTCACTTAGCAAGTAGAAAAAAAAAATTACGTAAAAATTTATATTCTCTATTGAGTGCCTATAAATAAATACTTGCATCTCTCTTCACTTCACATAACAAACCAAACCTCTAGAAATAAATTGCTTTTCTCCTGCTCCTGCCCATCAATTTTTTTTTTCAAAAAAATGCCAAAATAAACATTAGGGTATTTATTTTTATTTTTATTTTTAAATTTAGGGTTTAAAAAATAATGGGGAATTGCATGCAGAGCTGCAAGAATGGGCAAAAGGGAGAGGAAATAATGATAGAAGAGAAAAAACAAGAAGAGGAAGCAAGTAGAAGTGGAAGCAGTACAAAAGAGAAGTTGGTGAAGAAGGAAAGTGCTTTTGAAAAAAGCAGTTTGAAGGTGAAGATAGTGCTTACAAAACAAGAGCTACAATGGCTGATGCTTCAGCTGAATGATAATCAAGGGAAAGGATTAGAGGCTTGTTTGGGAGAAATTGGAAAAGGAATAATAATTAATAATAATAATAATAATAATAAGAAGAAGAAGAAAGTTGGAGCTTGGAAGCCTGCTTTGGAAAGTATAATGGAGTGCCCTGAAGCACTTGAAATGGTCAGATGATGATCATAATATATTATTATAGATAATTAATTATTAATATTTTCTCTTTTTTTGCTTCCTTGGGTTAAATTATTTTCTCATAATTAAGCTTCTAAAGATTAGAGGTTTTTTCATCTTCTTCTTCTCCTCGTCCTAGGGTTTGAGGGTTTTTTTTTTATTGGGTTTTGATCTGAATCATGATGAAGATTAGAAGTCATTTAACTAACGGAGAAGATTTAGGGTTTTTCTTTTGGCTTCTTAATTAATTAGGATTTTTGGACTAATCATTGTCCTAATATCCTTCTTTTTATATTATGTATTTTGTGTTTTTCGAGTTATTTATATATGAAGTAAAGAGTAAATAGTCTTGTTAATTGTGCTTTTTTTATTATTATAAATTGGATGTTTATGACTTTGATTCGTAATTGGGTTTTGTATTGAGTTTATATAATTATGGTGATTAAAAGTTGCTAGATATAATAATTCAAATATAACTAAATATTAAATTTATATTATTATTAAATCACGATTGTCAGAATATTATGAAAAAATTAATATAAACTAATGTCCCTTTTAATACTTAATAAAGATTTGATTTGGATTATTTTTTCCACAATATACCGAAGTGATCATGTATAAGAATAATTTTTTTTTTTTTTTTTTAATTTTAGAATCAAATCATTCACGTAAAAAATTATTTATTCTTTCTTCTTGATTTTGGGATCTAAATTACTGTAATTAATCATACAATTTTACTACTTCATCCGAAGAATTTGTCCGAACAGGTAAAACAACAAGTCGTTTTCGTATTTTATTCAATTAATTTATGATATATTTACCATATGGGTCTCGTTTTGTTGTTAGTTGCAAGTTGCAACATCCAACTTCCAACTAATTAACAATTTTCAGTATTTTGTCGCCTGTCGGCAATGGTGCAATTTTTTTTCACTATGATCCTTTGCTTTTTTCTGAATGTTGATGTCCATTATTACAATATAAGATTTTATATTGTAAAAGAAAGAAACAAGTACTTGACTTCAATAATAAAGACAACAGGAAAGGTCTTTTCTCTTTTTCTCTTTTCTTTTTTTGTTGTTTGAAAAAGTTAGAAATCCATCGTCAAATCATCTGATCTGGATTTAAGTACAGTAAGTAAAATCTACGGTTATCTCAGGTTTTTTTAAAAAATAATCAGATCCTGATATCTACACCACTGAGACACGTAGATTGAGGACCTTATGTTACATTTGATTCTTGGTATTGGAAGAAGGATTGTTTACAAATGTCAAAATGCTCACATACATGGGAACCCAGAGAAATGGTAGATCATTTTCATTTTCTTTTATAACATGTAACATGGATTGTTCGGATTCTTCACAATCGCAAACAAAAAAGACATTCATGGTGGCTCTGCGGATAGTCCCACATACGTACGTGGTTGGTTGGTGTTTTTAAATTTGAATTAGAATTAGGACCATAAATTATAAAAAAAAAAAAAATAATACTTTTTTTTTTTTTTTGAAACGATGGAAATCCCGCCACCAAACCATCCATTCGGGGCCACGGCGTAGGTAAAACCACCGGCTGTCACACGCTCTTACAAGAAGTGCACCCCTGGATTCGAACCCAGAACCTCAAGATGAGATTCTGGACCCAACACCACCAAGCCACACTCAGACAAAAAAAAAAATTACTCATTATAACAAATAAGCAAAAAAGAAAATGCATTTTCCGGAACACTAACACTTATTGATATTGAAGTGTTAGCTGAATTCTTGCTACATTTCTCTTTAGCTTTGGTTCTATAGTTCTTCCAAGCCTTATCATCTATATATATTATTAGCCATAAAATATGTGAATCTTATTTCAACAATGATACACATGTCCCCAAGGGGTGTGGCTTGGTGGTGTAAGGTCCGGAATCTCACCTTGAGGTTCTGGGTTCGAATTCAGGGGGTGCACTTCTTGTAAGAGCCTGGGACAGCCGGTGGTTTGACATGCGCCGCGGCCCATAATGGGTGGTTTGGTGGCGGGGTTTCCAACGTTTCCAAAAAAAATAAAAAATGATACACATGTATTGAAGGAGCTCATTCAGTACTCTTTCATTACCATTGTGTATTAAAACAATACTCTTTCATTGACGTTTTGTAATGGAGGAAGACGTCGCTTGCTGGTGTAGGGTTTACGATCCGACTTTCAGATATTGGGTTCGAATTTAGGGAGTGCGTTTCTTGTAAGAGTTTTGGACAGTCGGAGGTTTTATCTGTTTTGTTTAAACCCGAAAGAGATAATTTGACGGCAGAATTTTGAATGATTTAAAAAAAAGGAGTGCTCTTTTGGTATCATTGAAGCTTCACACAATTAGCCTTTATCACGACAATATATCTGAGAGAGTCTACGCCTATTGATGGGCCCGGGCTGGTTTTAGCGTGAATTGGGCTCAAGTGGTCCAATGAAGTTGAACTTTATTACATGTGATTAATTATTTTTCTTGATTAAAAATAATTTATAAACAATGGATCTACTAGGCTAAGGTTTTAGTTTTAATGTGTCTGTCCAGATTAGAGTAATTTATATCCGTATTCGATTTGTACAAATAATATGGATAAAATATTATATATGTATCATCCTATTTTTTAAAACGGATGTTAAATATCTGTTCTTTATATTTCGGGTATGTTTATTTTGGTTTGTTTTGTTTCTTTTATAGATTCAAGGGAATAAATTATTTTTTTAATTGTTCCCTTTTGACTGAATGGTATGTTGAGGTTAATTTATTGAGTTAATGTTTGTTTTTGTGGATTTAGAATGTGTCTACTTTTGAGGAGATCTTGTTTGGTGTTGTTTTTTAACAGTTAATAATTTTCTTTATGATTTTATGTAGTTAAAATCTAATTAAGCTCATTAATATTGTTGCATCTAAAGTTTTGTGGGAACTTTTTAGGTTCCTTATAATTGAGTGGTCTAACATGTCATGTTATTTTTGAAAGTTACTACAACTCATTCTTCTGGCAATATGGCACGGGGAGATTAAGCTTTGTGTAGAGCCTGCTCCTTCGTGTCACAAATACCGGCATGTCGGTGTCGACATCGGTATATTGGTTCCAGAACTCAAAACTTGGCAAAAACGTTTTAAAAGAATTATGTATTTTACCCTAAACGCTTCAAATGATAATACATAATTCTAATAAGCTTAGAAACATTTGGTTAACACAACTCATTTACATTGAGAATCATAAACTACGAGACTTATCTTGCGATTTCATCATTGAGCTCCATTTTCGTAATTCACTTTGCTTCGAAACCTTTTTGTCTTGCTTTGCGAATGTGCATCGAAATCGTGAGTGTTGCAACATCAAAATCTTTCATAAATTATAATATCACTTATATTTTGTCCAACTTATTAGTATTTTTTGTTTCTCAAACAAGCAATAGAACCCAATTTCCTGGAGTATCATATCGTTGCTTAGTACTTCCTGGTGGCGGAGCAAATATAAGTGATTGGAGCATGTTCCTGCTTAATCCGAAAATTTATTGCACTGTATCTTATAAATTAGTGAATAATTTAATTTGTTAATGAGATAATTTTTCTTTGTCCCCACTAAATTAAAAAATATCTACCACCTTCTTTTTTTTTTTTTTTGTAAAAAACAAATTTTACTCTTATTGAATTAATATTTTAGTCATTCCACTACCTCCTTCACCAATACCAACTATTTAGTTTTTTTTTTTTGGTTATAAAAACTAAATAGAACTATATGTTTAATAACTCATTTTTTTTTTTTAGAATACTTTTGTTTCAACGTCCAGCGTGGACACTTCTCAAATACATGATTCATCATCTTCATAGCCAAGTACTGATAATTCTTTGAGGAAATTCTTGTTGGGCGAGATGTGTTATTCACCACTTTTAATATGCATTATTCAATCAAAATTAAATAGAAATCATGTAAAACATGAATTAAATACAAACACAAAGGGTTAGAAAACCTGAAAAAGTATTATAGGAGATGATGATCTTAAATTAAGTCGAGAAAATTTATGTCCTTATGAATTTATTAATCTCGTTTTGGTACATTACGGATCTCATGTGGCTAACGTTTTCCTATGATACTTGATTACTTCATGTGAGACACTCATTTGTTCAAGAACTTGAATTAGGAATAAATTGTGGAAACTCTCTCTAATATGCCTAATGATAAGTAAATAAGAAGATGATTGTGAATTAATAAAAATTGAGAATCAAATGACTATTTTTATAGACATGTAGGGTCGCCTTTATAAATATACTCGTATGTCAAAATACACATTCATAAGCCTCCGATAAATCCTGTCAAGCTTAAAGATCATGTCATTTCTCATTAAGAAACATATTCTTTTATTCCCTATAAAAATTCACCATCTATTTAGAAAATTTCCTACGGGGGAAAAATTAAGTTAAAGAAATGAGGATTAAGAAACTTTGAATTGATTTCAGTTTAGTTTTCTTATTCTGGTTTAGCACAGCACAGGCTGAATAGCCGTTTGAGGACTGGAAGAAAGTTGAAAAGTGCTGCATTCAACTTCTCTTATTCTTAAATCCCTACAATGTTTTTGACATGTTGAGTTAACTACTGCGAATTAGAATCACTTCAATCAAGTACGGCCCTAAAATGAGTTTTTAAAGTATGTGGATATTTATCGTTATTGATAATAAAAAAAAAAAATTTGACTTCTTTATTGTAATGAGTATTAATTTTATTTTTTTTTAAATTTGGGGTTCCTTAATTTTATCCTGAATTCGAGGGCCTCAATCAGTCGCCTTTATGGACTGAAAGATCCAACTGCCCTCCATCTTTATCCACCACTGTCAAAGATTGATCTCCACTATTATCACCATTTTCAAAGTTTTGATGCAACCATAAAAAATGGCCAAAATAACTTTAGGAGATAACTATTTATTTATTGACAATTTGAGCCAAAATTTTACTATAAATAAAGAGCTCTTTACACTCTAAGCTTTATTGCCTTGAAATTTAATATTTTGAGTGTAAGTTTTCCCCGAGGTTTTGAGCTCATTTGAGAGTTCAAACCATCTCAAAATATTACGTTTCAAGACAATAAAATTTAGAGAGTGAGTTTGAAATACTTGTAAATTATTTTCTTATAATAATAGAATTCGATTTTTCCTTATAAACACTATTCAGTGAATTAAAAAATCACAAGTGATTGTCCCCCGGACTTCCCGTGGAACAAAGCTTGCTGATTTAGAAGAGAGGGAAGCTCAAAAATGTACAATTGTTTCTTCTTTGAGATTTATCCTTGACTCCTTCGTTTAGTAAATTAGTACAGGGTGGAACATGTTGATGAAATTTTACACTGCTCGTAAATATGGCCATTTGAAAATAGTTCTCATTGATTCATCCAGAAATTTTAATAGTAAAAATTAGAATAAACGTGTAATATCATATTCGAAATTGTAACCAAACATCGGTCATAAGTTCTATATTCGATTCATAACTAAAAAGTTTCTCTAACCTATTATTAATCGGGGTTAAAACTACGAAAATTCAAAATGCCAAAATAGGATTAACATGGGTCCTAATTTGATAAACTAGAAATTTGATCATTTCTTACGAGAGAAATGATACACATACATATATTTATTCCGAAAATAATTACATCTCTCTTACTGTAGTTATAATTTACAGTGAGAGAGATATAATTATTTTCAGGATAAATATATGTGTCTATCATTTTTATTCTTACAAACTATACCATATTTTGTTGTCACATGCACATTTTTAAGTGTTGCGTCCTATTCGGGGAAAGCTTCCAAATTCTTTGCTTATGAAGAACCATTTCCTGTCTAATCAATTTTTTATTTTTTAACTTCTACAATTTGCTTTTCTTCATTTTTTTTAATCCAAATTCTTTGCTTATGAAGATGTCTAATCTTCTTTTAATTAACAAATCCACTTCTACAATTTTGCTTTTCTCTCTCCTTTTTTTTAGTTAACAAATCCAAATTCATATGATCATGTCACGAATCTTCAAAGCATATATCACATGAAACACAAAAATATTTGATAAATCTATGTAAATTATTAGGACGACTCTAAAATTTGACTGGTCCTGAATGAGTCTCTAAAAATGAGGTTTTAAATTAAGTTAAAATTATTAATTAATAATAATATATGAAAGGAATTGAAAGTCATAAACTATAAATTTTGCCTATCCTCCTATCCGAGTATGCAAAATGTATAGCATCAAGTGAAAAACATTGAGTGTTAGGAAAGTTGCTTTTTGTTTTTCACTATTTGGCAAGCACCTATCTAACAATTGAGGCTGGTTTCTAATTAAGGCAAAGAATAAGTACTCTTATGTCTCCATTTTTTTTTATTGCAATATAAATTTACAGATATATAATTTAAAATTTATTGGGATATTGAATACAAATATTTATACAACACTTAAAATTATATGTTTATTAAAGATGATATATTTATTCCCACTCAAATATGAGGAGAAAATTCACTCCACAAATATGAAGAAATATTTACATTGAGAGATTTTGAACTCTTTACCTATATAGAGAGTCGAACTTGTACCTGTCACGGAGCCAAGATCCCAATGACGTGTCTTTAAATTTAAAGTACCTTAAGTATTTGACAAAGGATAGTGATATATTAACTCACACTTTTCCCAAATTTTATATCAACTCTCTAATTGTAGCTACAGTGAGCTACATTAATTTACTATAGCTACAGTGAAAAAGTTGGGATAAAGTTCGGAAAAAATATGATTAAATTTATCATTTTTGTTTGATAAAACTCATTAAAAAAAAGTATTTGACAAAACAAGATGCTTCCCATTCACTTTCCATTTACAAAAAGTGCCAAACCATCGAGGAAACTTCCTCTCTTAACAAATTTAATGATAAAAACAAAACAAAATAAAATAAAAACGATATGGCTTTACAGTACGAATGGGAACATAGAGAAACTAATGAGGTGTGTTAGGCAAAAATATTATAGGAAAATATAAATTAATTTATAAATTAAAATACATATATTAAAATATAAATTAACGTAAAAAAATAAACGGAATATTGAGACCCAATAGCTAGAGTCTACCAAACATCCGGTAAAAGTTCCTAAAGCTGGGTAAGGGTTTGACCAGACCACACAATCACGAAAGTAAGATAACCAATCCGACGGTTACACGCACACCCACGTAAACTTTTTAATATAAATATATATTCCTTCACATCTTTCTCAATCAAAGGCCTTATCACTCTGTTTCTTGCTCTGTTGAGTTCTCAAACTCGACTCTTGAGAACACTATCCAATCCCAAAAATGAGCTCCCCGATTTGCAGAACTGCTTCTAGAGCCGCAAGGTCCCTCCTTTCAGCTCCCAAAACGCCGCGTTTTTACTCCGGTAAGTATTTTCCTTTTCCTTTTTATTGTTTTTTTCTTTCATATGTATATTTTAATGGCCGAGGCTTACTGGCAAATGGGTTTAGGATTTAGTTGTCAGATATTGGGTTTGAGTCTAAGACTGTATTTTGGGTTTTAGCTGCTCTGTTTAAGCTTTTTCTCGGATCGAGTATTTGGTGGTAGGACGTTTCCTTTAAAAAAAAATGTATATTTTAATCGTTTGATTCTGTATTGACTCCCAATTCTTTCATTGTTCGATCAGAAATGATTAAAATATGTTATTTTATAGATCTGAATCATTCTGATGATTTGTTGGGAAAATGGTTAAAGCTTTTGTGTTCTGTTTATGTAGTTAGTTGTTTTCTTTGCTTGTATAATAATACAGTGGCTTGTTCTCTTTGCAGAAGGAAGAGCTGTAGCTGCTGCTGCTGCAGTTACATTCAGTGGGAAGTTGCCTTATCTGGCTTCAAGCTTTGGGAGGGCTGGTTCCTCAAATGCATATCGATCATGGCTTTCCGGAGCCCTTGCCATTCCCGCGGCAGGTCAAAGACAAAAAATCTCTCTTTGCTTTTAAGTTGTAGATAAAAAGTTTTAAGGCTTCGTATATTGCTGTGC
Source organism: Zanthoxylum bungeanum (assembly GCA_019454045.1). Taxonomy (NCBI): domain Eukaryota; kingdom Viridiplantae; phylum Streptophyta; class Magnoliopsida; order Sapindales; family Rutaceae; genus Zanthoxylum; species Zanthoxylum bungeanum. The sequence goes on along the minus strand of SKCR01007838.1, from coordinate 533,512 downwards.
ACAGGCATATGCATATATTTGATTTAAGTATAAATCACTTTGATCTGGTTTTGATTGGAATGTGATATGTTGTAATTTTATAAATTTTTAATGGGAAGGAGATGATGGCATGAATGTAAAAGGTCTGAGCAGATAAAGAGTGTTTGTGGTTTGTTGGAAATAAAAAGGAAAAGGAGCCTTGTCCCTTGCTTGAGTATTAGCATTGTGGCTTCTGGGACCTCTTCTATAATAATCACACTGTGCTTAAGCTTAAGCATGTTCAATTTTATAAAAAAACGCAAGATGTTAGGCATACAGTGGGGGAGATCCTAGTTCTTAGGTCTTATAGGCGATGCCTGAAAGGACAAGTTAGGCGGTGCTAAGCGGCTAGACACCGCTTTCATGCAACCATTTTCAACAGACTAGAACTGTCTAGCCTAACATTGCCTAACAACCATTTTCATGCATAATAAGAACGGCCAGACACCGACTAGTGACCGTTTTCTAGAACAATGAGCATGGTATTGGGTGAAATAATTTGCTTTGGTTGTATTTTAGATTTGACTTATCCCCTTAAATTCTCCCAACAGTCTACCACAATCCCCAAAATATGAATTTGCATGAGCTATTTCATTCTTCTGCACTGATAAAATATTTTGCTGCCAAGAGTTTGGATCAATTTAATAGAACCCTCCATTTGCCTCATATACATATAATATATATAAACAAAAAGTTAATCTAATAAAAAGGATTATTGTGAATAGCTTGGATATTCAATCCATTTTTATCTCTTCAAGAGAACAATAACGGAGAGTGTATGAAATCCCTTTATGACAGAACTTTGAATAGTAGTTGCATGATATTATAGATTTTTACTTTTCCATATCTCTGATCTTAATTTTTCGTTTGTGCTTTTCTTTGTTTTGCAGCTTACATGCTCCAGGAGCAGGAGGCACATGCTGCTGAGGTACTTTAATCACCAATTAAGTATTCAATTCCATATCTAATTTACTATTATAGATGTTTTTTTTTCCCCTTATCTTCTGTTAACGTAACCCTTTTCTCCATTCAGATGGAACGCACTTTCATTGCCATCAAGCCTGACGGTGTGCAAAGAGGGCTGGTAAGATAATCTTCAAACCACCAACTTTTGTTTGAAAAATTTTGGGATTCCCAAATTCTTTACTATGGATTGAGACAATCAACTTCAACAATCAGTTCTCATTACCATCAGCTTTCGGCTGATGGTGTTGGGACCTAAATCACATTTTGCGAACCCAAATAAACCTTTGTTTGCATGTAATGCTTGTTCCGGAGTTCTCACTCTCACTCCCCATGAGTGAGACTGTGTGTTTCAGTACTTTTTTTGAAAGAAAATACTTTCTTTCTAGTTGGGGCGTGAGGCTCGACTAATATCTAATCAAAGATGTATTTTTGAATTCCAGATTTCTGAAATCTCTCTCGTTTTGAGCGCAAAGGATTTAAGCTTGTTGCCATTAAGATAGTGGTTCCTACAAAGGATTTTGCACAGAAGCATTACCATGATCTGAAGGAAAGACCCTTCTTTAATGGCCTGTGCGAGTTCCTTAGCTCTGGCCCTGTCATTGCCATGGTGAGGACTGCAACTCTTATATTATGTTTTGATGTCAACCTTTTCAGCTAGCTAAAATATTCAACTCATGCAGGTTTGGGAAGGAGAGGGAGTTATCAAATATGGTCGCAAACTCATCGGAGCTACAGATCCTCAGAAATCAGAACCAGGAACAATCAGAGGTGATCTAGCCGTTGTTGTTGGAAGGTATACATTTTTAACCAAGTCATACTCATCGGTAATTTGATTATCTGCATCTTTTTTCACCCAATTCAATTTCTGAAGTTACATATTTCCCATGTAGAAACATCATCCATGGAAGCGATGGCCCTGAAACTGCGAAGGATGAGATTAAATTGTGGTTCAAACCAGAAGAGTTGGTTAGTTACATAAACAATGCTGAGAAGTGGGTCTACGGATCCAACTGATTACAAATTTTTTTCTTACCAGTTTCATTAGGAACTCAGATCCCACAATAATAGTGGGATTAGAAGCACAAATTGTTGGAATAAAAATGTTTCTGTTGAGGTAGAGTTAAAAAAACACAGCTTCATTACGAACCAAAAGCTGAATTTCGGAAATAATTTATAAAACCTCTTTATGGACTCCAATTGTTGCAGTTTCCTTATCTCATAGTGTTTTTGATGAACTGTTTCTTGAAAAAACTCTTTAGGATCACATTATAATCATATTTTTCTTGTTTCTGTTCAATAAAAAAGAGATTGTGGAAGCAATCTCTTGAATTTGTATAATGCAAACTTTGTGTATGGGTTTTGATGATACATCTATCAGACGCAATGGGAAACGCTTTAAAACGAGTGGTGCTAGTCACGTTCTGTAAATGGCATTTGATAAAGCAGAGGAGTCAAAGAAAGGGAAGAGAATCAAATATATGTCAACTTCATAGATGCTAGATGCTCTAATTTTTGTAAAGAGATGAAGTTAGAAATGAAGAAATTCGAAAGAAATGAGGGAAATATGATTAAGATAACATTCTTAAGTGTCTTAATAAGAAAATAAGAGACGGTGTTGTCATATATTAGGAAAGATTTAAATTAACATGAATATAAAATAAAAGAGATATATTTTATTGAATGTAATGAGATAATGATTTAAGATGGGTTATAATGATGTCCAATGATCCATTCAATCTCACTTAATTGGAAAAAAAAAATATTTGGTTTAATTTGTTAATCTACCGGTAACCATCAGCTAATGTTGTGTTTAGTAGTAAAGCACTTGAAAGTTTTGTCATTCAAATTAAATATATAAATTTGATCTCAAAAAGAGAAAAAGACACACTTTTAAGACTCCTTAAGGGATAGAGTTTAGTGGCAAATAGTTTAAGATTTGATTGTCAAGTTTTGAGTTCGAGTTTAGATGATTCATTTTTTATAAAAGTGTATGATAATCAGGAATTTTATCTATTTCACTTGAATCTGGATCGGGATGAAGAAATATCGGATTTCAAAAAAAAAAAAAAATCACTCCTAAGACTAAGAGAAGTGTAGATTAAAAAACAATATCAAAGAGGGAGCATAATTTCTTGCATGCCAAGTTTGTGACTTAACGAAGAAGTTCCTCTTGACGCCGCTAGTATTTGACAGAAATATCGTCTCCTTTTCTGTCCAGTCAAATCATAAGTAAGACCAATTAATAGTCGCCACGTGGTACATTATGTCTTTTTGACTTACGGTCTCGTAATCCTCTGTGACGCGGTGCAACCTCCTGGCAGTCTAATATTTTTTCTCCCATTAATATTTGATCTTTTTCAAAAAAAAAATTTATTTTAAAATCTTTTTATATGAGAGTTTCAGTCCCAATAATTGCGGTAATTCAAGGCGGACCTAAAACCCAAAAAAAAAAATGATTAATTGGCAATTGAAATCCGCCGAGTAGCGAGTAAATCCACCGACCTCTATAAATAAATAGTCCCGTTTTCTTAACACGGTCACTCGTTTCACTTGCCGCGTTCGAAGGAAGATATTAAGACTTTACTTTTTTGTTTTTCGAAAAAAAACGTGAAACCCTAACCCTAGCTTCGCCTACGATCTCTCAAGTTTTCACTTCACTCGGTAAGTTTATCAATTCCTGCTCGCTTTATAGATTAGCTTGTTTCTTCCTGTGAATCTGTTATCTGCTTCGATAAGTTTGTCTGTTGATAAACGATAGTGATTTAGTATTTTGATTTAAAATCGTCTTAATAGATAGTTTTTTCTCTCGTTACTGTAACTGTGTGTAAATTTGTTTGTTTGATGAGTGAATTTGAATACTAAAATTGTTGATTTTTATGAGTTTTTAGGGTTTGCGTGAGATTTTCTTGTTAAAATTAGGTTCGTGCAGCATAAGTTTTAAAGCTGTAACTATATGTATCAATCAAAGCACTTTTTGTATGTAATTCTCTGTTTGGTTAGTGAGAAAACGGAAGAGGAATTATAAATTTTGTATGCTCAGAGTTTATTCCTTTTCATTCCAAATCTAGAGTCTTGGAATTAGATTTCAAGCTGCCCTACAAGTGATAAGTTTGCCTGGATAATTTGTAACCATGATCTTCTTTGTGCTTTATAAATTCAATAATAATTTTGTGTGAGAAAAGGGAGCTTTCTTTTTCTTTGCTTTTTTTGTTGGTAAAAGTACTGCTAGCTTGCTGTTGCCACGGTTCTCTCAGGTTGCTTTTTCGGCTTACTACCTCTGTATTTAATTGCTATTCGAAGCTCTGTTCTTTTGTCTTGTTTCCATTCGTAACTCTTTTGTGATTTTATCAGATGGCATCTAAACCTCTCACCAGTGAGGCAATTGCTCTTACAGAAAAGAAAATGGACATGACCCTAGGTATGCTATTAATGTTTGGATTATTATTCTCTCTGTTGTAACTTGTTCGATTTCATTAATTTATTGTTTACTCATGGAATTTTTGTTTTTTGTGTCTTCGTAGATGACATTATTAAAATGTCCAAAAATACTGTGACCAAAGCTAAGAAGCAGCAAAGAGCTCCGGTAAGATACTAGACTCCTTGGAAACATGTTTATCCATGTAGTACCTTGCATTATACTTTAGTTTATTTTTAAGTGTGACGTTTTAATGTCTATTTGATTTTTGTGCAGAATAAAAGTCAGAAATCTTTTAATAATGGCGTTCAAGATAAGGCTTTGAAAATGCGACAATTTATGGCCTCAAGATCCTCCCTTAGACAGGTTAAACACTGCTGGCAATGGTAACTTGTAATGTTCTAGCTTTATTGATTGATTCTGATATCACTGCTTGATGTTTGGTCATCAGGGTGTTCTAGCTCAGAGGAGGTCAAATTTCCAGGGTAACCATTTTCCTTTAGCAACTGAGGTGGCACGGATGTCTGCAGTTGCCGCTGTTCGCAATAGAGCTTTTAATGGTAGCAGGGTGGCTAATAAAACGAACAGAGCAAGGTATTAAGCCGGTTGATTAAATCCGAACCTTAATATTAGTGACAATGAAATTCAGAGTGGACACCTAGTTGTGGCATTATCTGCTTACCTAATAGAAGTAAATTATCTTTGGGACTTTTGAAGATAAATCACGCTCCTATGATATTGATGGTCTCTCCTATGTGCTTTGGGTTAAATTTATGTCAGCCTGTGTAATTTGTAGCACTATTGGTTTTTGGTGGGAAGTGGCCAATCCAATTGAGAGCTTTTTAAAGTAGACTATTGCTGTTATACCATAAAGAATAGGATGTTTGCATGATAATCTTCATAAATGTCAAATGTGATATGAAGAGTTTTGCCAATTAGGTTAAGTGATACACATATCTTTTGGCCTTTGGTGTGCTCCTTTGGAGAAGCTATCATATCTGGGTTGGTCGTGAAGGCCTATGTTCACATGCGATGATCAAGAAGATATGATGCAATGGAGATGGGTGTAAACATACAATAAGAGTCAGTCATGGGGATTTGATGTCGTGGAACAATAGTATTTTGATGGGAGCTATAGTTTGTGCAGTAAACAAGTTATTCCTGTACTTGTTAGGTGGTTGATTGCATTGAGAGAAGAATTTTGTCATACCAACCTATGGTCAAATGGGTTTTGATTACACTACATGCATGGCTTTTGTAATTTAAGTGCCTCGGTCATGCTTTTTTGTTGTTCACAAGAGTCGTGATTATGCTGTCTTCACCTGCACATCGATATTCTCTAAGACTGTTCTCCATGGGGAATTCTGCTGCCTACTTTTTCCCTACAGTCATGTCATATGCCGCTGGTTCATCTGTTTTGCTTTAGCCTTTTTGCACCCAGTTACTTGGCAATTTAAGAATCTTTCATGAGTTGGGAAGAAAGAGGATATGGGCGAACCGTTGGTATTAAAAAAAATTAAAGGGGGTTTTTGGGCTTTGGAACTTCCGAACTTGTTTCTCTAATCAATTGACTGATGCTACATCTTTTTGTATTCCTAGTTTTTTCACCTGTTGCATATGACTGGTTGTCATCTGTTTAAGAGCTATGGAGTGGAACATATAAAACTGATAAGGATGTCTAGATGAATGTTATTTTGTTAACAAAATCTGAGTTCCAAATTTTGGGTGGAACTAAATTTTTATGCTTTAAATGATGATAATCGATTGGAAGGCTCTTGGACTCTCATCAAGGATAAATGGATGGTGCATTTTAGTTGTTAGGCGTGGGAGCAGAATTTGTGGTCTTCCATAGATAGAGGAGTTTCTGTGGCTGGTATGTTATTTTTGTTGTTTTCAAGAAGATGGAAGTTGTTTAGGAGTTAGTTGCTAATTTGGACTACTTGGAGAAGTGGCCCTTGTGGTTGTTCAGAAAGAAATCAGAGAATAGCTCTTTCCTCTTCTTGAAGTGCTTTATTTGTCCTGCAATGGTTTGTCTTGTCTTTCTGTTAGTTCATTGTGATAAGAATCCATAATGGTAAGACTCTCAAGTCTCGAACTAAGTGGTGTACTGGTTTCAATTGTCTGATTCATGCTGATTGTGGGAACCTCAGATGGTACATGTGTGTCTCGGCAGACAGCCTCTTGATTTATTATGTTTCAATTTTCCAATCATGTTTTCCTTTCTACACAGGGTCGGAGCTCTGCCAGTTCAGAGGAGGGCTGCAAATGGGGGCTTTGCTGCAAAGGTATCATTCCATTGAATATCTTCTTTTTGTTTTTCCCCACCCACCCCTCTCCTAATTAAATGTATTCCTTGGACTTGAACCCGTGACCCCTTTTTTCTGCTGCAAGAGTTAAGCCACATATGCTATCCTTTGGGGAATCAATTTAATATCTATTTTCCACTATGATGTGTTCTACAACATACATATTCTTGATGAATGGAGATATTTTGCATTTAATAATGCATGCGTTTTCACATGGCTTAGGTGTGTGTATGACCATAGGTTCTGTTGGAATTGACCAATTCTCAGTGAGCTCTGTTCATGATTTAGGAACTTAACAAAGAATTTATGTTCCAGCTATTCAGTTTGTGATGTTCTAGATACTAAGATCCTAGGTTGATAATACTAATTAACCAGGAGATTCACTCGACTGTTTTTTGTATTTGTTTTATGGCTAGTGATTTGTCAGTGTGTGTTGAAAGTCAGCAATCTTGATGAGTGTATCTACCTTGCAGCCATGGCAGCAACAACATAAGCAGCAGCGGCGGCAGGAGGACAATGCTGTGCCAAAGCAGAGGCCTCAGACACTGGACTCGATTTTTGCCAATATGAAGGAGCAGAGAATGAAGGCCTTCTCACGTCCGAACAATGGTGGTGGTATACAACGCAATGGGGGTGGCCGTCCTAGGGTGCCTTGGGCAAGAGGCCGATTTGTCAACTAACATGTTACTCCAAGAGGACCTGATTTCTCTGTGCCACAAGGGTTGAATTCTGGTTACTATGGACAGTAATTTTTTTTTTTTTTTAATTTTTCCATACAGAGTCATTGGAAGTTGGTGTAGTTCAGAATGTGCAAATCTAAAAGCTAGTGTTCTTTCTCCCTTTTAGATGTTTGTTTCGTTTGTCGTCAACATGTTGGATATGGGACTTAATTCATTTGAGAGCGATGTATAGAAGCAGTCATTCAATAACTGTCTTGTTTGCTTGCATCTCATCTACCGAACATTACTCTGCTGGTAATTCTGAGTATAAGTGAAATGTTGTTTCATCTTTCACTTCACTGTTGTGTATGAATGTGACTTGATTGATGCTGGTTCATAATTCATTCAAAAATGATTAACTCACACTTTTCCTTTTCCTTGTAAATCACTGTAGTTACCGTGAGAGAGTTTGTAAAATTTTAAGTAAAAAAGTGTGTGAGTGTATTATTACTCTAATTCATTCCGATGTTCTTGTACGAGGGATAGCACCGTCATCAGGTCATGTTCTAGCTTATGGTGATTTTGAAATTCTAAGGTTAAATATGGTTACTGTGTTTTTGTGGATGGTGGAACACTATCAAGTTGTACAGAACAAAATTAATCTAGTCAAGGCATCACTTGTGAGAAAATAAGGGAAATTCACAAAATTAGTCAAAAAAAAGTTTGTACAGAACAAAATTAATCTAGTCAAGGCATCACTTGTGAGAAAATAAGGGAAATTCACAAAATTAGTCAAAAAAAAGTTTGTTATTTGTCAAAATGAGTTGTAATGTTTGAAATTTATGAAACTGATTAACTTCTCTGAAGTAGAGTTCAGAGAGAATTTCAAAGAATATAGATTCTCCAAAGTATACACCGAAGTAAGTGTGTATTTAGGAGATCGAAGTTTAAATTTCGGATCTCCTAAGTTTTTATTTATTTTTAATTTTTTTATTTAAAATTTAGGATTGTCAAAGTTTTTAATTTTTTTTATTTAAAATTTCGGAGATCTTAGTGTGACATAATTGAAATTACGAAAATATATTGCGTTAATACCTTTCAAATTTATGCCAAAATCGAGAATCTTCATTCATATACTGTGGCAAGATAATACCCGGTCGATCCCTTAGTTGTTTTTTGAAAATACGGGGTTATCTTAAGTTCTGACCCTATGCGGAATTATAAACAATAAGCAGGACAAGTCCTGTTACTGCTACTATGGAATATAAACAGGCAATTACCAAATCAACCAACAATAATTAAATCCACAATATTAATTTAAAGCGAAATATAAATTGCGGAAAATAAACCAATCACACAAAATTCAACACAATAATTTTGGTGACGAAGTGGAAAACTCTTCCGAGTAAAAAACCACTCCAGGTATAGGCTACCACCCGAATCCACTATATCGAGAAAAACTTACAGCGATGGTCAAGACCTATGGTGGCAACTCCACCGACTCAAGTACCTCTATACTGCAAGAACTCAAGGCAACTCCTCAAGCCCGCGACCCACGGTTTTCTTCAGAACCTCTGAAGTCTCTGAGTAGATTATATCACGAATTGACGCCGGAACTCCGACTACCAAACTTCCTCCTAAAGAACTCTAAAGAATTAGGGAATTTGGGTTAAGTTGTGTTGAAGGTTTATCAAAGATGGAATCACACCATTAATGAAGAAGACAAGAAGATGAAGAAGTCTTCAATGGTGGATTCAAAGAGAGTTGAAAGCTTTGAGAGTATTTGGCTCAAGAGAAATATGCTTCAACTATTGAGAATGGCGGCTAAGGGTTATATTTATAGGTAGGGTGAAAACCTAGGGTTTTGCAGGCCAAAAACGCGTTCAGATCGCAGTCGCGTTCGAACGCTTACTAGAACGCTACACGAACGCGCCCTTTCTGTGAAGACTCGTTCGAACGTCAATCGAACGTACAACGAACGTGAGCTCTCTGGAATGCTCCCGTTCGAACCCCACAAGAACGTGCCTCGAACGTTTGCTCTCTGGAATGTGCCCGTTCGAACCCAATAGAGAACGTGACACTAACGCCAACCGTTCGAACACTGCAATGAACGCACCACGAACGCATGTCTGATGCACAGCAGCCAAAAACCAGTCCAATGCACAAAGATCTTCACGACATATTACAACTCAATTGAACTTATTTTGTCACGGACACATGCCAATAAAAATGGAACTCACAATCTCCCCCTTTGGCATTCCGTGACAAAATACTACCTAATACAAAGACTACGGTAATAGACCCAAAAAGCAAATAGTCAACTGTCAACCATCAAAACAGTGACTTATTACAAAAGGACTCGATCTAACACCTAACAAAGTAGTCTTGAAAGTAATGCCACCGCGCGCAACATACCTGCTACCTGAAACATCCACAAACAACAATATACCGTGAAAAGCATTGGGATAATCAAGTAAAACATAAAGCAGGTAAAAATCTCATGCATGTACAAGTAGAAATCCCTCTCCCCCTTAATCTTAACTCCCCTTAAAACGGAGATATCTAAAGGATATTCTACGACTCCCCCTTAATATATTACTCTCCCCCCTTTTTGACACGAAATGACAAAGGGTAAAAGAAACAGGAAAAATAACAGGAGAACATGAGAAAACACATGCAAGAGCATAAACAGACAGGAATTACTCCCCCTCACTAACAGGCACAGAAAGTTAGCAAAATAAAACACGGGAAGCAAAACAAAACTCAGAAAGGTGCACAGGAAAGAAAAAAAGGTATGCATTAACATGAAGCACACACAGGCACATACTGAGATAAATAAAAATCCTGTCAAAAACTGACTGAAACAGCATTTCAAGCTGATACAATGATACCCAGTCAGTATTCAACTGTTTATGACATGAAACAATATGCATCATTTTAAAAGTGGCTAAATACAACACTTATGCATATGACATAAACACCAAAGCATATAAAGCACTTGCGTGGAAAAATAAAGTGCATAACGAATCAAGGCTTAAGACCTTATTTTATGAGCTGGACACAGCCAAAGAAATCCATCTCTAAACAAACCAAGTCCACAAAATGGATGTTCAAACCCAGCACCACTAGGACCTGAAAATAAGCAACATTGGTTGCATGCTATATTATTTACCCCAGAAATATCATGAGCTCATATTTAACAACTCTTTCGAGTGAAGGGTTTTTGCCCTTATCTTTTGAATTTGGCCATTTTGGCTCTTTTGCACTTGAGTCTCATTTTTCTTTTTAAATATATTTCTTTTTACTTTTACAATGGGATAGCAAGGTCATCTAGTCAAAGGTCACACTATTAAGCAAACAAAGCATGGAAGAGATTAGATTGCCATTCCAAAAACTCATACATGCGACCAAGCCTTGATAAAATAAAAACGTGTATGAGTAGGTGCAAGCACAGGATATACCAAAGGTTTTGATCACACACACTCATGTATATAGAGCATCAAGAAAATAACAGCATATCATACAAGCATAATCATATATCCTACATACCAGGATCACATGCACATGCTATTCATGCTCTAACAAGCCATAAAAATATTTTTGGTCTTTTTCAAAATATATAATAATTTTTTTTTTTTTGATTTTTCAGTTTTAAGGCACAATAAAAATAAAGACACAAACAGGTTTGTAAAACATCCAATGATACGTGGAGTTAAATCCCCGAGTGCAGATCATACTACCGTCCATTCGGAATCGGCTATGAAATTTATGTCCGGGTTTCCATCCTATATACCAAGGGATATATAACAAAAACAAGACACACACACACCCATATGCTGTGAAAACAAAACAAACGTGCAAAAACATAAAACACACGCACACACACATGCAATGGGAAAATAAAATGCATCTTTTAAGCAGAGTTACACCGAAGTGTACTCTCACAATGTCCATCAGGACAAGCAGAGGAAGATGGGAATTCATCTTGCTTCCTCACCCAAACCTTTCTAGGAGCCTGTTCCACATGAGAGTTCCCAGACAACAAAGCAAGTTTCTCACTCAAGAATTGAGCTTGTTTGGTTAGTGCAGAAACTTGAGAAGCTAGATTTGAAGAGTCAAATCTAGGTGACACCTTCTTAGGCCTCTTCTTTTGCTTGTGAAGCATGAAGCACTTAGGCCTAATGTGTCCCGCCTTGCCACAATGGTGGCACACAGGCACAAACCTCTGACGAGAGCGAGGTTTACCCACAACACCTCTAGATCGAGGTTGGGTCATAGGACGAGGAATAAATGGAGGAATAACATGACTACACTCAACAGGTTTCTTGCCTAAGTCATGTTTAGCTGCTACAGGCACAGCTTTGGAAGAAGAAGCCTTATCACAGTTAGGCTCAGAAATAATTCCTAACTTACGATCCACATTTTTATTCTCACTAGAAAATACAGACAATTGGGTTCTAGTATCTTCAAGTTCAGTTTCTAATATTTGGACCTTATTAATTAGACCTCTATTTCTCTCCTCCAGGTCATCTACCATCAAAAGGCTCTGCTCAAATTTGGCTTGAGCTTCATTCTTTTCTAGCTCAACAGCTTTCAGCCTTTTACTGACCTCTATGTTAGTCTTCTTAATAGCTAAACTCTCATTAAACAGTTCAACATAAGCTACCTGAAGACTTTCCTCATCTGCACTCATCAAGAGAGACTTCTGAATCATCAACATTAACCACAATCTCTCTCTCATCAGTCACACTAGCAGTAAGGCAATAAAATTTTTCTTGCCTTTAGGAGACTCATCAGAAGAATAACCACCTTCTGAATCACTAGGAGAGGCAGCCATGACTTTCTTGCCTTTAGCTCTGAGATATGTAGGGCACTCTGGTCGAATATGCCCATAGCCTTCACACTCATGGCATTGGATATCACGGGATCTACTACCCCTATCCTCTCTAGACTCTTTTCTGCTATGCCTACTCTCTTTAGGCATAACCTCCCTATCTTTATTACTGCTATGGCCACTCTTCTTAAGTTTAAGAAATTTCTTAAACTTCTTTGTAAACAAGGCCAAATCACGATACGTGAGGGAATCACAATTTAATGGTTGACTATGCTCCATAGCAAAAGGGTCAAGGATCGAGTTCAGGCTCTGATACCAATTGAAAATACGGGGTTATCTTAAGTTCTGACCCTATGCGGAATTATAAACAATAAGCAGGACAAGTCCTGTTACTGCTACTATGGAATAAACAGGCAATTACCAAATCAACCAACAATAATTAAATCCACAATATTAATTTAAAGCGAAATATAAATTGCTGAAAATAAACCAATCACACAAAATTCAACACAATAATTTTGGTGACGAAGTGGAAAACTCTTCCGAGTAAAAAACCACTCCGGGTATAGGCTACCACCCGAATCCACTATATCGAGAAAAACTTACAGCGATGGTCAAGACCTATGGTGGCAACTCCACCGACTCAAGTACCTCTATACTGCAAGAACTCAAGGCAACTCCTCAAGCCCGCGACCCACGGTTTTCTTCAGAACCTCTGAAGTCTCTGAGTAGATTATATCACCGAATTGACGCCGGAACTCCGACTACCAAATTTCCTCCTAAAGAACTCTAAAGAATTAGGGAATTTGGGTTAAGTTGTGTTGAAGGTTTATCAAAGATGGAATCACACCATTAATGAAGAAGACAAGAAGATGAAGAAGTCTTCAATGGTGGATTCAAAGAGAGTTGAAAGCTTTGAGAGTATTTGGCTCAAGAGAAATATGCTTCAACTATTGAGAATGGCGGCTAAGGGTTATATTTATAGGTAGGGTGAAAACCTAGGGTTTTGCAGGCCAAAATCGCGTTCAGATCGCAGTCGCGTTCGAACGCTTACTAGAACGCTACACGAACGCGCCCTTTCTGTGAAGACTCGTTCGAACGCCAATCGAACGCACAACGAACGTGAGCTCTCTGGAATGCTCCCGTTCGAACCCCACAAGAACGTGCCTCGAACGTTTGCTCTCTGGAATGCTCCCGTTCGAACCCAATATAGAACGTGCCACTAACTCCACACGTTCGAACCCAATTACGAACGCAGCACCAACGCCACTCGTTCAAACACTGCAACGAACGCACCACGAACGCATGTCTGATGCACATCAGCCAAAACCCAGTCCAATTGCACAAAGATCTTCACGACATATTACAACTCAATTGAACTTATTTTGTCACGGACACATGCCAATAAAAATGGAACTCACATTTTTCTTCAATATGTCATCAGTGTCTGATTTTAACGACCTCCAATCACGTCCATTCTTAATAAATGACTAGAGATGTTAGATTAGTAGTCATTTATTAAGAATTGACCACGGTGGGTGAATGAAGATTTTCGATTTTGGCATAAAAATAAAATATATTAATGCGAGGTACTTTCATAATTTTAGTTAGGTCACATCGAGATTTCCAAAATTTTAAATAAAAATAAAAATTTAAAAACTCAGGAGTCAGGAGATCTAAAATTTTGATTTCGAATCTCCGAAATATTTTATATTTCAGAGAATTCAATTTTCCGAAATTTCATTCACGTAACTTAGTCAGTTTCTCAAATCCCAAACATGATAGCACATTTCGATAAATGTTCCTCGAAAATAATGATCGATGACATCAAATCATCGAAGTCTTTTTTTTTCTTGGTTTTTTGTTTTTCTGAAGTAACTAGTAGATTTATGTGATTGATTGAAGTTTTTTTTGCTGTTGACGTCCCAACTGATACGGCCACTCGTTCCAACTTATGTGATAACAGATAACTCTATGTGGTAACTTACAATAATTGCCAAATATGAAGATTTATTGTTAGATTTAATTAATCAGTTAATTACTTCAAAACTCGTCTAAAATAAATTAACATTTCTCATAACGTAAGAATTTGCTTTTAAAAAACAAAAAAAAACAAAAAACAAAAAACTATCTTTTCAACTCGACCAGATGTAAAATCTAAAAAATTTCAAACGTACCTCATGGCCAGGCTTGTTCAGGATTTGAAAATAAACATCCAAAATAACCACCGCGTTGACTAAGTACCCCAATCGGATATGTTTGAATTTTGTATAGAAATTTTATATAACGCAAGGCTTCTCTTCGATGGAAGTTTGATTTTCCCAGAATGTATCCTAATTTTTGGCCTAATTCTTCTTCTGATGATCGATTCAACCTCTGATCAAAAAGATATACCTTAGTTATATTTCATCTCTTCAACAAGTTTAGTAATGAGCGTAGCGGCCCTATTGTTCCGATGGAGAGAAGAACCTATGATTAGCTTTTCGGGAAATTTCCAAACGAACAATTTCAACGAAATCTTTCAATTTCTTATTTAACTATGTTCAACTCTATGTATTCCTCTATCCGTGGAGTATATTGAATGTACAGAAATGGCTATAACATAGTTTCTGTTATTCGTATTAACAGTTACTCTAGGAGGAATGTTTTTATGCGGTGCTAACGATTTAATAACTATCTTTGTAGCTCCAGAATGTTTCAGTTTATGCTCCTACCTATTATCTGGATATACCAAGAATGATCATTAGTTATTAAATAATAATTTAAATATAATTAAATAATATGATTATGAAAAATTTAAGCATATGATCTAAATTCAAACACGAGGTTGCATCTAATGTCGGAGCCAGAACTTAGATTCAGAATGAGCAAATTTTTTTTACCTTTAAGTGGTGTGATTTAGAGGTATAAAGTTTATGATTTGATTGTTCAAGATTTATGTTTGAATCCGGTGGTATATTTATTATAAAGACCTAAGATATTTAGAGATTTTACATGTTTACTTAAGTTCGGATAACATATTATAACGACGAAATTTCTAATGTTTTCAACAAACAAAATAAATATTCTTATTATTAAATGAGGTCACATGTATTTGGATCAGCTACGGGCTATTAATGAACGGGGAATGTGAGGAGCAAGTTACAGTATATAATTCAATGCTTGCTTGCGACAGTGCCAGTGGTTTTTTTTTTGTTTTGAAATGTTGGAAATTTCACCATCAAATTATCTTTTTTCGGATTTAAATAGAATAAGTAAAATTTCTCAACTGTTTTACATTCTTATAGAAAAAGTATTTTGAATCATATACTATCAAACATGTCCATTGAGACGACAATGCCAGTGGTTTTTTTTTTATTTGAATTATTACAATCTACATATATTATAATATGTTGTCAACTAAGATTCTAGATACATACAAGTTATGACACCGCCCAGAAATCAACCGAGACGCAGCTCGGAACTCAATTATTATCAATCAATCAAGACACGGCTTGGAAATCAACTCTCATATAGGAGAAAACCTTCCTCTAGACCCTCCCTGATCTATGAGAAAGATTTTGAGTCCCCACTATTTTTATGAGGACTCGAATCCATGTCTCTCACTCGACCATGGGCTACACACCCATTGTCGCCCATGCCAGTGGTTCCTGCTTAGAAGGGTAATTTTTCTCTTGTTGCTCAAATAGTGAAAAGAAATAGAATAACAACCAATGGACAAGACAAATGGCGCACTCATATGGCACTTACGCAGAAGAGTACTCGAATCTCGAGAAAGTGGAACATTGAATGATGATCACGTTTCCAAATTGGGCCCCACAAATATAGTCAATTACCTACCGGTTCCCCGTCACGCCCACATCATCGAAAATTATATTATGTGCCGGGTGTATATTTGTGTGGGGCCCACCTGCTGTAAGAGAGATGACATATACACTCAGCACATAATATACCACCTCCCACATCATTGGTCACCCAATTTGAATCAAAAACCAATGTACCGTTCAATATAAAATTTGGTAAATTTATAAACTAATTTATATTACTTATAATATATTTATAAATTAACTTGTATTTTTAATCATTATTTTTTATTAGATCTGATCACGGTTCGGTTTGATTATCATCCAGTTCTGTTATTCTAATTTTTTGGATCTATAGAACCGGACCGGATCAGAAAAACCGATTCGATCCTTTATTCTTTTCCGGTTTCGAATCGAAATGAGTTTCGGTTCGGTTCTGATTTTGAAATCGGAATCAGATAGAACCGTAACCTTACGTTTTCATCGGATTCGATTCCAGATCGATTTTGGTTCTGAACCGTACCCATGCTCAGGTCTATGCTCTATCAAATGATATGTAAGATTACACCAAACAACCCGTAATATTTTCAAGTTTTAACCTCTCTTTGATACTGTTTGGTAAAAAATATTGAATGAAAAAAATTAATGTGTAAAAATTATATTAAAAATATAAATTAACTCATAATATTCTATAGCAAACATACATTAGACTTGAAAAATTATTTGACATTGTCATATGATAACGAAAATAAAAATGATACACTCACACACATTTTTACTTAAGATTTTACTAACTCCTTCACTGTAGTTAAAATGATCTACAGTAAATCACTGTAGCTACAGTGAGAGAGTTAGTAAAACTTTAAGTAAAAGTGTGTGTGAGTGTATCATTACTCTAACGAAAAAAAGAGTCGAATTTCATATATATTATTAAATTGTTTTGATTGCCTAAAAGATTTTCTCCTTCGTCTTTGAGGATCCACGAAAAAAGAGGCGCAGTTCCCGCTGCTTTACAGCACATTTAATCATTATCATCACATCCATCCTTTACTTACACTCCAATCAATCTCAACAAAAAAAGCTGAAGCACTAATAATAATTTTTTTTTAAACGTTGAAAATCTAGGTAAATTATTTGATCCAAATTTAAATAAATGATTATGTTAACGAGTATTATAAATATATTTATTATGAATTTATTTTATGAAAAATTTTATATTATTTTTATGAAAAATATAAAATATTATCAAAATATTAATTATTTTTTTAATTTTTCTATGAAAATTTTCATAAAATAACTAATGAATGCCTTCAAATTCTAAACCATTTATCAAGCTGATACAAAAGTATAATTACTAATTTAAGAAAGCTCAAAGATCGCAAACAGCCATCCACTTCTAGCTAAAGAGGAAATAAAATTCCGATTTTTACACTTGTTTTTACCAAATTGGGTGTACAAATTGATCACCCAAAAATTAAAAGAGAGAAAAAAGATCCAGTACTAGCAATGAAACCCTAAAACAGAACCATCATTAATAGAAATCTCAACCCTACACCCAGTTTTAGCATTCACGTTATGGGTGAAAAAATGCAGTACCCGAACCCGTCCGGCCATTTCCATCCTGGACTCAATCTCCATCGTGGGTCCGACCCGATACCCGTTATTCGGCCACCCACCTCCAGAAAAGCCACCACCATTCACCGGTGGTCCCACCACGGCGCTGGCTCCCGCATCTGTAGATATCGGGAACGACTGGACGGCAAAAGTGGCGGCCATGTATTGGGTCTGACCCGCCGCGATCTTGCCGGCGGGTATGAACATGAAGCCGACTTGAGAGCCAGAGTAGATGAGCTGAATGGTGCTATCGTAGTGAGAGAAGGCGGCTTTGTTAGGGTTTCTAATGGTGACGTACTGAGAAAACGTGAAGTTAACGGAGTTGTTGGACATGGAGAATGACGGAAGCTGAACGGAACTAACGGAAATCTTGGGCTCTTTGGGTTTAAAGACAGTGAAGAAGATAATAAGAATAACTATGACTATAAAGATCAAGAAAATTGTGGCCACTATACACGAAGCTAAATTTGTACGGCCTGATGGAGGCCTGTTTGGTTTGCTCATTTTGGTTTTGGGTTTTATTTGATTATAATTTTTCTTGTTTCTTGATCTAACTTAAGTGTAAGAGAATGAAAGGTTAAAAAAAAAAAACAAGTGAATTGAGAATCTGTCGAAACTTGAGAGAGAAAAGAAAAATGGGGTGTGTTTGGAAGTGGGGGTGGGTATATAATAATAAAAGGGAAAATAAAATAAAATCCCTCTCTTTATCTCTCCAGTTTCAGTCAAAAATGGTGACTGTAGAAATGTTCTATATATGTTGCTTTTTCACAAGCTATAGGGACGTTGCTGTCAAGAGACAAATTTGTTTCTACTTTTTTCTGTAGTGAAAAAAGGCGGGAAACTACAGCCAGCCAGCAGTTCCTTGGCCCATTGTCAGGAAAATGAGTCACCATCAGTGTTGTTATTGCCAACTTGTTAATAATTTTAGGTTTGAGGCTGCTTCTGAATTCTGCAATTATAGCCAAAGATGGTGGTTTTATAGTTGGAAATCTCACCGCCGAATCACCTTTTTATGTCTTAAGCGGAGTAGTTAAAATCTCCAACTGTCTCAGATTCTTAAAAAAAACACACTCTCTGAATTTGAACTCAGTACGTGAAATTCTGAACACTACACCACCAAATCACGGACGGATTTACCCCAATATGTGCCAGAGTGCATGGGGATTTACATGTAAAAAAATAATAATAATAAAGGGCCCCGAAGAAAACCATTTTGATGGGTAATGCAGATAATATTCGTCTGGTTTTGAAATCAATAGAGACGGCGGTAAGGGAACCCGAAGAGCTGCTTCCATTTTCAAAGTATAACTGGGAAAAGAAAGTAACAAAATGGTGTAGTGTTGCAATTTTAATAAATTCACCTGCTTCCATTTCCAGTTTGAATTTTAAGTAATGTAGTATATAAACCATATAATACATTACGTGAATATGATTAATACAAGCTATTAAGGTAATCTCATACATACAGAAGATATAAAAAACTGAATTAGAGCTTTGCAACAAAGAAAACAGTCGTGGTTTGGTGTCATAGGGTTTAGAATCTCACCTTGAGATCCTGCGTTCGAATCCAGAGATTGTATTTTTTGTAAGAACCTAGGATAGCCGGGGATTTTACCTGCTACGTTTAAGCCTGAAAGGAATGGTTTGGCGGTTGGAAACCGATTTCAAAAAAACAAAAAACAGCAGGGCCAATCATGAAACCTGAATTAAAAATAAAAACTGTACTAGCCATGCTATATGTGTATCATTGACTTCCAATATTGTCTGTCAAAAAAAAAATTCCTGTACTTTCCCCAAGATCATAAGCCTATACACTAGAGATTAACATACAAGTATCCGGGATTTTAAGATCCTGATCGAGTCAAGGCCCTGCGATCTATATAATCTCAGAGGCTTTATATTATTCATCATCTTAAACTTCTGTTCAACGTTTCAATACAAATCGATTAACAGATGACAGAAGTGAAAGGAATATAAAAGCTTTAGAGGCCCATCTAAAACCAAAGGAGCCATTCATAATTGTGCAACTGCAAGTCCATCCAAAAATGGACTGTTTGTTCATTAAATACATACAAAATATATACGAACCAGGTGAATCTAATTTGTAAGCTTGTCAAGCCGGGAGTCCAAGATTTTGGATACGGTTTCAAGAAATGCAGCTTCACTCATGCCAGGAAGCAAGGAATCCTGGGCTTCACGAACAATTTCCTCGATAACAGATTCCTTATACACAGTTTCTCTGCACATGATGCTTCCTATGGCAAAAGCAGTGAGACCTCTCTTGACACCTTTCTTCAAAAGCATGGTGGAGATTCGGAGTGTTCGGGCACACTCAATTGGAATATTCCATCCATGGAATTTCAATAGTGCAATGTCTTGTTCAGCGTCCAGTGACTTTATGTAGTCAATTGTCTGAGGAGAAAAAGGCTGGCGAGCTTGTGGCCAGTAAAGCCAATCAAATGTGCAATCTTCAAACTGCAAAGAGATGATCAAAAGATTTTTTTTAATGTTATCAAGTAGAGTTGAGAGACTAAAAAGAGAGGGGTTACAGCCCATACAGTACCACTTTCAGTTAAAGAAATATCCGTATATTGGCCCACGACCAAGGTGATGGGAGAAGAACAGAGAAGCAAATAATAATAATGCAGCCAGCCAGTGAGATTGTCATCTGAAACAATCACCACAGCGGTGCTGAAGCTGAATCAACACAGCATTGACACAAGAAGGAGGCAGACATTTCTTGGCACCTGTGCTATATGTTTTGTTTAAATTGGAAAACGAGATTCAATACAAAATTTTCAAAAACTTGATCACGGAGTCAGAAATGGTTGCTAGACACATTCATGTAGATTTAACCAACTTGTAGCAAATTTGTTTTGTCTAAGAATCATCTCTTAGCCATTCGACCATCTTGTCTGACCTCAAAAACCTATGTTTAAATATAAAAAAATCTTGTCAATTATTCAACTCAAAGCCAGCTTAAGACCCCAATTTTCCCATACCTTTATGCACCTATCTGGCAATTATGACAATCTATCTTAACTTCAAATTGATATAATCACTTGGATACAACTCCATCACGCCTTTCAACTACATCTAAGCTGATCATTTAAACTTTATAATGCCATAAATGTAAAGCATTCCATAGCAAAGATTGATATCAGAAATAAGTAAAACTATTGATAGCAAAACATTTTGTTAACAGAATAAAAAAGAAACACTTACAGTCTCAGGCAAGCAGTAGCCATGATCAATTGGAATGAGCACAGTCTGACCATTGTCCCCCTTTCCAATCAATATATTACCAGCATGTCTATCGGCATTAGCCAGCCTTATATCAAACACACTGATCTTGTGTACCTCCTCAACAGGGAAAGCCCCAGGACCCATGTCCTCACAATCCCCATCATTTTTCATGAACAACTGCAATGACCCGATCTTAACATTTTTCGGTGCATATTCGTAACCCTCTGGATGGTTAAATCCTTCATGCAAGCAGCGGACCATAAGCGTAGGAGGTACACCAGCAAAGCCCATTGTTTCACCAGTTAATGAGCGAGGACCGCTCTTAGGATGATCCAATAGATACGCGGCAACTTCCCTTAATGCTCCTTCTCCAGCCCTGGTCCCTCTCTTCAATCCTTCACCATGCGATGACACTGGCAGTCCCCGGGGATTATTCACAGCATTAGGCTCCTCATCAATGGGCTTAAACACAGAAACAAACTCCTGACCCAATGAATCTTGCATGAAATAAGTCCCTCCTGTACCATTTGATGATCTAACAGATTTATTACCTCTTTCCAACCCATCAAAGGTAGAGTTCATCAAATCCGAAATTGTTGATGACAATTTCACCTTGGGATTAACAATAACCGGTTCCAACCAGAAATCTCTAACAATTGGCTCTCTAGGTACAACACGAAACTTTTTTGATGGGTTCTCTCCTACATCTACACTATCTGTTCCGTCATCCAATTTAGCTGCTACAACAGAGAGTTCAAAATCCTTCTCAACAGGCTTAGCCCTGACTTTAGCAGATTTCTGAACCAACAAATGAATCACAGCATCATTATCCTTACAAATATCATCAACCAATCTCTGATCATCAAGCTTCTCACCATCACAAAATATATCCTGATCATCAACATCAACAAAACATTTCCCTTTCCCTTTCCTAGCAATTCTTTGCTTTAAATACCCAACATTTCTATACCTATCAACATGAAACTCTAATTCTTTCCCACAACTGGTCCTAACAGTAATAAGCAAAAGATCAGACAACTTAAGAACCAAATGTAAAACATTACCCCCAGTGACACCATAGTCTTTAACAAGAGAATAATTGCGTGCCAGCTCCCTCCCTCCAAACACAAGCTTTTGCTTCTTCACAACAAACCCATTGCATGTTTGAATCCTAAGCTTCACTGACTCAATCGAATCAGTCTCTAGTACACGAATCGGTACCAAAGAACCAGAAACGCTTAAATATATCAAAATGGACTCGCTTGAAGACCGATCTGCTAGGCTATTACAGTAACCATGAGCTTGATGAATGGGATTCAATGCAATATCAGCAGCAGACATATTGATAATAATAATAAAAAAAAATGGATCTTTATTCAAAAGCAAAAAAACTTTACAATTGAATTCGAAAAATTAACAAAACCCAGAAGCTGAAATACGACATGCATCAAAATGATGCCAGCTTCTGGGTTCAATGAAGAGAGATTAGAACAGAAAGTATATCAAAGGGATTGCTGTACATTTTTTGGAATCAAAAAGGGCGGAGAGAATTGAATGCGGATTCTTTGCCCTCAGAAAGAATCGAAGGAAAACGAGTGAAGAATTTTTGTTTTAAAGATCTGGTGATCGCCGATTGATGCCGATTAATTTTAGACGTGACTCGCCGGAGGGAAATTTTTTCGCCGAGTTTTTTTCTGGACCGTTAAAACTGTCCCCATCGATTAGAAAGAACGTATTGTATCCGTTGGCTCTATATAAGCTTTTGACTCAACGACTCTGACGGAACATGTTTCAATTTTTAAAAAAAATACTTTTCATTTGTAACGGCCGTTTGTTGGCTATTAAAAGGAGAGAGTGCCTCTGTTTCGATGTTTCCCACTCGGTAACTTCGAGGAAGGTGGTAGTTGTAATTACCACAAAGCCCTCACATTTCCGAAAATGATTCGAATTCTTATTTATTATCCATTTTAATTTAAGATAGCATGGGTTCAATAATTAATTTGTTTCACTACATTTTTGAGTTCTTATTTTAGATTAACAGGAAGTGTAATAAAGGATATTAAGCAAAATAAAGGGTAAATTTAATGATATGTTAATTTCATAAATAGTTTGATTATTGATATTAATTTGATAAAGGTGAATCCAGTCATTCATTAGCATACTGCATACAGACAGATCGCTTAGGCACGGAAGTAACGGAGCCATCGATATCGAAAAGCAGTTAGATAATTTAGATTTGGGTGACGAACGTAGTGATGATAGGTGACAGGGATGACAGTCAATGTTTTTGTTAAGGAATTTTAAAGATTATTATTATAGAAATCTATATTATGGAATTAATATCCAAAATAGAATTTTTAGTACCCTTAGGATTTGTGATTTTATTATATTTTCCTATTAGATGGAGATTTCCTATATTCATTATTATTGTTCATAGCTATAGGATTCCTTTTATATTTTGATTTTCTATGTAGCTTATATAAAGACATTTATCATTGTAAATTCATATATAGTGAATTCAAGATTTTCTTTTATTATCTAACATGGTATCAGACACCACGTTCTACTTTTTCTAGTTTCAATCTCTCTATTTTCATCGCCGCGTGGGGATCGCGGCCACCATCGGCACGTGAACCTCACGCGCCACCCATTCACGCCACCCCTTCGCGCCACCTCTTCACAAGTGTGCTCTGGCCGACTCCTTTCAGGTTTCGACTCTCTTTAAGATTTTGCTTCCGCTCTCTGTCGGGCTTTGGCTCTCTTTCAGGATTTCGCTCCCTCTCTAGCTTCGGCACTCTCGGGCTTCAGCTCTCTTTCGGGATTTCGCTCCCTCTCTGGCTTCGGCACTCTAGGGCTTCGGCTATCTTTCAGGATTTCGCTCCCTTTTCGGCTTCGACATCCTATTGGGCTTCGGCTCCCCCTTCGGGCTTCGTAGGTTAAAGCTCTCCGACTTCGGCATCCTCTTAGGCTTCGGCTCCCCCTTCGGGCTTCGTAGGTTAAAGCTCATCCATTATCTCAAGGTTTCCAGCCTCCAAGTTTCAAGATTTTCAGTTTCAGAACCCCGCTCTCCGATTTCAAGATGCAACCTCAAGCTTACTCATTCGTTACCAGCTTGAGTTTGAGGGAGGTGTTAAGGAATTTTAAGGAATATTATTATGGAAATCTATATTATAGAATCAATATCCAAAATAGAATATCTAGTACCCTTAGGATTTGTGATTTTATTATATTTTCCTATTAGATGAAGATTTCCTATATTCATTATTATTGTTCATAGCTATAGGATTCCTTTTGTATTTTGGTTTTCTATGTAGCCTATATAAATGCATTTATCATTGTAAATTCATATAGAGTGAATTCAAGACTTTCTTTCATTATCTAACATGGTATCAGACACAAGGTTCTCATTTTTCTAGTTTCACTCTCTCTGCTTTCATCGGCGCGTGGGGATCACGGCCACCATCGACACGTGAACCTCACGCGCCACCCCATCGCGCACCCCTTCACAAGTGTGCTCTGGCCGGCTCCTTTCAGGTTTCGACTCTCTTTAAGATTTTTCTTCCGCTCTCTTTCGGGATTTCGCTCCCTCTCTAGCTTCGACACTCTCGGGCTTCGGCTCTCTTTCGGGATTTCGCTCCCTCTTCGGTTTCGGCTCTCTTTCGGGATTTCACTCTCTCTTCAGCTTCGGCTCTCTTTCGGGATTTCACTCCCTCTTTGGCTTCGGCACTCTCGGGCTTCGGCTCTCTTTCAGGATTTCGCTCCCTTTTCGGCTTCGACATCCTCTTGGGCTTCGGCTCCTCCTTCAGGCTTCGTAGGTTAAAGCTCTCAGGCTTCGGCACCCTCTTGGGCTTCCGCTCCCCCTTCGGGCTTCGTAGGTTAAAGCTCTTCGGCTTCGGCATCCTCTTGGGCTTCGGCTTCCCCTTCGGGCTTCGTAGGTTAAAGCTCATCCATTATCTCAAGGTTTCCAGCCCCCAAGTTTCAAGATTTTCAGTTTCAGAACCCCTCTCTCCGATTTCAATATGCAACCTCAAGCTTACTCCTTCGTTACCAGCTTGAGTTTGAGGGGGTGTTAAGGAATGTTAATGAATATTATTATGGAAATCTATATTATGGAATCAATAACCAAAATAGAATTTCTAGTAACCTTAGGATTTGTGATTTTATTAAATTTTCCTATTAGATGAAGATTTCATATATTCATTATTATTGTTCATAGCTATAGGATTTCTTTTCTATTTTGGTTTTCTATGTAGCCTATATAAAGGCATTTACCATTGTAAATTCATATAGAGTGAATTCAAGAATTTCTTTCATTATCTAACAGTTTTAAAAATCGTATTACACGGGTCAATGATAGAAAATCAATCTTGTAAAAAGTCGAACAAATTCAGTAAAAATCGTTTAAAATTTATGAATCAGACCCGATCTATTTAAAGTTTTTTTTAAAAGTTCTAATTAAATAAATTTATTTATTACATAGGTCGATTTTACCGATTTTTTGGATACGGTTCAAACGATCGAACCAGTAACCCATTAAATATTTTGGATCACTGATACAGTTTTTAAAACATTGATGACAATAGGAGGGGGGAAGGATCAACATCCTCTTTTATTATCTCTGGGGAATAGATAGGGATTCCTGAATAATTAAATGGAATCCTCAAAGGATCCCGAACCCCAAATAATAAATAAATATTTCTTAAAATAAATTTAAAATTAAAAATATATTAGTTGAACTATTAATTTATCAATAAATTAAGCATACATATTCAAAAAATTAATAATATCTATTATACAAATCACAATTGCTAATACCATGATTTTGGTGACAAAAAAGCTCAAGGATAAGAAGTTCAAAGAGACATGAAGACTTTGGTTGGCAATTTGGTTTCAATGGTGTCAAAACGTCTAAATATTAGCGAATTAAGTTCGATGAGGCCAAATAAGCAAAGAGATGAGGAAGAAGCTAAAATGTTGATAAATAGCCAAAATGAGCTACAAGATGATTAAGATAGCAAAGATGATAAAGAGCCAAAAAGAGGATGAAAACGCCATGGTAAGAGCCAATCAATATGAAGATCAAAGATGATGATTAAGAGCTAAAATTGATTGTAAGTGAGTTTATTCAAATGTGTTAAAGCTCTTAGGAATCATACATTTTGTACCACTTGAATTTAAAATGTCTTAGAATGCTTAATAAATTATTTCCACTTTATTTGTACCAAAATGAATTTCAATGCACAAGTACATCGGAAAATGATTTTGAAAAATTAGAAAACGGGTGAATTAAATTTCAAATGATATACTGTTAGATATATGTGTCTCTTTATTTTTCTACGATTCAAATGGAACACAATTCCGATATATAGAACTTTTACTAGAGTCATATTATTACAACATGTTCATATGTGTATTTTATACAGACCTGTCACATTATAAAACTTCCATAAAATTCATCTTAATAATTTTCAGGGTGAATTTTTTTACATATGGTATTTTTATGTGTCTTATGTATGTAGGAATTTAAGGAGCTTGATTTGGAATTTTCTAGAGCAAGTTATGGTCAAGATAATGAGTGATGTCAGGCTTGGATGATCATCAGAAAGTTGCAGAGACAGACATACTGATCTCTGAAACCGACATATTGGTCCCATTATGGGTGAGCATCGGAACAGGACCGAAAATCCGGGTTTGTAACTGATCCGATTGCGGTTCCAAATATAAGGAACCGGTTGTAACCGGTCTGGTTCCGATTTCGGTTCCAGAATAATCGGAATCGGAACCGCATTTGAGAACCGGATTAGATACCCAATTTTTATACACTACTATTTATAACATGTGCTGTTAATTAACTCTTTACGAACTTATTCAATTTTGCAAGATTGGGCCCCCATTATTCTACAAGTTTATCAAACTCAAAATGTAAACGAGTGAACTTTTTCATCAAGCCAACATGGGCCCTACTTTCTCCTTTCACTCAGACTCAGCATTCGAAATGGAAGACTCTCTAGGCTTAATTTCAATTTGAATTTATTTTGCTAGCAACCAGCACAATCAAGACAAAATGCTTTTTCAATCAATCAAATCCTTGTTTAGAAAATTCAATCACATTAGTTTAATTGATTGACGATTATTTTTTAATTTTGATTGAGGGTTGATCATTTGTAATTTATTTATTTCCTTAAATGGTGAGACTTGAATACTATAAATTGAGAAAAAAAACTTATTTGCAACAAACATTATTTACAAACAAACTTTATTTAAATAAAATGGAAAAGAACAAGGATAAAATTGAGTTATGCTACAAAACTTCTTTAATCGCTTACTTATTAAATGACAATGTTATATTAATAGGGTAATTCGAAATCGGACCGGAACCGAATTGAAACCGAATAATAGAGTACCCTATTTAATTGGGTAGGTTCCGGTTTCACTTAGTTATGAACTGATTTTTTCCGGGTAGGTTCCGGTTCTATGCGGAACCAGAACCGAAACCGGTTTTTATCACCCCTAGGTCCCATAGGTCCCAAAAGTCATTTTTTGGAGCCGTTCGAGTTGTCAGACCGATTACCTGGTCTTGTAGACCGTCATACCAGACTTATAACTGAAAAATATCTATAAACAACTAGTTTTGTGCAAAATCTATAAATTGGCTATTTTCTCACTTTTAATATATCTTTTGCACATATATTAATCCTCTAATCATGTAAAAATATTTTTAGAGTTTATAAACATTTTCAAATCATTTTCGTTCCAAAATCAAATTTATAAAACTTATTATTTTACATCTTCATATTTAATTAGTGAGCTTGTTTTTCATTTAGGTAATACACTCACATTCAAATTTTTGTAATATTTTATAAGTTTCCAAATAGCAAATAGAGTTTTTAAAATCTTCAATATCTTACATTATCTATATTTAGAAAAGCTCATATTTCATCTTCATAATTCATATTAGTATCATTTGATATATTTGGGTTGAGAAACTCGCATTTTATTCTTCTTTGTAATATTTTGTGAGTACTCAAATTATGGTTGTAAAAATTTCACCATCAAACACTTTTGGTTGTGGAAATCTCTTGTTGAATGAGAATGGTAAAAGGGTAATTTGTTTTAAAAGGTTTGGAGTGAGCTTATGAACAAAACTCTCATTGTAATGGTTTAAGAGTGAACCTATAGACAAAACTCTTTGTGTAAATGTTTGGAGTGAACCTTGGGACAAATTCTTGGTTTGTAAGTGAGCCACGAAAAACTCTCGGTGTAAAATATGGATTTACTTTTATATAGTGGAAAGCTTCAAGCACGGTTTGGAGGAGTGGACGTAGGCTTTATTGGTCGAACCACTTTAAATCACGGTGTCAAATTTTTCTATCCCTTACTAATTTTATTTATGGCAAGTTTATCTTATATTTTCACATCACTTAGAAATTTACCTTTGGTAAAACATATAATTGAGAAAATTACAAATTAAGCTTAATTGGTAAAACTACTAACTAAATTGCTTAAAATTGATAAGATTTTTAATTACGTATTATTTTGTCACATACCCAATCCCCATCCCCCCCCCCACCCCCACCCATCCCATAGTTTGGGTATATATGTTGTTGTTTAAGTATGCTTGTAGGTAATTTTAACAATTTATATAGAAGATTTAAATTTATATTTTATGACTTTTTGTTTGGTCTGTAACTTAATAAAATGATGAAACCCTCATTAAAAATTGACTGTATATATAATTATTTCATTTAATCTCTTCTACTATTTATAATTTATATATTTGTATAAATATTACGATATTTTATTTTTATATCTATATAAAATTGTAAATAAAAAATATATTTAATAAAAAATAAAAATAAATAAATTAAAACTTAAAAAGGTAATGGGGAGGGGATATGAATTTTACATAATCTTCGTCCATTTCCCGAATAAAAAATTAGTATTAAATTTTCCTCATCCTGTCCCCGATGTTAATTTTTTCAATTTTCATCATCGATCCCCTCCCCAATTGGGGAGGATTTCCGAGGGCCTTTGTCCCATTGGGGATTTTTATCATCTATAAGTGACGAAAATTCTCTCAGTTACCAAACAATGGTGTGGCTTATAAGGGGAGGAAAACTTTTATAATACAACTGCTGCTATTTACTTCGTCATCCATGTAATAATTTAATAATCAAACCAGATAAAGCATTTTCCCACTATATATGGTCGGTTACACGAATTTTTTGATGCCATAATATTTTATATCGGATCATTGATTCATAAAATTTTTGTCTCTTTTTATGATTTATGTCCATGTCAACTTAGATACAAAAATTTCCTCGCTTGGCATATCATTTTCTCACTTGATCACTTAAGGTCTGCGTTTGATATGTTCAAAACATCTTAGAATTGTTTCTTTTATCTTATCATCAATTGATACTACCATAATTTATTCTTAATTACTTCATTCATAACTTTGTTTTTCCTTGTTCACCCACACATCCATGCAAGCATTCTTATTTCAGCTACTCTTATCTTTTCGGCATGTTGATGTTTTATTGCCTAACATTATGTTTCATGAAGTATTGCAGGTCTCACGACAGTCATATAAAATTTACCTTTAAGTTTTAAAGAGATGTTGTGATTGCATAAGGCGTCAGACGCATATCTCCATTTCATCCAACCCGATTGAATTCTATATGTAACATCTCGATTGACTTCTCCATCATTTTGGATGATGGATCCAATGTACTTAAAACACTAACTACCTGAGATTGATTGGTCGCTAATTCTTATTTCTTTCGCATTACATCTATGATAGGGGTGGTAAAACGAATCAATGAATCGAATTTGTATCGAATCCTTAACGAATCGAATCGAAATGTGATGGATTCGTATTCGATTCGTTTATTAAACAAATTATAATATCATAATTCGTATTCGATTCGTTTATTAAACGAATCGAATACGAATATTCGTTTAGTCGTGATATTATTTAATATCATAATTTACCATAGTTGATTTACATTAATTATTCATAAATATATACATAAAAAATATATAATTAATATATTTATTAAAAATATCTCACCAAATATCGAAAATATTATTTTTTTTCTATGGTAATTAGCCATAGTTTCTCGATTTTTAATTGAAAAATAACAATAACTAGTAAAAAAATATATATTCTAAAACACAATGGTGTGGGGGAAAAGAGAGTGTAACAGATGGTTAGGATTAGGGATGACAATTTTACCAACAAATTCGCAAACCCGCAAAAACCCGCCCGCAATGGATATGATTTGGTAAATATATTAGTGGGTGCGGTGCGGGTTTGGTAATTTAAAGCAGAACCCGCTGCGGGTGCGGTGCAGGTTTGGTATTTAAGAAAAAAATACGGGTATCTGATGCGGGTATCCGCATACCCGCAATATTATTTTTTATTAATTAATATTTTTAGAACAATATAAAAAAAACTCTCATATAAAAACAACTAACAAAACCTAAACCTAAAACATTAATCAACAGTTCCACACTCTCACTCAGCCGCAGCCCGCAACCTGCCCAACTGAAGATTTGTTGCATGACTATTATTATTATTTTTTAATCACAGTTGTTAATAAAATTATAATACAAAAATTTGGATTAAGTTCACATGATCAGAAATGAGAGATGAGCAAAATAAGCTAGTGTTTGCTGTAACTTCAGTAGCTTTCCTGCTTTTTCATTACACTTACACCACTTGAGTCCTGTAAGCATCACTTTCATTACACTTAGCATAAAAATATGACCAAAGTTTGGTGATTACTTTTTAGCTTATTGTCGATTGAGTTGACTAACTTAGGTCATTATAATTATGAAGGGAAAAACTCGTTTTAATTATGTTTATATGAAAAAATAAACATATGGTATTGAGTATTTCATACATTATGTTATCTATGTACTGTATATACATACATTGCATGTTGTATATGTCAAATGAAAAACAAATGTGAAAATTACAGCTAGCAATTAAAAATAAATTATTTAATTAAAAAATTATTATTAATAACACAAAATAATTCAATATTTTAAAAACCCGCAAAAAATCCGTTGGGTACCAATGCGGGTTTGATAATTTATTTTTATATGCGGTGCGGGTTTGGTAATGAAAATTAAAACCCGCAACGGGTATGGTGCGGGTTTGGTAATTTATTTCCATATGCGGGTGCGGGTTTGGTAATGGAAAACCCGCACCATACCCTACACACTGCCATCCCTAGTTAGGATTAAGAGACATAATGTATCCAAAGACTATCTTTATGTGGCTTAATTGGCGGCTCAGATCATTATATTATAATCTAATGGTTGATAAAGAATCATTTCATTATAGAATTTCTATAAAAATGTAAAATGAAAACTACCTAATAAATTAAAGAATAAAATAATTCATTAATGAATAAAATCATTTCATTATAAATAAATTAAATAACAGAATCGTAATCTCTCTATAAATTCTGTAATATCGTGTTGTAGGCACGGGCACACACTAGTAATAAAACGAATCATAAAGACATAAATGAATAAACGAATCAATGAGCTTAAATTCAATTTTGATTCGTTTAATAAACGAATCGAATCGACTCATTTATTAAACGAATCTATTTTTTCAAACCCGTATCCGCTTTAAAGCGAATCGAATCGAACGAATAAACGAATCATGACCCAAATTGCTACCCCTAATCTATGATCTTTGTTAAACTAACCGAGAAGTCCAAAATAGTTTTTCCTCCCTCGTTTTTATCCCCAAAATCAGAACCTCCATTATTGTCCTTGTAATCATGTGCTTCCTTTCCGACATGGCTTCTTAAATCCCCTCATATGATGATCTTTTCTTCTTGAGGGATCCTTTATATAACATCCTCAAAGTCTTCCTAAAAATTATTTTGATATTTTGGTTCAACCCAACATGAGGTGCATATATAGTAAGGATGTTAAGAGTTTCCTCTCTCAGCACCAATTTTATAGCTAATATCATATCACCATTTTTTTACCTACACTACCTCGTCTTTTAAAATCATGATAACGCCTACATCATTTCTACCATAATCTTTACCAGAATATCATAGCTTAAAACCTAAATTCTCAACATCTCGTGCTTTCTCGCCTACCCATTTAATCTCTTGAGGGAAAAGTATATTAATTTTCATTCTAACATAGTATCAACAATTTCTATTAATCTGTTGGTCAACGTCCTAATGTTCTAAATACCACGTCAAATCCTACTATCTTTCTCATAGACTAACTTTTTTACCTGTATCCGTCCATTTAGACGTAGGAACAATTGCTACTTTCGATTTTAGAATTTACTAAAAAAAATTAAAAAAAAAATATTAGTTTTTTAAGCCATTCATGAGAATGCAAAAGTATTTTCCAAGTTTTTGGGAACTTAAAATGCAAGCATATTTAGTTATTTACCTTACATAACTAAAACTAACAGCTTATGTTTGATTTTTCAAAAAGGAAATTCTAAGTCATATATGTGTATATATATGAAATTCCAGACTTGCGGATCTTTTATCGTTCGGATCTATAATAAAGCAACGTTACTTTATGAGTCATTTACATAAATCAGTGTTATTTTATTATAGATCCGAACGATTAAACATCCACATGATCCGAACATAAACCAACCTCTCTCTCTAAATAAATAAATAAATACATACATACATACATACATACATACATACATACATACATACATACATACATACATACATACATACATACATACATATATATATATATATATATATATATATATATATATATATATTTATTGTATCCACATTCCATTCAAACCAGAAATTAAGTACATCCCTGTGACTTGAATTCATTACCTATTGATTCTACTGCAAGTTAAACAAACTAGATTTTCCTACCATAACTACTGAACTATTAATGTGGAATTAAAAGCCTATATAAGCTCGTGCCGTGTGTTACAGTATCTGTTCGTGCCTACAACACAGTATTACAGAATTAAATGATTTTATTTTTTAATTAAATGATGCCCGTGCCTACGGCACGGTGTTACAGAATTAAATGATTTTATTTTTTAATTAAATAATTTTATTTTAACTTTCTATTTTTTAATTAGAAAATTTGAAATTTTTTGACTATTTCCACCAATCAATTCACTATTTTTCCTCCAATTACCAATGAAATGATCTGGGCCGTCAATTAAGCCACATAAAGAGAGCCGTTGGAAACACTCTATTTCCTCCAACACCATTCTCCTTTATTATATAGATGTAAGATCATTTGCTTGTTCTGAATAATATTTTATTGTCTAAACGTCTAGAGGATTAAGATTCCGGTTATTTAATAGAAGTTATTTTTCTAATTACATTAGTTTAGATATTTCAAAAACTCAATTATGTTTTTTATAAGAGTAAATTATAAATCCGATTAGGGGTGTGCATCATATATGGTTCTACCTGGAACCGATTGAAATCGACCACTTTTTTTAGAGTAAAGAACCAGAACTGATTCGTTTATGATCGTTCCGGTTCTAAAAATATGGAATCGGTTTTAAGCGATTCCGGTTCCGGTTCTGCAAATGTAAGAACCAGAGCCAGACTATTTAACTGGAACCAGAACCGATTTTGGAATCGGAATCGATTTTGAAACCTGTAATTACTCCGATTTTATATCCGATTTTGGAACCAGTTTTAGCTTAAAACAATGTCGTTTCATAATATTGTAAAATGACAAATACATTTTGCTTCTTGTTCCTTCTTTTGTTTGCTATTAATATTTTTTCATAACGTTGTAAAATTGGGACATCCTATTTAAAATCAAAATTGATTGGGAATTGAAAAATAAAATATCTTATTTAATTGAGTAGATTTTGATTCTAAAATATCGAGAACTAATTTTTCTAAATAGATTCCGGTTCCACATGAAACCGGAACCTAACCTAATTTTGCAAACTTATTGATATAAGCCACCGTTTGTAATTAAGGTGGCGTGTGAATTTCAACAGAACAATTAAGAATCGAACCTAAACGATATTCTTTGGAAGCATTTATTTTTGTAAATTTCCAAAAATTTATTACAACTACTAACTTGCTAAAACAAACATAGCCTTAGTTATACTCCAACAAAACAAATTTTAAATCCTATGTACAAACAATCCATTGAATTATATATGAGCATAACATAGATTGAGGTTCTTAACCCTTTGATCTCATTTGTTTATGTTCCACTTCGTGCTTTACCAATCAAATTTGGACAACTAATATCTCTCATTAAATGAGATAACTCTGACTTTAACACTCCACCAATCAAATTGTTATCTCATTTAATGAGAGATATTAGTTGTCCAAATTTGATTGGTGGAGCACGAAGTGGAGCACAATTGATGAGACAAAAGATTTGGACTCATGCTAATGGGTGTCTTTATGACACTCGTTAAAGATTCATTTTTGGAAAGTTTTCATATCACTTTTATGGGGAATACAAAAAACTGTCAAAACATTATTTGCTATTTGTTTTTTCCGATTAAAACTTTCCTAAAATGGATCTAAAGACACTCGTTAGCATTTCCCTTTATTTATATCACAATCTTTTTTTTTTTTTTATGTGTGTATTGATCCGTTGGGTTCAAGTACCAAGTTCATTGCCGTTGCTTTTGATTAGGGTTCCAAATCTTTATTACATATCTTCAAAAGTATTCAGCACTGTTGTCGCTTAATGTCTTGTCTCTGTCTCTACTCCCAATAATAGAGAATTAAAACACAAATTTTACTTGAGAATATTAAAGATGAATGAACCAGCTTATTGAAGCTTGATTAGCTGACAAGATAAAGCACAGTGTGGGAAAACAGTGGTTTAATTATTTAATAATCCATTAATTAAGTACCTTTAAATAGCATAATGACATTGGATTGCAGGAAGGGAGGTTCATAAAAAGAATTGGCCAGTACATGCACCTAAACGAGATTTTCAATGCAATGACAGTTTTGAAAATCTGATCGGATCGGCTGGTAGGAGTCGGCTGTGAATCCGGTTCAGTTAAATAATAAAAATTGATTTTTAAAAAAATCGATCAAAATCGACGAATCAGTTCAATTTTTTTTTTTTCAATCTAAAAATTAAAAATTAAAATTTAATATATATATATATATATATATATATATATATATATATATATATATATATATATATATATATATACACTAGTTTTTGCCCGTGCCTACGGCACGGTGTTACAGTTTTTGCCTGTGCCTACTCCACGGTGTTACAGTATTTGGTCCGTGCCTACGGCACGATGTTACAGTATTTGTCCGTGCCTACGGCACGGTGTTACAGAATTAAATGATTTTATTTTAACTTTCTATTTTTTAATTTGACAAATTTTGACCATTTTCATCAATCAATTAACTCTCTTTCCTCCAATTACCAATGAAAATGATATGGGCCGTCAATTAAGCCACATAAAGAGAGCCGTTGAATACACCCTCTTTCCTCCAACATTATTCTCCTTTATTATGTAGATATATATATATATATATAATTTTTAAATAAAACTATTGACGACATAGGTCTATTCTATCAGTGTTTTCGAAACGATTCAGTCGGTCGAATTATTAATCCACTTAATCTTTTAAGTCATCAATCTGGTTGAGAAAACACTGAATATAATTGGATTGGCTTAGATTTAATTTATGAGAGAGAGAGAGAGAGAGAGAGAGAGAAAGGTTCACCGTTCACGTATAAAACTGAATTATATCATTCATCATTCAAAATTTAAAGTTAAAAAGAGTGGGATACGTGGGCCTCAATCTTGATCCTAGCTTTTGCAGTTCCCCTTTAGTTGTTACATTTATTTGGGGATTGTTGTCAGGTCCATAATGCTCGATTAATAAATTAAAAATGCCTCTAAAAAATAAGTATAAAGTGGGGGGAAATAATTATAATTATAATAATAATAATAAAACAGATAATAAAGTGCTTTCTGGGCCCTTTTCATGATTCCCCATGTCTAAAGTTGGAGGAATATTAATATATTGAAAATGCAATATAAGTTTCTTTAAAACAAAATTTTATTAGAAGATTAATAATATTAATAATGAAAATGAAATTTTACTAAACTCTTAAATAATTTCTGTTATGAGGTATGAAATCTTTAAAATGAGTTATGTGACAGCACAATTGAGTAACAGACTAAATTTGTTTTTGTATCAAATATTTTTTTTGAAAATAAATATGCACAAAGTATTTTTTTTTTAATATCGGAAAAATCTAACGTCATTTATATTGCGATTATTGGACCCCGATATGAATACGTGAATAAATCGATATTGTTATAAATTCTTATAAGAGTGATACTTGAGGTTCGAACTTCGAACTGAAATATTGAAGACAATATCCCAAACTCCAATTTAAGACAAAGTACTCAAATCGGTATCCACCCAAATACTCCATCACCGGACTTTTGAGTGATTCCTGCTATTCAAGCAGTCACTGACTCACTGGTAAAAATACTAAAATGGATATGTTTGTTTTAAATATTCATAATATATTATTTTCCGGGCCTAATTAAGGATATAATCGAATCCCAAATGGTTTTACATTCTCGATACTACTTATGGTGTAATTTCCACCTAACAATCCACACAAATCCGCCCTCATTTTGACACTTCACTTTAAGAGATCTCGAACTCAATATTTCATTCTTAGAGTGAAAATTTGAGACCGACAGTTTTGGATCTGTGCTAGCCACAATTAAATATGATCATGAGAATAATCAACACAAATTTGAATTAAATTATAGGATTTCAAATTTTTTTACAAAAATTATACAATTGTAATAGAAAAAAACTAAAAAATCTCTTTTTAATTAATATGAATTAAATATTTTAAAAATTCGTCTATAATTTCCTCAAAACTTTGGCCCCGTAGCCACAATGCCTGTTAAATATTGATGTTATTATTATTTTTTTTTATAGAAAATTATTTCTTGATGAGTCTGAAATTTGAAAAATAGTATTTTGGTACTAAGTTGGCCTAATATATTATAATCACCGCCAGGCAAGTTGTAAATTTTTTTAAGAGGCTTAGGACACGTGTCGGTGTGAAAATTATCAGATGACCCTCCTCGGTAGCCGATTCCCGTTTGAAATAAAAATATATATATTCATTAAGGTCGGCAATAATTAGGACACGCGTCATTATTGGAACGTTATTATTATTGTCTTTGTCGTTTTGTTGAGGACCTTTTCCGCTTCTGCCGTTTGGATAACGCCGTAACTTGACAGCAGTTATTAACGGCACACATAAAATCTTATGATTCTTATCACACCCCAATACGGCCCACAATATTACAAAGCCTCTTATTTGGAAATGGGCTTAAGATTTTGGGCCAACAAAGAGGCCCTGATATCATATTCAGCTTACACGCCAATTGCTTCATTAACTCAAATATCCGCCATTTTAACAATTCCATGGTTTATAGTGAAATATAATTCAATGAAATAAAATTTAATAAAACGAAAAGAAGAATAACGTATCATAATTTTGTTCACGGAAAAAATGAAAAGCTTATCATGTTATATTTTAAAATATTATTTGGTAAATAAAAAGAAATAGAATCTAATGTAACTTAATAGATTTTGAAGATAATTATATCCCTTTATATTTTCAAAATAAAAAATATAATATTTTAATATTAATTTTTCAATAAATAAATTTATTTTCACATATAATATTATTTTTCAAGTTATGTTCCATCTTCAACTCTCTAATTTGGATGGTTCAATGTCCATTTTTGTTACATTCATTTTCATCTCCTTCTACTTCCTTCCATCTGTTTCCATCAATTTAAATAATCATTTTTAAATATTTTAAATTATATTTTTTGATTCCATTTCATTCTATCATCTCCAATCAATTCAAACTTAGCATAATATTTTCTTCAACTTCTCACCAAATTTTATCCCCGTTAATCATATAACTTATTCTTTTTAACTTCTCAATGGTGAGTTGTTGGCAACACATTATCATCCAATTAGATACCATAACATATAAACAATGCAGTTATAATAATTTTAAATACTATAACAACACATAAGACTTGGTGTTATGGAATTTGAAACTATAGGAAGTCTGAATGATACATAAAATAGATGTTAGATTACCCATAAGAAGTCGCATTATGAACCATAAAGTTAGGAGATTTGTTCAAGTATTTTTAAAGAGGACCTACGCGGTCGCTTAGACGTCGTCTTGACTGTAGACAGTGCCTGATTATTCCGATTAACCGGAAAACCGTGACTTTGTTGAGCTTATCGGAAAAATATAAATCTAAGCAAACGGTAGCTCCGATCAGCGCATGGATGACGACTTTGGAACAACATGTCATTTTTGAACTTGATGGATCGAAGCATATGGCTGACGGCTACCGAAGGCGGTGGCACGTGGGCCACAAGTGCCGATGGCCGCTATCGGAAACACTACCGACAGTGGCCATAATTCCTAATTCCCATTTTTTTAACTTAATTGAATCCAAATTTCCAAATCCTAAACCTGATTGTCAAATCATAAACCTAGTTAATCTTAATTTGTCAAATTCTAACCCTAAATCTAATTGAATCCAAAATGTCTAACACATATAAATTATTTGAATAAAAAATAAAACTGCCTAAGTCTAAGCGCCGCCTATAGGACATAGGTGATAAGCGCTCCCCCACCATACGTTTAGCATCTAGCGTTTTTTAGAATATTGTCTGTTATAAACATAAATGTCTATAATGAAAATAATAAAAAACTAGATTGAATCCGTTCAAGAGAACCAAAACTTTTCGATTATTAATACTTCGAGGAACCAACTTCCTCCCAAAATAATTATCTTATACTTTAATTGATTGATGCAGAAAATTTAAATATAGAATACAAGCCTACAATTTTTTTTTTTTTTTTTAAACCTCGCCGCCGAACCACATATTCCGAGTTTAGGCGGATCAGATAAAATCTCTGGTTGTCTCAGACTCTTACAAGAAACACACTCTCTTAATTCGAACTCAAGACCTCAAGATGAGATCCCGAGCCACATACCACAAAACCACGTCTCTTGGGGGCTACAATCCTAAAAATAACTTATATAAAATAATAATATCTTATCATTTATAATTAGGATAACAAATATATCCTTAACTTGTTAAAATAATAAAAAAGATTAACATTTATTATAAGATATAAATATAAAGTAGTTAAATTAAGATATCATAATTAGAAAAGAGCGAAGCGGGGAAGAAGAGCGGAGCGGGTAGGAACCCCAAAGGTAGAAAAAAAAACTCTTACTCTTTCTCTTCTTTGTCTAACAGAGACTTTCTGGGTATCCAATCATCTCATTTGCTAAAGTTCATTTCTTGATGGAGATCATAATTATAAAAGTCAACCCCATTTGGTTTAACAGTAATAGCAATAATCTTTACCCAAAAAAAATGATGATGCATCAACTATATATACAGTTGAAAAGATCATACATAGTGTTTTAAATTTCATTTAGTGGCTACCTGGACGATTTTGGGCCTTCACTTCAGTGGGCTTTTTGGCTTCATGGGCTGAGCTGCAAAGTCAGCCCATGAAACCAAAACGGGGGCCCGGCAAAGAGTTTTACGTAAAATTGATTTTCAACTCAACGTTTTTTCTAGCTGCTCAATGGAAGACACGTCAGCCTCAAATTGGCTGTCAATTTTTATTTTCAATAAACCGAAACATCAATCCAATCCATTGCTCGGAAAGAACAATTACCACTTTACCCCTTTTCTCGTCCATTGCATCACTCTGATCTTCAGAATCAGAGTTGGCGGTTTCGTCCAGTCACTGAGTCACAGGTGAAATCATTCGCTTCACAACTCAATTATTCTCGATTTTGCCCTTCCAAGTTCTCATTTTTTACATCACGAACCCTAGATACATAGAAGTACGCGTAAACATGTTCTAAATAAATTCGATTACTGATTTCATCAAACTGTAATTTCGATCATCATTTGTAATCTGGATGTTAATTATTTTTGTTGCAGATTTTGATTTGGACAAATGGAGGGCTTGTTTGAAGAAGAAACTTTCCAAGTTGATAGCAACGAGAATGTAACTTCAATTATGTTGATTTTCATTTGTGTTTGAATTTTTTTGACTGTTTATTTTGATTCTGTTGTAGTTAAAAAGCTTGAGAGTTGGAATTTCACTTGCTGCATTGAATTTTTTGAACCTTTAAAAAATAGTTTTGTTGTAAAAGTTTCAGATATGATGAGATATATAGTTTGTTGATGGAGTATAATCTAGCTCATTGTTTATTCTGCGGCGCTTGTTAACTGAAGATAATTTGTAGCTTACACATTCTGATACATGTTTATTTGCAGGATCTTTCAATTTTTGAGGGTGGAAGATGTGGGATATGCATGGATGTTGTTATTGACAGGGGAGTTCTAGATTGCTGCCAGCACTGGTATATATCTTATAATTGTTTCTTGCTATTTTTTTTGTTTCCTTTGCTATAGCATACTTCACGGAATTGCCAATTACTCTCATCTTCATCATATGATGATGTGAACTACAGTTATTGTTGTGTAGAGTATAGTTTTTATTTTAATCATTATGTCACGGTTTCATTTTGTGCTCAACTGCTCATACACATATACTCTATTCAGTTTTGCTAACATATCTTGTGAATTTCAGGTTTTGTTTTGCATGCATCGACAACTGGTCTACAATCACAAACCTTTGCCCACTTTGTCAGGGTGAATTTCAGTTGATTACATGTGTTCCTGTGAGTGATGTAAAATCTTGATATATTTCATTTGCAAAGTTATTTTGGAGTGCTATAAAAATTTGTGCAGAGAGGTACCTATAGCTTATGAGTTTCCATTTGATTATGAAGGTCTATGATACCATTGGAAGCAACAACATTGAGGAAGATTCGTTGTCTAGGTAGTTTTTTCTTGTTTTTCATTTCCTCTTCTTTTTAAGTCTACCTGCTTGAACCATGATTGTGTTCTTTATAAGTTATATAAGCAATTAAGCATTGTCTTTCACCTTATTGTTTCTTAACCCCCTGAATCCTGATTTCTTTTGTACCTAAGCCGCGAGTAATGTTCCCCCTTTCTTCCATGCAGAGATGAAGAATGGTCCATTGAAGGGAAAAGCAACACTTTATCTTTTCCATCATACTATATTGATGAAAATGTAATTATCCTCATTTTGTTGTCTTTTGAGTTTCTATTGCAAACTACTAAACCTATCTCTGAGACTTCTGCATCCAAGTTTTATGTTTATCATGATGTTGCAGGCAGTTATCTGCTTGGATGGAGATGGCTGCAAAATTCGAAGTGGATCCATGACTGCTGAAGAAAATTCAAATCTTGATACATCAATTGCTTGCGACTCTTGTGATCTATGGTATATATTATCCTTTAATTAAATGTGTAAGGATTCGTGTGCTACATTTGCGCGCACACGTAGAGGAATACAAACTACTTGAAGGTTCCATTTGGTTCCTTATTTCAGCAAACTAGAATCTGATTTTTGCGCACAAGGCAATCTGATAACCTTCTAAAAGACTGCTGGACACTGGTCCCATTTCAATTATTTCTACCTTCTTTTCTGTTGTTTTTCTCTTTTTCTTTTTGTTTCCCCGAGAATTTCATACATTTCACTTCTCGCATTACGATATTTCTTTACCAAAAATGAAAAAAAGAACTCACAGAAAAACATAATTTTCCTTTAGTTGTACAATAACTTCTACTCAATGTACATTAGGCCATGGTGATTTATTAGGGAAAAAAAGTTATCAGCTAATTGATTCATGGCTTTCCACATCAACAGGTATCATGCTTTTTGTGTGGGCTTTGATCCTGAAGGCACATGTGAAGAAGATACATGGTTATGCCCAAGGTAGATTAGAAGCAGCTGATTATTTTTCTGGTAATTTTTGGGCTGTTATGTGAAAAACCTCCTTCAAGTATGAAATAGAAGATATAATTTTGTATTTTTTGTTATAGAATTGTCTAGGTAGTAGTTGATCGAGGAGTGCATGCAAGGGATTTGGAATTTCCCATCTTTCAGGTTTTCTGGATGACTGGTAATCCAGTGCAGTGATGTAACAACCTCTTATATGTATATGTCGCGTAGGAATGAAGACTCCTGCAATTACTTCTTAGTCACCTTATTCTCTGACTTAAATATCTTTGTGAGTTGGACACCATGAATCTGGCTTCTATATTCCTCATGTGTGCCTCAGCTCTAAAAGGGTGATAAACTAGATATGTTGGTTTAACTTAGTTTATCTAGAATCCTAGGTCTCTAGCAGTGTAGCTCTAACCTTTTTATGTCCCTAACATTTTCTTTCGGTTTGTTGTAGATGTGTGACTGAAGTGCCACAGAAGACCGACTTAGATTCAACACAGAGTACAAAAGATCAGTCTGGTCCAGAAAATGCTAATGGTGAATGGTTGGCCGAGTCTGCATTTTCAAGAAAGGTGTCTGTTTCTGTTGCTGATGCTGGAGAGACGGCTGTTGTCGTCTCAATGATAGGAAATGAATGGATTGAAGAGCCAAGTGAGAACTTCCTATCAATGCATGAAGTTGAGAAGGGCTTTGGAAGTGAAGCGTTTTCTCCTCACACAAAGGATCCCGAGGCTAATTCACAATCAAATGATAAAACTGATATGCCATCAATGTTGCAGGCACAAAAGCTGGAACTGTCCTTATCCCATGATGCATCTTTTTGTTTGCCTTCTACTTCTTTGGGGTATAGTGAGTTGAAGATAGGTTGTGCTGATGAAAAAATGTATGAACAAAATAGCTGTGATGGTGTTAAAAGTTCCTCTAGCATGACTTTCAATGAACCTTACCCTGGAAATAAACCATTTGAAAGTGTATCCAATATAGGTCTTCATCTTGGTTTATCCGTGGGCACCTTTTTATCTGGTAATGTTGTTATTATAATAATCATGCATCTTGCTATCTTTTATTTTTAAATCTTAATAGTTGCACAATTACTGTAGCACCAACTAAAAATATGCATACCTTTTTGATATCTTACTCCATCTATTCATCATTCATATTGTCCTTCTAGTTGCTGACAAGAAAAAGGATCTATCTGAAGATAAAGTTACTAGAGATGTGCTGCAACAAAATCCTTCAGGAGAGTCTTTGCTGAAAGGTATGGTAGAGACTAGACAGTGGGTATAGGCATCTTTTTCAAGTCCCCTATGGCCATTGTTGAGATGGAAAAATTAAATATCTCTCATATGTATTATTATGGTTGTTTTGTCGAATGCTTGTAGTATTCATCTTGTCACATTGTTGATCTCAAAAATGCTTTCAGCTGATGAGATTGAACTAGGCGCTAATGAGGATGCTTCCCATATTAGTGGTGTAAAGAGAAACCGTGATGATTGCTGGTCAGTTCTCATACTCCATTTTACTTGCATTTTTTTGGCCATTAGTCACGATGTTCATTTTCTGATTTCTTGATATGATTTAGTGATGACAATGTTCATATCAGGGGTATTAATGAAGAAAACAAAGCCAAGAAGGATACTGGAATTCTTGCAAAGAAAATTAGAGCTGAGGCAAAGACTCAATTAAATTCTCACAAGGACGAAGCCAATGCATCTATTTTAGTCGATTCTCAAAGAGGTACCACTTTGATAGCAGGGCTCAGAGATGACAAGTCAAAACTTTGTCCGGAGAAAGAAGATACTTCTGATATAATGAGTATTGTTAAGGGAATAGAGCACAAGCCTCCCAAGGGACTTGCATGCTCAAATTCTGCTGATAAATCCTCAAAAAACAGAGACAATTTGTCTGGCTTGAGAGTTAAAAAAATCATGAAGAGACCTGTTGAGGATAAGGATTCATCTGTGCTAGTTCAAGAACTAAGAAAAGAAATAAGAGAAGCTGTTTCTAATAGATCCTCAAAAGATTTTGGTCAAAACCTTTTTGACCCTAAACTTCTTGCTGCCTTCAGGGCTGCTATAGCTGGACCCGAAACTGAACCGGTCAAAAAGCCATCACCTTTGGCTGTGAAGGTAAAGAAGTCCATGCTTGAGAAGGGTAAAGTCCGTGAGAATCTAACAAAGAAAATTTATGGGAATTCCAATGGGAGAAGACGACGTGCATG
The DNA here is from genome assembly GCA_019454045.1 of Zanthoxylum bungeanum. NCBI lineage: Eukaryota > Viridiplantae > Streptophyta > Magnoliopsida > Sapindales > Rutaceae > Zanthoxylum > Zanthoxylum bungeanum. The sequence continues at coordinate 489,499 of SKCR01007838.1, read as the reverse complement.
GAACCGGGACTGTGAAGTTGAATTTTGGAAGTATCGCAGCATGAGAACTACGAAGCCAGAGAAGATTGATACTTTGAAGTCAGTTCTTGACCTACTGAGAAAAAATTCACAAAGCTCAGATACTGAGGATGCAACTGAATGCCAGGCAACAAACCCCATTCTCTCCCGATTGTATTTAGCAGATACATCTGTTTTCCCACGCAAGGACAATATTAAGCCTCTTTCTGCTTTTAAAGCTCCTGATAATTCTGAACAGAGTAAAGAACAAGCCATTCCCATGGAAAAAGCTTCAAAGCCATCTTCTGATAATTTCGCTTCAAAAATTACTGAAACAAATAAGTTTTCATCAAAAGTGGGAGTTTCTTCAGTTTCTGAGAAAGGGACTAGGAATATATCGTGCTCAAAGAGTAATGTTGCTACTGGTAAAGTTCACCCAACTCAATTAGGTGATTCTAAAGTTAAGTCCCAGAAGGGCACTGCTAAAGCTGATAATGTAAAGGTGGATAAAAGAAAATGGGCCCTGGAGATTCTTGCCAGAAAAACTGCTGTTGCAGGCAAAAGTGCAGTTCATGAAAAACAGGAAGACAATGCTATGCTCAAAGGAAATTATCCACTACTAGTACGTTATTCCCCCACCTCCTTCTCATTCTCTGTGTGCGCGCTCGTGTGAAACTGGTCATTCTAATTCTGTTTCAAGTTCTGCATTAGCTGATATTTTTTATTTTTTATTTTTTAACTGGGTAGGCTCAACTTCCAGCTGATATGAAACCAGTACTGGCACCTAGTCGGCATAATAAAATCCCCATATCGGTTAGGCAGGTATGCAGTTTCCTGTTCATCTTTTTTTAGTTAAGTGGGTTGTCCTGTATTGGATGGATGATTCCTTGGGCTTGTCTATAGGTTGCCTCTCCATTGGACAAGCCTTCTTTAATAAATGCTTGTACAAATGACTTAGATCCCATTAGAAGGGAACCTCAATCTTTTGTGATTATTTAATTATTTCCATTCACCGAATTTGTTAATTTGTCTGTTATTTAATATTAACTACCAAGTATTGGTTGTACAGACTCAGCTTTACCGTCTAACAGAACTCTTCTTGAAGAAAGCAAATCTACCAGTCATTTGCAGAACCGCAGAAACGGAATTGGCCGTTGCAGATGCAATCAATATTGAAAAGGAGGTTGCTGATAAGTCAAATGGCAAAGTGGTATATTTGAATCTATGTTCCCAGGAGATATCACATCGTTCAGATAACAAGAAATCTAGTAGAGTCACAGAATCAAATTCTTCAGCTCCACCTGCAGTCGCTGTTGATGAAATGGAACGAGCTACTGAGGAGATTTCAGCTGATCTTTCAGTTGAAGAAGCATTGAGAAATGCAGGTCTTTTATCTGATTCCCCTCCTAATAGTCCACATTACACATCAGAGGTCCCGAATGAATTGGATATCTCCCCTATGGAGACAAGAGAGGTAGGGCCGGATAATGTATTTGAAATAGATTCTCATCCAGAAGAGGATATATATGGTGATTTTGAGTATGATTTAGAAGATGAAGATTTCATTGGAGTTAGTGCCATGACAGTCTCTAACCTACAACCAGAAGAAGTGTCAAAAGTAAAAGTAGTGTTTTCCACTCTAAACTCAGAAAAGTTAAACAATGTTGTGGATGACAAAGATGGAGGAAGTTGGGGAAAGAATGATGTACACAAGGATTCCACCTGCTTGCCAGAGAGTCGTAATGATGAAGGTATCGGAAGCTCAACATCAGAGGGTGGGACTAGCAAGCCATGTATTCCTCCAGAGTCCTTGCCGTGTGAAGAAGGTGAAGATATTTGTCTTGCAGAATGTGAAGAGTTATACGGCCCAGACAAAGAACCACTGATTAACAAATTTCCAGAAGTGTCACAGAAGCCATGCGGACTACTTGATGGAGATACTCCATCTGAGAACAAATGTACTGGAGAAGTATCTGATATTCAAAGTGCAAGACATGGTGAGAATATTACATCTGGTAAAGAAAAATCACCCAACAATGTTCGAACAGGTGATAGAACATCGAGGAAAGAGTCAGAATCCAACGCAAGCTCTGAGAAGCAGCATGACAGTGTCAATTTAGTATCAAAGAAGGTACATGTTATCAAATTTGTCATTGCCATTGTTTTAATATATTATATTTTTGTTTTCATATGAAATGGATGACATTTATCCGAGATTCGGTGCTTTTGTCCTCTTTTCGCCCTTTTCCTGTAAGCCAAATTTTTCGTTTAGCTGACCAGAAAATCTATAACTCGCAGGTGGAAGCCTACATCAAAGAGCACATCAGGCCCCTGTGTAAGAGTAGTATAATAACTGCCGAACAATATCGGTGGGCAGTGGCAAAAACTACTGAAAAGGTTATGAAGTATCACTCAAATGCCAAAAATGCGAATTTTCTTATTAAGGAAGGTGAGAAGGTGAGGAAACTTGCTGAGCAATACGTTGAGGCAGCCCAACAAAAGGGAAAAATCGATCCTCAATGATAACGAACCGATTTTCGCAAAAATTTTCTTAGCTTTTTGCTCTTTCTTCAATCCTTATGATTCCAAGAAGCTCTTCCGGCTTGTATTTTGTAGATAATTTTGGGGTCCACTTTGTATAAATCAATTTATAGAGAAAAATTTGAATCAAAAGAGTGATAAGTGGCAACTCTACCATACATATCATCATGATACGTGCTAGTGCCACTGCTTAATGGCGCTGCAAATGAATCTCTTCAGGTTGGTGCTGGCTGCTTATTTATGGCTTCCTTGGATAGGAACTAGGAAGCTTTTCGATTTGAATATTTCTTGAAATACCCCGAATAAATTTGCAATTTGAGAAATTCATGTGTTTAACTTGATGCAAAAGAACTTGCTCATGAGGCAAGGGTTACTTTATATGGTTATATTTAGGTCGTAGCCTCGTAGGTTCACTTATGTATGAGATTAAGTGTTATACTAATTATGATTCTTTGGGGGTAGTAATTAAATTATTAATCCAATTTCTTAATTCTAACCGTTGACAGCGGATTTTCGTCTCAGGGGCAATAAATGAATACTGCTCCCGGGACAACCCTCATTCAACCTTTAATTTGTTTGGTTAGAGGATGATCAAAAGCAAATTTAGTAAAAGGTGAAATAACACACAAATTGACAATGGAGTTTTAACGTGGTTCGGCGGAGCGAATCCAACCTACATCTACGGGCACAAAACGATGGAGGGGGAGAAACGTCCTTGGGTCCGGTTTACCCGGGAGCATGATGGTCATGGAGGCAATTAAGCCATCCCCACGCCATCTCTCTGATAGTCTTCAGCGGGACTCACCAGCCGACCTGCAGGGGGAGAAACGTCACTGAGTCCGATTTACCCGAGCTAATCCTCAAAATGCGAGCCATGAGATAGTAACACTCCGGCCTCAGGGGTTTGATAACGATACCCAGGATTGGCGTGCCACGAGGGGTTCGCGCGTTTCCCACATGTGCCCCATCCCTTGACGCGTTCTGGATCCTCAATGGTGAAAGGAGCTTCCACCCGGGGGTTTGATAATGACACCCGGGATTGGCGTGCCACGGGCTTGGTGCCCTTCCCGACAACCGATCACCCATTCGCTTCGAGCACATCCCATGAATATTGAACAGATCTTTCGCATCCAATTAATAAACAAGTAAAATGGACAAATTTTTTTTTTTTAATTCGAAATAGAAAGCCTTATTAGTATTCAATGGACCTACCGCCCTTCTTACAACTCATTGTGGGTCATTCAGGAGAGGCTCTTACAAAAATGTTCTGGTTCTTGTTTGGCAGTCCGATCATCCGATAATTCTGCGGCTCAAAGAGGAGATCTATTCCCGACCTTCTTTCTTCTTGCGAATCCTTTCCCATTTCCACTATGACTAGCTTCCAACCGTTCATTTTTCCCTTTCATCCAATCTTTCTTTCATTCTTCCAAACCACTCTGCCGCTGAACTCTCCATCAACCCTTGGTTTTCACCTTCTACCATTGTCTTACTACGCAAGTTGCTTTTTGCTCTTTCCCCACAGACGGCGCCAACTGTTGACGGCAGATTTTCGTCTCAGGGGCAATAATGGAATACTGCTCCCGAGACAACCCTCCCTCAATCTTTAATTTGTTTGGTTAGGGGATGACCAAAAGCAAATTTAGTAAAAGGTGAAATAACACACAGATTGACAACGAAGTTTTAACGTGGTTCGACGGAGCGAATCCAACCTACGTCCACGGGTACAAAACGATGGAGGTTGTTTTATTGCCAAGAACTGACTCGGCCGACCTGTTATGAGACAGTCTACAACGTGACCGAGCAGTTATAAATGGTTACAAATGGTGTTCTTTTCTGTTACAAGTTGCTATGTAAAAAACCCAACATATACAAATAAGGCTACCATCCCTTTATATACTAAGGAAAATACATCATTGTTCCTCCAACTCAAATGTGTTTCCTGCGTGATGCCTGACCGACTGGTGGGTTCTCTTCCCCAAGCCTATCTTCACCGAAAGCAAGTCTGCCGCTTGACAGTCTGTCACATCACCCCATTTTCTCCTCTGCTACACGCAATAATAATAATGGTGATAGCCTGTAAAATATCTTTGAGAAATGACATGTGTCGAAGGAAAGATCCAGCTCTTCTGATCTTCTGTCGGTCTTCAAGAGGTCGGCCAAATGAATCGCCGAGCTTCCAGAATTAATTCTGCCATGACCCGAGATATCTAAGCTCATCGATCTGCTCAAAGAGCTGGTAGATCCGGTCCGATTCCTTGATCTAGTGTGGTCGGCCATAGCTCTCATGTGGTTGGTCTCTAAAACTGCGTTGTGTTGTGCTACATCCTCTGGTCGGTCATGCCCATCAACCGAGTTCCATGTCAGACCGAGGAGTCGATACACATTTTCTGATCCATTGACCTCCTGATGAGGTGAATTTCCTCTTCTACCCTTACCGAACTGTACAATAGACTTAGTAGCAGAAATCCCCATCAACACTAACTATTGCAGTTTTGTATCTTTCTCAATTTTAACGAAATTCCACTAATATAAATATTATCAAGGGTTTGTAATAGGTAAGGGGATAAACGAGGTCATATGCTTCAAACAAAAGTTACAAAACAGGTTTTAACTTCTCGGGGCTGGTTGTGATCTATGCGCTAAACCTCGTTCTGGATAAACTGGAAAAAGCTTTCCAAGCTCCAATTTTTCTTCTCTCGTTTCATTTCATTTCAGTAAATTGTAAAGCCCTAATTTGATAAACCCTATTGTTCAAATTCCCCCCAAAACAACAATGATAGAAAATTCCCTTATTTCCATCTTAAACCGCATTTAATCAGTTCGGTTCTGGTTCTGCAAATGTTAGAACCGGAACCAGATCATTTAATTGGAACTAGTTTTAGTTTTAAATATTATCGTTTTATACTTCAAGAAAGTTGTAAGTTTCTTGAAATTTTTTAAATTAATTGTTACAAACAAATGTCATTTTTGTACTTCAATTTTAAGTTAAAATTAAAAGTCTGAATGTTGAATCGATTCACCAGAACTGGAGAGATTCTAAAATGAACAACAAATGAAGCTCTTGATTTCAAAAGTCAGTGGCGTGTACGTTTCTGATTTGTTAGAGCTCAAGACACGTGTCGATCACGATCCACACCATTTGACAATAAATAGTAAAAATAAACACAATTTATATTTTATTCCATCTATATGCTCCCAACTCTAATCAAGTGTCATTTGCAGTGAGTTGAGCTAATTATGATCATGTTACCTAATTTTTATAGAAATCGAATCACCAAGGAAAGATAGTAGAATTCTTGACAAAGCTGCATATGTGTGGGACACAGAAACTGAGCGACGCCGTTCCTAGGCTCGCGGCCTAGTTTGGGAAGGATTACATAGCATGGAGTCGCCACCCGGTGTGACCCGGGACAAAGATTTAAGGCCGCACTCACCCCTCGCAAGGGAAGACCTCAAACCGTTGGGTTCGGAATGGTCCCTTACTTATGTCACTTGTAATGAAAAGATTTATATAATAATTTAAACAAGCTGAAGTAACAATTATTTCTAAGGGTATCATGCTTCTAAATTCACATGTATAAAATAAAATATGCGCCTAAATATACATGTATTTCGCATATAAGATTGCATGCTTAACATATATCAAGATAGCAGCTAACATACAACTTTACTTGCATATCACATTCAGGAAAAACACAAGCACACATATTAACCATACAAGCACACATGGTAACCATACAAGCACACATATGGGCACTTTTCCAAGTGGTACGTGGAATTGTAGCCCAAGTACAGACCGCACTACCGTCCATTCGGAATCGGCTACGGAATTTACGTCTGGGTTTCCATCCGATATACCGCAAGAAATAATACTCAAATGTTATCATGACACAAGCATATGAATGGTGATACATTGACACATTTGCAAAAGAAAGATCAACCAATAGGCAAATATGCATGAATATAATAAGACAGACTCAGTTCAGTGTGTGTACGTTCGTGTAGCGTTCGTAAACGCGTTCGAACGGAAATGAAACAGAATGCTCACGTTCGAGTAGCGTTCGTAAGCGCGTTCGAACGGAAATGAAACAGAATGCTCACGTTCGAGTAGCGTTCGTAAACGCGTTCGAACGGAAATGAAACAGAATGCTCACGTTCGAGTAGCGTTCGTAAACGCGTTCGAACGGAAATGAAACAGAATGCTCGTGTTCGAGTAGCGTCCGTAAACGCGTTCGAACGGAAAGGAGACCTGATGCATGATAAGGTAAAATGTATGCGCGTTCGAGTTGCGTTTGCAAACGCGTTCGAACGGACACGAACCTGATGCATGAAAATGGGATGCAATACATAAACAGAAAATAAGGGGCGCGGCGAAGTACTGCCATAAAGGTGACCTTTTGGGGCTCTTGATCTCTCAAAGAGAGGACCTTTAGACCAACATACTAAGCCCATGCGCATCACATCACGCATACAAGGATAGAATCAATCATATCAACCAAGTATGCCCGATTGAACACATCTTACATCCAATCCGAACACACGTCAATCGGCGCGGCAAAGCATCGTGGTAAAGGGCTTTTAGCCCCTCCCCATAAGGGATCTCACGTCACACTTACTAAGCCCATGCACTCGATTGACTTATACATATGAAAATAAAGCTAATAATAATATCAAACTAAGTATGCCCGATTGAACGTATCTCGCGTCCAACCGAACATACATCAACCGGCGCGGCGAAGTAGTGTCACGAAGGTGGCCTTTTCGGCTCTTTGTCTCCAAATGGATGACCTTTGGACTAACTCACTAAGCCCATGCGCTTGGTTGAACCAATGCATAACTAACGACATATCGAATTCAAGTAAAACAAACTAGATAAACAAAAGCAACATGACAAAAGAAAGATGGTGCCATTTACCCAAGCGGTACGTGGAGTTGTGGCCCGAGTACAGATCATATTACCGTCCATTCGGAATCGGCTATGAAATTTATGTCCGGGTTTCCATCCGATATACCGCGAGAGTCGACACATCTCTCATTCATCCAATACCCACAACATACATCATACACACAACGGATACCACAAATACAGAAAATATAATCAAAGTAAATGACCAGAAAATAAAATGAGAATAAGTGTGAAAGATACCCTCAGGTCTAACCTTTTAAGCCGTCTCTCGGACTCGCGTTCCACGGAAATCGAAAGGGGGGTAAGGCTCCGCAACTTTCTGGTCCACTGGTTCAACGTCCTAGCTCACTGCTTCGCTGCTTTGCTTACGATTCGAACTCCGTTCTGCTCCTATTTGGCTCCGGTTTTGCTGCTCCCCGCACGGGCTACCTGCTTTAACGTTTTCAATAACCTATTCCAAGTTTGTATGGGTTTTTAAATGCAATTATATATGATTATTCTTAAGGTTATCTATGCTGTTTTTATGTTACTGTTTTTGGGATTTTGGGGACTGTTTTAGGAGGATTTTCGGTGGTGGTTAGAGATTGTTTTGGTGTGATTTTCGGTGGTGTGAGAGTGAGGATCAATGGAGTGATATGCTTGTGATGTCTAGGATTTCTTGCTATAATTCTTGTGTGAATTGTGTGTATAAGCTAGAGAGATTGGAGAGGGGAGATGGCCTTGGTTTAGTCATGTTTATATAGAGGAGAGGTAGGGTTTGGCCTTGTGTCACAAGGAAGGGATTTTGTCATCAAAAAGAGGATTTGATTTTGTGTTCAACAAGGAAAGGATTAGATTGAGGGGGGACAAAATAATTTAAGTTAGGAAGTTGTAATATTTAATTTGTGTTGGTTAAGGAAAACAAATATTTTATATTGGTAAATATCTTATTAGATTAGGAAGTCAATATATGATTGGCTTTAATTGGTTAGGATTGATTTTAATTTGGTATGATTATATTTTGATTTAGTATGTGATTTGTTTAATTTAGGTATGATTTTAGTTTAAGTTGGTAATTGTTTTATTTTAATTGGTAAATGGTTAAATGTTTTATTTTAATGTTTAATATTTAATTTTAATATTTATTTATTTAATTTGGGATGTGTTTTATGGGCTTTGGGGAGCTAAATGGGCTGGGGTGTGAGGCTAGCAGCAAAACCAGAATTACCGGCTCCGTTCGAACGCCTCATCGCACGCGGCACGAACGTCCGCAATCTGCACGAGGTTCGAACGAAGTAACGAACGCAGCACCAACGAAGACAGTGAGCTTGTTTATCCTGAATTTCCCCTTCCGATATCTGTTTCCCGCGGCTTTCATGACTCAAAAGGTAGTGCCTCCAAATGAGGCTCATCATCGGGTTTCACATGCGAAAATGCAATGCCTACAGTCGCCCCCACTTTGATGGGACTTGTGCAGTGTGTGACTTTGAACAATCCTATCAAAGTTATGCAATGCATTTTACTTACCTGGCTAGCTAGCTGTCTCGAGCTGAGCTGATACTGCAGTGGACCTCGATCCTGAGACGTATCTCGATGCTGCTGATGATGTGGGCCTCGAACCTGGGACGCATCCCAATAGCTGCAACCGACAACGGGGGCCTCGACCCTGGGACGCATCCCAATACCGCTGACAAAATGTGGGCCTCGACCCTGGGACGCATCCCGAAAATGATGATGCAGTGGACCTCGATCCTGGTGTAGGGGTTTTTTAGGGGCAGAATCCGGTAACGCAGCGGAAGCGGTGGAAAATCGTATTTTCCGATTTCAAAAATTTTTCTCGGATTAATTAAATAAACATATTTATTTAATTATCCAATAATCAAATTATGAAATAAAATTTAATAAATCATATTTAGGTGAATTTACCAAATTACCCTTACTTTGGTATTTTGTCCATTTTAGTCCGAAATTGATCTAATCAATTTTGAATGATTCTAAATCATTTCTAAGATGAACTTAGCATGTTCAAAACACCAAAACACCAAAAGCAACCAAAAATCCCCAAATTCTTCATCAAGGCCGAATGCACCACATTGGTGCCATTTTGTGCACTTTGTCATTTCATGCTTCAAAACACATCAAGATGTAATCCAATCAACATGAAACTTTATATGCATCATATACACATCCAAATACACAACATATATGAAAATCCCCAAATTTGGAATTGGTCATGAACCCTAATTTTTCAATTTCTTCAAATTGGACAAATTAGACCAAATTGGTTAAATCAATTACTTTAATCATCTTTCTTCCATCCAATCAAAGTCTCAACACAATGAAACAACTCAAGATCAAATCTAGGTCATCTAAGAGTGGGTCAACAACTCTAGATTAGCAACATGGTTTCCAAAACCTTAAAAGAAAGCTTATAACTACAATAGTCACAACCTTCCTTCATCATACAAGCTCAACACTTCCATCCAAACTTCCATCAACAAAAACACAAGGAATAAAGAAAGAAATAACCTAAGAACATCATATGTTAAAGCCTAGATCCTAAGGAACATTTTCCTTTCTAATAGCAAGTTGGAAAAACTCACTAAAATCCAAGCTTTCTTTGATTCTTCTTTTTTTCTCACAAGCTTCCTTTGCTTCCATTAATGGAGTTTTTTTTAAAGTTATTAGGTTAAGAATGAAATGAAATGAAAAAAACAATATATACTGTATCAAAATGGCCTTGGCCGAAATTCACTAAAGGAAATAACAATTTGTAATTTCAATTTCATTTCACTTTACATTTAATCAACTTGATAAAATATCTTAATAACACTTTATAGATATTTATATTAAGTCAACAAATGCAACTAAGAAGAATATAACTCTTATATTTAAGTGTTATCCGAAATTAGTAAAAAATAAAGGAAAAAGATATTTTCATTTTCAAACAATTTTGAACAAATATCTTAAGAAGTCAAAATCAATTTGACAACCTTTTCCTTTAATGTATAAGTCAACAATTGCAACTTATAATCATTTCCTAACTTTATCATTTGGTGATATATTTATATTTTAATTATATAATCATTTAACAATTAAATAATTAAATAATTAATTAAATACAAATATATCAAATATATGTATTATATTTACTTTAAATATCTCAAATACATATATTGATGATATATGTCAAATACCTTTATTTGACTATTTATTAATGTGTATTTAATAATATCATATATAAATACAAATACACATTAATTAGGAAATGACGTTTCGGCCCGTTCGCATGTATTTTTCGTTTAACGATTAAACGATTTATAAATAATCATCATTATTCATAAATGTTGCTCTAGTGCTCTACGAGTATGTTTCATTATTGAGACTCTCTAGATTCAGGTATATCCGTCACGAAATCCAATTTCATGTCCATAATCTATCCACCCGTAGATTATGACGATCACGGATAAACTAGCTGAATCATACAGGTCGAGGTCATTGCATACGTATAATCCCTCCGTCACAGGTATCCGGATAATCCCAGAGATATAGATGTAAACGTCAAATCTCTATAGGTATTATCTCGTCGACGTATCTATTAGCAATCTCTAAATAACACTCGGAACTTACTTCCGATGTATACTGTGGCCACAAATTAACAGACTGCTAATAATATATGGACTACCTATGCTCTGTACACAGAACTGACGGATCCTATCTTGACACACACATGATATCCTGAGGATCGATCCACACCCAACGAACAGGCGGAGGTCTAATCTAAATAGATCGGTGACGTGACTGCCATCTAAGTGTGGAGGATGTCTCATACATCCACAGTGGTTGTCTCAAGTCGAAGGACCACTATGCTACTCAACCCGAGAAGATTCTTATTGACGTTGGCGTACCATCCATTAAGAATCTTCGGTGAGCCGTTCAGTGTTTATCCACTATAAACACCTACACGTCTATACGAGTCTCCATAGACTCATGGTTCATTGGGATAAACCATCGGACCAAGTCTCGATATACGACATGTACTGGTCTCAACGGATTTGACTAACCGACCCGTGTTAGCAAATCTTGACCAGGAACTATGTTTGATAATATACATGTAGCAGTGACACTTCCCAATGTCAATTACAAACTAACTTTGTAACTGTGTACTGCATTATATATTATCGGGCCTTTGTCTAATATATACATATCACTAAACCACATTTAGTTCAATCTAATCGTAATCAGATCGAATACGTATATAAGAACAAGAGGTGCAACCATAAATAAGTAATATTATGGAATAAGGGGATGTTCGTATTCATGAATCAGACATAAATACGGCCCGGATTGGCGCTCTGAGCACCAACCCCAACAATTTCTCCCACTTGCTCTAGTGCCAATCCACGGTATCATATACACGTCTCAATGTGCATCGTATGCACATGGTCCTCAAAAGCTCACCCTAGTACTTAAGAGGTAGGCAACAAAAACAAGTCCGCTATGAAATATCGAGTTTGTCAAACAAACTCTATCGTTTCCCATAGTCAGCATCATTATATTTTGAAGAATCTAGATTATACATTAATATGACTCTGATGCTACATCAGTATTGTGCTACAGCTACTGAGTTGTCCAAGTATTTAAGGATCAAATCCAAAATACTATGAAGACAACCGCAAGCACAATAACAATTCAAAAACTTCTAATTTAAAAGGTCACTATGCAACTTCATAAGTCAATACTTCAAAAGTTGCATTTGATTCCACTAAATAGTAGAATCCTTCGTGACACTCCCACTGCATCTTTTGTGACTCTTTATGACGTAGACTGTCTAACGTCATAATTAGTCTCCAAACTAATATGACCCTAATGGTTGCAGACTGTATTCTCCATGAATTAGAAACTCGTTCTTAATATCTCAGAGATCACAAAGAACGTGTTTCAAGATCCATCCTATGGTCTCTAGGATGTCAAAATAACTCGTAACAATTACGATTAAATCGACATCTATAATCGCACATAATAAAGTATTTATTATGTCATCATCAAATGATACATAAGATTGATTAGACATTCTAATCAATATCTCTTTCGAAAAAGGAATCATCATTTACGAAAGATGAATACTTTATATAAGACACACAATAACTGTCCAACAATTATACTAACTGTCATACAGATAGCCTAGTTATGTCCTTTATTAGATCATATCTAATGTACGAATAATAGGAGTATCTCACAAGTCTCTTGGTTTTATATCTTATATAAAACTTTATATCGTATATAAAAGAGACTACTCCCACTTTTATCACGGAGAGTAAATAAGACTTAGGTAAATCTTTTACCTCATAAACATCTCATTATTACTATAATAATGACAATGTCGTTAAGATATAACACTAGAAAGTAATATGTACGCTCTCACTAACCCTTCTAATCACATATGTATTCTATATACTTTGACAAGATCAGACAATCTGACGATATCAAAAATAGAGAACACATATTTCTGGAAGACTTATCTGAGTCTACAATAGGCTCTATAAGCTAGCACACTAAACTGCGATCTCAGCAGAACACAAACTCTAGGGCCATTCCAGAATGAACTTTTCAAATAAGGAAATCACAACTGATCTCTTATCTGAATAAGTCATCCAAAAACGCCACTTTGCATTCTTTAACTAAAATATACAGTTTTTATTCAACATTAACCAATATATCTTTAATTGTTCATTAGCGTGACTAGAGATAAGTTTTCTCAGAATCTACAATAGATTGCTGAGTATAACTTTTCTCACTGTCATACTGTAAAGGTCAAACCTTAATAAGCTCACAATGCTTTCGCTGCGCAAACAATTAGCACATATCATGAACTAATTCATAATGAAAGCGTAATCAAGTTCAAAACTTGATCATAGTAAGCTATGAACAATCTTAGATCTAAGGTTCAATGGTGAACTTCCAGAATCGATATCAAATATCGCTTCCATTAAAAGTCATAGGATAATTTTTCTTCAATAAGAAAACAAAGGAACTATTAAGTATCAAATACTCGTGAATGATTCTGTTATCCTATTGGACTTGCACGGAAGATGTATAAGGGTTGTTTCATCTTATTAATTACATAGTTCCATTTATAATTTATCATTCTCACATTTGACTTCAATAAGTCAAGTCTTTTCTACAATAGTTAACATCTGATGTTACACACCAAGTAATAAAACGATTTTATTACTTAGAATCGTAGGAAAGATATTCTATTAAATAGAATACAATATTCTATTAAACAGAATAAACGATAAACTTTTACTTATACCTCCGAGGTGTAAGTAATTTCCATTATATAACTATTATATAAAAGAAAGATTGAAATCTCAAACTTTTCAAGATTCAAATTTTCTACCTATACATATCATATATGCAACTGTAGAAAATAATGGAACATTAATTAAAGAGATGAATTAGTGTTTACTGGAGTATACCCCAAGAGTATTGAAACTAATTCGGTAAATTTCAATATCAAACGAATCAAATCATATAAGATTCGATTGCTCCCACTACTCAATTCCATCAAGATGAAATCGTGGAAGACAATATTGAATATGAATCATATTCACTAAATAACCTTAGAACTAATTGCTTTAAATTCAACGTTTGATCGTATCAAAGATCTTTGAACAGTTCAAAGACATGTTATGAATTTTGAGGATAGAATTCTCTAAAACCTTTAGATTGAATATATTTGAACAAGTCAAAAATGTTCAATCTACGTTTCATCAGAACGGATTGAAAGTACTTGATACTTTCAAGACTTTAATATGTGTTCCTTCAGAAACACGTAACTAAGTTATGACAATTCATCAACTAAGTTACGAAATAAAGAAAACTACCTTAAGCAATTATTATTTATAAAACTACATACATCCAATGTATCAGTTAAATAAATTTGGTGGTCCAATGACAATCATTGGTTAAACGAGATCTTAATCACTTTCCTGAATACAATATTCATTAAATGGATAAGGATGTGTGGTGTGATCTAGTATCAAACCATCCTTTACCATACGGATAGCATCCAATACTTAAGTGATTAAATTCATAAAGCACCGTTCTAAATTATTTACTTTACTGAACAATTTTTCTTAATGTTTATCTCTACGTCAATGACACTACTAGTTATTATAAAATATGTAAAAATTATTTATAAAGAACAAGTGACTATCCAATAGTCGCAAGTTCCGATATCAAATATCAAAACAATCGTTAACCAATATTTCAAATAACTAGACGGGAGATCTGGTATCCAATACCTATAGTTGTAGTATTGTGAAAATCAATATTTTCTATACACAAATATACGCATCTCCTTTCTTTAGCTTTACTATTTGCATTCAACTATTTACAACAATTGTAAATAACTGATTAGCAAACTGTGTCAAACACATTACCTCTAAAGGTAATTAAAGCTTAGAAACGTCATTACTAGATAAACAAATACCTAATAGGGCTTTCTAAATGCCAGTCAAGAATCTCGAGACATGAACTAATTCAAGTCAATTCTTACTGCATAAGAAACTATTGTCTCTAAAGTATTATATCCTAAAGGGGATATCTATCTAGATTATCTATTATGACTTAGAAACTAAGTCATTAACCATCTTTATTTTTCAAGAAAATCGGAACAACAGTTCCCGATGGTTTAGACTAATCTATTAATATCCTAGTCTATTAGTATCTAGAACCTATTCTAGAATAACTGCAACCAAGAGTCTAGTCAGATAACATATCAAATATGTGTGCAGTGAATAAAAGTTTAATTCTATATAAACAATAGAATAAGGAAACAAACAAGCGGCAATTTCCATAATAACATACACTGCCTAAGTTATGGAATATTTTAAACTTAGCAGTGCCTCCCACTATTTTCACGTAATGCCGTAATCCCCAACGGAAAGACGAGAATTCAATAATTAAATCGAATTCCATAATGGGAAGATGACCCCATGAATATATTTCGACTCACAGCAGAGGCACGGTCTCGCCTACGTATATTCACAGGTAGACAACTAATTGTCAATCACTCACTAGTGACTCCGAGGTTCCGGTCCTGGCCGTTTCTCGTTGTCGCTGCGAAGGCAGGCCCACAAGGAGACGTACCAAGGTTAAACTTGTCAATGATAAACTCAAGTTACTTGCGTAACCCTGACAGCTAGGGCACGTTCAGGATTCCGCTTTCGCTTGAATTTATCTAGTATCTAATATACATTCGGCATAAATAAATTTCTATCAGCTACACCCTCACAGAAGAGGCACGGTCTCGGATGTAGTCAACGAAAAGATATTTATAAACCGTATTGACAAGACGGACCAAGAAACAAGTATTCCAAATACTAGTTACTTTAAAACCTTATTAAGCGGGGATATTCCATTAAGTGTCATACACCCTAAATCTAATCAAATTAGATTATACCAAGCATGTATAAAGTCAAGAAAACATGATTAAACATTGAATAAAACAAGCTAATCATTTATGGAGGCCTAGAATCAGACTCGCTCTGATACCATTTTGTAGGGGTTTTTAGGGGCAGAATCCGGTAACGCAGCGGAAGCGGTGGAAAATCGTATTTTCCGATTTCAAAACTTTTTCTCGGATTAATTAAATAAACATATTTATTTAATTATCCAATAATCAAATTATGAAATAAAATTCAATAAATCATATTTAGGTGAATTTACCAAATTACCCTTACTTTGGTATTTTGTCCATTTTTAGTCCGAAATTGATCTAATCAATTTTGAATGATTCTAAATCATTTCTAAGATGAACTTAGCATGTTCAAAACACCAAAACACAAAAGCAACAAAAATCCCCAAATTCTTCATCAAGGCCGAATGCACCCACATTGGTGCCATTTTGTGCACTTTGTCATTTCATGCTTCAAAACACATCAAGATGTAATCCAATCAACATGAAACTTTATATGCATCATATACACATCCAAATACACAACATATATGAAAATCCCAAATTTGGAATTGGTCATGAACCCTAATTTTTCAATTTCTTCAAATTGGACAAATTAGACCAAATTGGTTAAATCAATTACTTTAATCATCTTTCTTCCATCCAATCAAAGTCTCAACACAATGAAACAACTCAAGATCAAATCTAGGTCATCTAAGAGTGGGTCAACAACTCTAGATTAGCAACATGGTTTCCAAAACCTTAAAAGAAAGCTTATAACTACAATAGTCACAACCTTCCTTCATCATACATGCTCAACACTTCCATCCAAACTTCCATCAACAAAAACACAGGAATAAAGAAAGAATAACCTAAGAACATCATATGTTAAAGCCTAGATCCTAAGGAACATTTTCCTTTCTAATAGCAAGTTGGAAAAACTCACTAAAATCCAAGCTTTCTTTGATTTCTTCTTTCTTCTCACAAGCTTCCTTTGCTTCCATTAATGGAGTTTTCTTTAAAGTTTATTAGGTTAAGAAAGAATGAATGAAAAACAATATATACTTGTATCAAAATGGCCTTGGCCGAAATTCACTAAAGGAAATACAAGTTTTGTAATTTCAATTTCATTTCACTTTACATTTAATCAACTTGATAAAATATCTTAATAACACTTTATAGATATTTATATTAAGTCAAACAAATGCAACTAAGAAAATATAACTCTTATATTTAAGTGTTATGGCCGAAATTAATAAAAATAAAGGAAAAAGATATTTTCATTTTCAAACAATTTTGAACAAATATCTTAAGAAGTCAAAATCAATTTGACAACCTTTTCCTTTAATGTATAAGTCAACAATTGCAACTTATAATCATTTCCTAACTTTATCATTTGGTGATATATTTATATTTTAATTATATTAATCATTTAACAATTAAATAATTAAATAATTAATTAAATAAAATATATCAAATATGTATTATATTTACTTTAAATATCTCAAATACATATATTGATGATATATGTCAAATACCTTTATTTGACTATTTATTAATGTGTATTTAATAATATCATATATTAAATACAAATACACATTAATTAGGAAATGACGTTTCGGCCCGTTCGCATGTATTTTTCGTTTAACGATTAAACGATTTATAAATAATCATCATTATTCATAATTTGCTCTAGTGCTCTACGAGTATGTTTCATTATTGAGACTCTCTAGATTCAGGTATATCCGTCACGAAATCCAATTTCATGTCCATAATCTATCCACCCGTAGATTATGACGATCACGGATAAACTAGCTGAATCATACAGGTCGAGGTCATTGCATACGTATAATCCCTCCGTCACAGGTATCCGGATAATCCCAGAGATATAGATGTAAACGTCAAATCTCTATAGGTATTATCTCGTCGACGTATCTATTAGCAATCTCTAAATAACACTCGGAACTTACTTCCGATGTATACTGTGGCCACAGATTTAACAGACTGCTAATAATATATGGACTACCTATGCTCTGTACACAGAACTGACGGATCCTATCTTGACACACACAAGATATCCTGAGGATCGATCCACACCCAACGAACAGGCGGAGGTCTGATCTAAATAGATCGGTGACGTGACTGCCATCTAAGTGTGGAGGATGTCTCATACATCCACAGTGGTGTCTCAAGTCGAAGGACCACTATGCTACTCAACCCGAGAAGATTCTTATTGACGTTGGCGTACCATCCATTAAGAATCTTCGGTGAGCCGTTCAGTGTTTATCCACTATAAACACCTACACGTCTATACGAGTCTCCATAGACTCATGGTTCATTGGGATAAACCATCGGACCAAGTCTCGATATACGACATGTACTGGTCTCAACGGATTTGACTAACCGACCCGTGTTAGCAAATCTTGACCAGGAACTATGTTTGATAATATACATGTAGCAGTGACACTTCCCAATGTCAATTACAAACTAACTTTGTAACTGTGTACTGCATTATATATTATCGGGCCTTTGTCTAATATATACATATCACTAAACCACATTTAGTTTCAATCTAATCGTAATCAGATCGAATACGTATATAAGAACAAGAGGTGCAACCATAAATAAGTAATATTATGGAATAAGGGGATGTTCGTATTCATGAATCAGACATAAATACGGCCCGGATTGGCGCTCTGAGCACCAACCCCCAACACCTGGGACGCATCCCAATAGCTGCAAAAACCGACAACGGGGGCCTCGACCTGGGACGCATCCCAATACCGCTGACAAAATGTGGGCCTCGACCCTGGGACGCATCCCGAAAATGATGATGCAGTGGACCTCGATCCTTGGACGCATCCCAATAGCTGCAAACCCAACGGGGGCCTCGACCCTGGGACGCATCCCAATACCGCTGACAAAATGTGGCCCCGACCCTGGACGCATCCCGAAAATGATGATGTGGAGCTTCACTCCTCAGCCGATACGGGCTTCGCCCCAAGCTGGTTCAATGTGGAACCTCGCTCCTTAACCGATATGGGCTTCGCCCTCCGAGACCCATACCCGGAACTTAACTTCATTGGGACCTCAATCTTATCAATCTTCATTACTGCCCATATCAAATGCTGTGCCTTTACTATCTCTGATCGGCTTACTGCTCGCTCTTTTCCGTCTTCAACACCTGTTTACACAAAACAGAACGAACAAAATATGCAATAGGTTACGTGTATGCATGTATGCAGGAGTTTTCTTACTCCGTTGGGTTAGGTCTTCCGCTGACGACCAAGTCTTCTCAAGCAAAGTACAACTTCAACCTGTCAACATTGATTGGTTCTGTGAATTCATTTCCTTCCGAGTCTGATAGCTTCACTGCTCCATTTCCCATGACTTTCTGAACGACGTAAGGTCCTTCCCAGTTAGGCCTGAATTTTCCTCTCGGATCCGTCGTCGACGGCCTCGACTGCTTAAGTACCAAATCACCCTTTCTGATCTTTGTGGGACGTACTCTCTTGTTGAATGCCCGGGCTAGCCTCTTCTGATACAACTGCATGTGATACAAAGACTTCGTTCTCTTCTCATCTAACAGTACCAACTGATCAAATCTCTGTGCGGCCCATTCCTGTTTCCGTTCCGTAGTTCTGCCTCTGCTAATACCCTCAGGGACTGTATTTCCACTTCTACTGGCAACACTACTGCTTCCATTCCGTAGACCAAGGAGTAAGGTGTTGCACCCGTTGCCGTCCTTACTGATGTTCTGTATCCCCACAAAGCATACGGTAACTTCTCGGCCCAATCTCTACAATTTTCTGTCATCTTGGCTAAAATTGTCTTTATAGTCTTGTTGGCTGCCTCAACTGCCCCATTTGCCTGCGGCCTGTACGGTGATGACTTGTGGTGGCCTATCCCATGCCTCTGTAACATTGCCTTCGTCTCTCCTTGAAACTGGATCCCGTTGTCTGTCACTACATGATGCGGCATACCATACCGACAAATGAGGTTCCGAGCTATGAATTTTGCCATCTGCTTCGCTGTGTAACGTTACGGAAGGATTCGGCTTCCCCACCCACTTTGAGAAGTAATCCACTGCTACTACTATGAAGCGATGCCCATTAGATGCATTCGGTCGAATTTCCCCGATCATGTCAATCCCCCATGCTGAGAACGGCCATGGCTCTGACAGCCCGTGCAATTCTGTATGCGGCAGATGACTCAGATTGCCGTGTATCTGACAGTCGTGACAGTGCTTTACCATCTTCGCGCAGTCTGTCTCCATGGTTGACCAATAAAACCCCTGTCTCACTATCTTGCGGGACAAGTTCAGCCCATTCATGTGCGGGCCACAGACCCCGGCATGTACCTCTTCCATCACTTTCTGAGCTTCTTCTTTTCTCAAACATTTCAATTGAATGCCGTTTGCTTGCCTTTTGTACAGTTCCCCTCTCACAGTCACATACTGGGAAGCCAACTTCTGAATGGCTATTCTGTCTTTTCTGCCTGCCCCCTCCGGGAATTCACCATGTTCCAGATATCTCTGAATGTCATAATACCAAGGCTTACCATCGTCAACCTCAACTCCCAGAATTCTTTCTATCTCATAAGCAGGTTTACTTGCTGTCGTCAGTACCAACGGTCTCATCACTAACTTCTCTGGATTTTCCCAAGTTGCTGCAAGTGTAGCCAATACATCTGCCATCTGATTCTCTTCTCTCGGTAGGTGCTGAAACTTACACTCGGGGATACCTTGTGCCAACTTTCTGAGGTGAAACAGATAAGGCCTCAACCGTTCTTCCTTCAGTTCCCATTCTCCTCGCATCTGCTGAACTACTAACATAGAATCTCCGTAGATTTCCACACTCCCGGCCTTCAAGGCTATCAATGCTGTCAGGCCAAAAGCACATGCTTCATACTCAGCCATGTTATTAGTCACTCTGAATGTCAACCTCTTAGCCAAAGGCAAAGTCTCTCCCTCGGGGGTTACTATCACGATCCCAATTCCGGCTCCCTTGTAATTCACTGCTCCGTCGAAATACATCTTCCATCTCTGAACTGTTATTGCTTGGATCTCTTCATCTGGAAACTCAAACTTATACTGATCCCCCTCAACAGGTTGCAATGCCAGAAACTCCGCTACTGCTCGTCCCTTGATCACTTTGGAGGTGATATACTCGATGTCAAACTCTGTCAACAATACCAACCATCGGCCCAGTTTTCCCACTAGTGAAGGCACTGAATGAAGATATTTCAGAGGATTCTCCTTTGCCACCACCTGGATCTTGTAAGACTGGAAGTAATGTCGCAACTTTCTGGAAGCCCATACCACTGCAAGACAAATCTTCTCAACCTCCTGATATCGAGCCTCATACGGAGCAGCTTCTTACTCAGATAATAAACTGCATGTTCTACTACCCCTGCCTCATCTGCCTGTACCATCATACCCCCCAATGCTTCTGATTCTATAGCCAAATACAATATCAAAGGTCTACCCGGCCTCGGAGGCTTCAATACAGGAGGCTTCACCAAATATTCTCTGATTCTGTCGAAGGCGGTCTGACACTGTTCATTCCATCTCACTGGCTGATCTTTTCTCAACAGTTTGAAGATAGACTCACATACCGATGTCAACTTGGCAATAAACCGACTGATGTACTGAATCTTTCCCAAGAATGCCCTGACTTCTTTTTCTATCTTCGGTGCAGGCATTTCTGTGATTGCCTTGATCTTTTCGGAGTCTACCTCTATTCCGCCCATTCCCACTGTATGACCAAGCAATTTCCCTGATGTCACCCCAAACACACATTTCTTGGGATTAAGCCGCAGGTTATATCTGTCAACTCTCTGGAGGAACCTTTCCAATGCCTCAATATGCCCAATTCTCGTTTCTGATTTCACCATCATGTCATCCACATACACCTCAATCTCTTTGTGCATCAAGTCATGGAAGAGTGTAGTGGCCATCCGCTGATAAGTAGCTCCTGCATTCTTAAGCCCAAACGGCATCACCTTGTAACAATAGGTACCCCACTCGGTAACAAATGCAGTCTTGTGTTTATCTTCCTCAGCCATGAGAACCTGATTGTACCCTGAAAATCCATCCGCAAATGAATACATAGCAGACAAAGCCGCACTGTCAACCAGAACATCTATATGCGGCAAAGGGAAATCATCTTTCGGACAAGCTTTATTGAGATCCCTGTAGTCTACACACATTCTGACTTTCCCATCTTTCTTCGGTACCGTACTATGTTAGCCAACCATTCAGGGTATTTTACCACTTCCAGGAACCCCACATCTATCTGCTTCTTAACTTCCTCTCTCTCTGACTTTCTCAGCCCATTCTGGTCTCATCCGTCGAAGTTTCTCTGCTTTACTGGCCTCATATTCGGATAAGTTGGTATTGTGTGCTGGGCAATGTTTCTGTCTACTACCCCGGGCATGTCCTCATAAGACCAAGCAAATACTTGGCATATCTGACCAACACTTGTTCTAGTTTCTCCCTCTCTTCGGAGGTTACTTCACTTGCAATCAAAATTTCTTTGGGGTTCTCAAGTGTGCCCAAGTTAAATGCAATAGTTCTGGCTGAACTGATGTCAAATATGCTTGATTCATGCAGAGTGAATGGAAATGACTCAGGCAAGTAAGCAAAAGAAATGTCTTTATTATTGGATAATGCGGAAGTACATTCAAATAAGTCAGGAAGGTAAATGTCTTCATCATCTATAGACACTTCTTCCTCTGCAATCAGGTCTTCTTCTTCAGGCTTCTCATCTCTTCCAGAGTCAGGTTCTCTAACTTCATCAGCTCTCTTCCCAAATCTCTGTTTCCACAGCTTTTCCAGTCAATGGTTTCTCACCCAACAAATCCCGGAAGATCTCAAACCCAGGCACCACAATCCCATTGACTTTCACAGGTTCAGGCTCTCCTTGATACCCTGAAGCTTTCACAAAGCACTTCATCAGTTTCAGGCCCTTTTTCTTGACCTTCGGCTTTTCTTCGTCAGATTTGTACCCCAAACCCTTCCGAGTAGTCTGTCCTCTGAAATCCGGCAACTTTGAACCTTTACCCGGCTCAAACTTCATCTTCTTCATAATCCTAGCCACCCTAGGATCCACCCACTCCTCAAAAGTGGCTGATACCTGGAACCTTGTGAAAGGTAGTATCTCCAAGGCAGCCACGGCATTGTCTAACTCGGCCCGGATGGTAACAATCTCTCCCTCATACGGGAATCTGATCATCTGATGCAAAGTGGAAGGCACGCCCCCAAGCTTGTGAAACCAAGGCCTCCCCAACAATAAGGCAAAAGTGGCTGGGATGTCCAGCACTGTGAACTCAACCTCATCTTCAATCGGCCCTACCTTGACCATAGCCACAAAGGTACCCTCAACTCCCCGCTTACTGTCATCATAAGCTTTAATAGTCATACTGGAGGGGTCCAAGTCTGTTGCTTTCATACCCAATCTTGCCAGAATTTTCAATGGGCACACATTGATGGACGAACCGTCATCCACCATCACACATGAAGTTTTCTTGCCCCTTACTTCGGCCCTGATAAATAGAGGCCTATTATGATTCCTCCCCTCCGGTGGGAGATCATCCTCAGAAAAGGATATCTGCAAAGCTTCCTTCTGAACTGACCCAACAAACATTGCGGGGTTGGCATCCTCCGGTACCACGATCTTGCTCAAGGCCTCAACCATAGCCTGTCTATGCTCCCGAGATGCACATAATAGTTCCCAGATACTGACTTGTGCTCTAGTCTTCCTCAATTGCCTCAGCACTATATCCCCTTCAGTATTTTCTGCAGCTCTCAACCACTTCTCTACCATCTGTCAATGCTTCCTTACCCTTTTCTCGCCATATCATTATAAAACGACCGCTACGTGTCATTCCCCTTACTTCCTCCTCATCACTGCTAGAGAAATCAAGCCAAAAGTCCTTCTTCTGCTCAAACTCATCCTCACTAGTGCTATCCCAGATTCCCAGGCAAAAGGCTTGAGGGTGAAAGGATTTTAGGACAAGGTCTTCTGGAAGGCCAGAATTGATCATATAGGCTGGTGGTGGTACGGCACGGTAGTTGGGTAAGGGGTTTCTGTGTGTATCGGGCTGTTCTGTTTCTGGGGTTGGGTATTTTCTTGGAGTCTATGAGGTCTTGGATTTCATGGCGGAGTCGGGCGCAGTTGTCGGTGTCATGGCCTTTTTGTTGGTGGAAGTGGCAATAAAGGCTTAGGTTAAAATGTGGTGGTAGGGGATTGGGTAATGGTTTGGTATCCAAGGGTTTTAAAAGCCCTTGCCTCTTCAACTTCTCTAGCACCTTAGACAGGGGCCTTCCCAAATTGGAAAACTGCCTGTTCCGGATAGCAGCAACTTCAGCAGAAACGGGCTTTGTTCCCGATGTTCCCCCAATGGGCTCCTGTTTAGACCATAGAATTTTCTATTCTCGGCCTCTTCTTCTCAATATCCATGACAGTTTCCCTCAACTGCCGAAAGTCTGCAATCATGGAGGTCATCCTCATCAACTTGCCATAAATGAGGGCTTGGTGCCCTTGATGATCATCTTGATCTGATCCTTCTCCGAAGGCCTAGTCTGCATTTTCAATAATTGACCCCTCCACCGGTCCACATACTCCTTAAAACTCTCCTCCGCTTTCTGCTTAACATTCTCCAGATCACGGAGTGACAAGTCGATCTCCAAGTCAGTGACATACTGTTTCAGGAAGGCATCAGCTAACTCCCTTCAATCTTCTTTCACCTTCTTCTCCAAACTGTGGTACCATACCACGGGAGCCCCTTCAAGCGACATTCCAAACATTTTCTGCACCTGGCGCTGAGACAAGCCAACTGAACTCATGACTGATACAAACTGTCGGAGATGCACCCTCGGATCCCCATTCCCGTTGAACTTAGCCATATCTGGCATCTTGAACTGTGCTGGCAATTGTTCCTCAAAAGTCAATGTGTCATAATCCAGCAGATCCTCATTCTTACCCCTCATCTTGCGGGTAACTGACTCAACCTGATCCCGAAGTTTCTGCAACTCTGTCTGAGACCCAGATACTCTGCCTGCTGCATACTCTGCCATATCATCATCAAAAGCGGGGAGATCATCCCCCAATCTGTTCGGAGATTCCTCTTGCCTCACATCCCCAAAATTAACCCCGCACGAGACCCAGCTATACCAGCCATAGCAGTAGTCAAAGCCTGCAACTGTTCAGTGATTTGGCGAGACTGTTCTCTAACTGATCCATACGGGACACCTCATTATCGGATTCACTCATACTTGTTCTTTTAGTGAGTCTGGTTCATTCTCTAACCCAAACGGTATCTATGGTGTCTTTTAAGACACAGAGGATGTTAACAGGGTATATGTATGCATGATATGCATAAGAGATATTTAACATATATTAAATCAAATAAAATTCTCAACAAATCGGCCTATTATCATTTTAGAAGCTTTTGGGACAACTGTCATAAGGGTGAACCCGTCCCAGTTTAAATGGCCCAACGAGTTCATGTCTTATGACAAAGAGCCCAACCAAATCCAAATGATAATATTCCGAAAACAAGCACAAGGTGGCCCATCAATCACTTAGAAGCTTTTGGCCCAATAGTCATGAAATATGTTCTTGTCCCAGTTTAAATGGCCCAACAAGTCCATATCCCATGACGAATGGTCCAAATGGATCCAAACGGTGATGTTCCCAAACATAAGCATAGAAGGGAGATAATGCAAACATAACATAATAATTTTTACATAATGGCCCATCAACATTTCAGAAGCCTTGGGCCTAATAGTCATACAGTACGAACTTGCTCCAGTTTAAATGGCCCAGCAAGCCCGCATTTCTGACAATAGTCCAACTGCATCTAAATGAGGATGGTCCACAAGCACATACTCAAGGAAATAATTGCTACTTTAACCATACAAACCAGTCTATGGGTGGATTTGCAAGAGTATGGACAAAGGCTCTCACTGGCGAAGGATAGCCCACAACTAGGTCTCCCCACTCAAGGGTTCAAGCGACCAAGTGAGCGTATCCTTTTTTATACACTAAGGTACGTGCCAATGAGCTATGGTGTGTGACGGACTGTCAAATGGATTTCCCGTTGTAGATTCCCCAGAGGGAAGGTGGAGCGAGGCTCACTTAAGTACCCAAGCCTCTTAGGCTCTTATCGCTTGGTGTCAGGAATAAACAACGAGTCCTCCAAATTAGTCCATCACAAAGGCTACAAGTAGATGGTCATGTAGGTATCCTCACAGCTTTTCCTTCTAGAAAGGTAGTGAGTGAAGGAAGACACCAAACCATTACCTAGCCTTAAAGTGCCCTTGATTAAACTCTCACTTATCCACTATAGACATGGCCAATTAAAACATAAATCCACTCATTACAAGACAATATTTCGGGGCCAATTCTCATATCCCCAGTGGAGTCGCCAGACTGTGGGACACAGAAACTGAGCGACGCCGTTCCTAGGCTCGCGGCCTAGTTTGGGAAGGATTACATAACATGGAGTCGCCACCCGGTGTGACCCGGGACAAAGATTTAAGGCCGCACTCACCCCTCGCAAGGGAAGACCTCAAACCGTTGGGTTCGGAATGGTCCCTTACTTATGTCACTTGTAATGAAAAGATTTATATAATAATTTAAACAAGCTGAAGTAACAATTATTTCTAAGGGTATCATGCTTCTAAATTCACATGTATAAAATAAAATATGCGCCTAAATATACATGTATTTCGCATATAAGATTGCATGCTTAACATATATCAAGATAGCAGCTAACATACAACTTTACTTGCATATCACATTCAGGAAAAACACAAGCACACATATTAACCATACAAGCACACATGGTAACCATACAAGCACACATATGGGCACTTTTCCAAGTGGTACGTGGAATTGTAGCCCAAGTACAGACCGCACTACCGTCCATTCGGAATCGGCTACGGAATTTACGTCTGGGTTTCCATCCGATATACCGCAAGAAATAATACTCAAATGTTATCATGACACAAGCATATGAATGGTGATACATTGACACATTTGCAAAAGAAAGATCAACCAATAGGCAATATGCATGAATATAATAAGACAGACTCAGTTCAGTGTGTGTACGTTCGTGTAGCGTTCGTAAACGCGTTCGAACGGAAATGAAACAGAATGCTCACGTTCGAGTAGCGTTCGTAAGCGCGTTCGAACGGAAATGAAACAGAATGCTCACGTTCGAGTAGCGTTCGTAAACGCGTTCGAACGGAAATGAAACAGAATGCTCACGTTCGAGTAGCGTTCGTAAACGCGTTCGAACGGAAATGAAACAGAATGCTCGTGTTCGAGTAGCGTCCGTAAACGCGTTCGAACGGAAAGGAGACCTGATGCATGATAAGGCAAAATGTATGCGCGTTCGAGTTGCGTTTGCAAACGCGTTCGAACGGACACGGACCTGATGCATGAAAATGGGATGCAATACATAAACAGAAAATAAGGGGCGCGGCGAAGTACTGCCATAAAGGTGACCTTTTGGGGCTCTTGATCTCTCAAAGAGAGGACCTTTAGACCAACATACTAAGCCCATGCGCATCACATCACGCATACAAGGATAGAATCAATCATATCAACCAAGTATGCCCGATTGAACACATCTTACATCCAATCCGAACACACGTCAATCGGCGCGGCAAAGCAGCATCGTGGTAAAGGGCTTTTAGCCCCTCCCCATAAGGGATCTCACGTCACACTTACTAAGCCCATGCACTCGATTGACTTATACATATGAAAATAAAGCTAATAATAATATCAAACTAAGTATGCCCGATTGAACGTATCTCGCGTCCAACCGAACATACATCAACCGGCGCGGCGAAGTAGTGTCACGAAGGTGGCCTTTTCGGCTCTTTGTCTCCAAATGGATGACCTTCGGACTAACTCACTAAGCCCATGCGCTTGGTTGAACCAATGCATAACTAACGACATATCGAATTCAAGTAAAACAAACTAGATAAACAAAAGCAACATGACAAAAGAAAGATGGTGCCATTCACCCAAGCGGTACGTGGAGTTGTGGCCCGAGTACAGATCATATTACCGTCCATTCGGAATCGGCTATGAAATTTATGTCCGGGTTTCCATCCGATATACCGCGAGAGTCGACACATCTCTCATTCATCCAATACCCACAACATACATCATACACACAACGGATACCACAAATACAGAAAATATAATCAAAGTAAATGACCAGAAAATAAAATGAGAATAAGTGTGAAAGATACCCTCAGGTCTAACCTTTTAAGCCGTCTATCGGACTCGCGTTCCACGGAAATCGAAAGGGGGGTAAGGCTCCGCAACTTTCTGGTCCACTGGTTCAACGTCCTAGCTCACTGCTTCGCTGCTTTGCTTACGATTCGAACTCCGTTCTGCTCCTATTTGGCTCCGGTTTTGCTGCTCCCCGCACGGGCTACCTGCTTTAACGTTTTCAATAACCTATTCCAAGTTGTGTGGGTTCTTAGTGCAATTAAATATGATTATTCTTAAGATTATCTATGTAGTTTTTTATGTTACTGTTTTTGGGGTTTTGGGGACTGTTTTGGGAGGATTTTCGGTGGTGGTTAGGGATTGTTTTGGTGTGATTTTCGGTGGTGTGAGAGTGAGGATCAAGGGAGTGATATGCTTGTGATGTCTAGGATTTCTTGCTATAATTCTTGTGTGAATTGTGTGTATAAGCTAGAGAGATTGGAGAGGGGGGATGGCCTTGGTTTAGTCATGTTTATATAGAGGAGAGGTAGGGTTTGGCCTTGTGTCACAAGGAAGGGATTTTGTCATCAAGAGGATTTGATTTTGTGTTCAACAAGGAAAGGATTAGATTGAGGGGGGAAAAATAATTTAAGTTAGGAAGTTGTAATATTTAATTTGTGTTGGTTAAGGAAAACAAATATTTTATATTGGTAAATATCTTATTAGATTAGGAAGTCAAATATATGATTGGCTTTAATTGGTTAGGATTGATTTTAATTTGGTATGATTATATTTTGATTTAGTATGTGATTTGTTTAATTTAGGTATGATTTTAGTTTAAGTTGGTAATTGTTTTATTTTAATTGGTAAATGGTTTAAATGTTTTATTTTAATGTTTAATATTTAATTTTAATATTTATTTATTTAATTTGGGATGTGTTTTATGGGCTTTGGGGAGCTAAATGGGCTGGGGTGTGAGGCTAGCAGCAAAACCAGAATTACCGGCTCCGTTCGAACGCCTCATCGCACGCGGCACGAACGTCCGCAATCTGCACGAGGTTCGAACGAAGTAACGAACGCAGCACCAACGAAGACAGTGAGCTTGTTTATCCTGAATTTCCCCTTCCGATATCTGTTTCCCGCGGCTTTCATGACTCAAAAGGTAGTGCCTCCAAATGAGGCTCATCATCGGGTTTCACATGCGAAAATGCAATGCCTACAATATGACATTGTATGATATGATCCAAAATTGGCTTTGTCAAATTGATGTATTTGTGTCATTTTGGTGGATTTGGTAAATTTCTTGGGTTTTGAAACTTGGGCCATGCATGAGACTTTATATGAGAACTTTATTATTATAAGTCATGTATGGAATAGGTCTTGGACATGCATGGGCTGCCTTGATTGATTTTGTTCTTAATTTTCGAATGATGCATTAGCAATGGTTGGACTTGCGTAGGCTTCGTATTTTGGCCGCAACTTTCTCATCTGATATCCGATTTTAGTGATTCAAGTTGCAATGGAAAGAAGACTCAGAGATTTACAACTTTTTCATTTACGTCAAATTTAAATTCGGAATCCTTCTTGGAAAATACGGTGTAATATCTCCCTACAGTTTGTATGTTTTATATTTTTTAAAATTATGTAATGTTTAAGTGTTCGGCTCAACTTTTATGTGTTATTGAGTTTATGTTACTAGGATTTTATTGTATTTGGGTACAATTAGGGTTAACAAGCTATTTAAATGAGCATTATTCATCATAATGATAATTAATTAATAACTTTATTTTTTACAAAACAAAGTAAATTGTATCATCTTGAGAGAGTGGATTCTTCTTTGGTTTTACGAGAAAAAAACTTATCAATGTGTGGCAAGTGTTGTGGCGCTGTATCGCTATTCAAGATTCTCCAAAGAAAAAAAGAAATATTCTTAAGGATAATATTCTGTAAGAGTTGAACTTGATCTTGAAATAATTTTGTTATCACAAAATCAAAATTCGCTATTCTTGTGGCTTAAAACACGTTGAAGGGTTTTCATTGGAATCAAACACAAGAAGGTTCTATCATTATAATTAGGATATCCTATTTAAATTTGGAATCAGATCAGAACCGATTAAGAACCGAAAAATATGATACTATATTTAATTGGATAGGTTGCGATTTTAAAATATCGAGAACCGATTTTTCTAGATAGGTTCCGGTTTCACACGGAACTGAAACCAAACCTGATTTTTACACCCATACACGAAACCTTAATTTGAAATTTCCCTCACAAGAGTGACCGCCATTGACACTGATTTCATTTAGAATAGAACTTCCAAAACCCTACAATCTTTTATTTGTCCAGTCTATTAACTAAAATATTATGTAAATTTATCTATAAATAAACTCATATAACAATATCAATATTACCAAATATCACTGGGATGGGATGTCATCGTGTGAAGTTATCTATTTTACGGGTTAAATTTGGGCCAAGTACCCAAATATCTTTTTATCTCAGGCCCACGTATCAGACAAAGTCCAATTAGCGTATGATGATTAACAACTATAAATCTACACACTTGATTCTTCCTTAAGGTCCACGAGCCCACACTCTCAAGGGAAGAAGCCCACACACCTTGGAGGCTTCGAAGAGCCCATACGACTTATAAGGGTTTCAGCAAAGACTATAACCATGTTACTTGATGTCTCATTCGACAACATCGGGCCAATCTATGCCCAAGTCCGTCTTTAATAAGGAAACTGAGTATTTGGATTATGACGAACTACCTACGAGCATGGTGGTATAATCCAAACACTTAAAGGATTATGCCTAATCCAGAATATTTAGGCACATTCAATACAATCCCAGCTCTACTACCCTTTTCTAAAACGATTGGAACTCGATTAATCTAAGAAGTCCTAATCTGACTCGAAGACTAACTTCACAGTCTATAAAATGAGATGGAGTCCAAGAGTTTTGGACATTCAAGATTTGACACTCACACTCGAGTTATCAGAGCACATATCACCTAAAACACTAGCCTACCGCCCCCACAACAATCAAACTACGAAGACCAACGTAACCCTAAAACCTCGCTCTTCCCTCTCTTTCCGCTCGTCTACTTGACTGACTCGAGCATCGAAGTGCCTACGACATCCACCACACCGGTGGGTAGATACTCTACGCTCACTTTGCCTTTATATTGCAGGATCACATGTGTCTCATCATACAAATTCTCGATTGTAAGCCGAAATTAAAATTCAGCGTATACATCTATGATATAATTTAAGTTGCAGCATTGGTCATCACTTTCTAATCAAATAAAGCAATACCATATTTTTTGAGACGTTGGAAATCCGCCGTCAAACCACCCCTCGAGGGCCATTGCAACAACATGTCAATGGGAATTATATAAACAGATTCGGTAAATAGAACCGTGTTCGTCCAGTAAACATTATTAGTTTATGACATAATCACATTAATTAGTTCCAAATGTACTCTAAAATTTAGAGGTGGGCACTATCAGATTCAGATCGGATCGTACCGAATCTGAATCCGAATTTGATTCGATTCGATAAGAGTTGACTTGTTTGGTTCGATCAGATTTTGAGTCCTTGTCGAATCAGATCGGATTTGATCCGATAACTATTGAATCGAATCAGATTTATTCGATCCGATTTGAAATCTTAACGAATCAGATAAATTCGATTTGGTAACGGATCCGAATCTGATAGAGCATCCAATTTGATAAATAATCTGGTAGTGGATTCGATTCGATAAAATTGATTTGAATTTTAAGTTATCCAATTCGATAAAATTGATATGAATTTATAAATTTTCAGATCAATTTTATCGAATCGGATCCGTTATCGAATTGGATCTATTATCGAATCGAATCTACTACCAGATTTATTATCAAATCAGATTCTCTATCGGATTCGAATCCGTTATCAAATCGGATTCTCTATCAGTTTCAGATTCGTTATCAAATAGGATAAAATCTGTTTCGATCCGATAATTATCAAATTTATCCGATCTGATCCGAAATTCGACGAACTAAACAAACAAGATCCAATCGGATTCGGGGGACAGATCCGATCTGATGCCTAGACCTACTAAAATTGTTATGTCGTTTCCGTACAATTACCTTATTGTCCTCTAAGATTGTGACTTTTTAATTTTGGCCCATAGCTCCCACGTTCGAGTTTCTTCTGTCAGTACGAGTCACGAGTCACAAACCTTCAACCTCAACATCTCTCTGCAACAACTGCTAACTCAGTTTTCGCAAGAATTTGGGTTTCTATTTTTTTTTTAAAAATTTCTTTTAAAAACTATTACTAAACTCAATTTTTGAAAAATAAAACAGAAACGGAACTACTTTTACAATATTTTTTTTAAAAGAACAGGGGAAATCCTAGGGTTTCATGTTTTTGGTAGCTCTTATGTCTGATGAATGGATATTATCACCTCTACTTTGTTCTCTTCACAATTTCTCGTAGCCGTGAGTTTCACGATTTTCTCTATCCTCATCGCTCTCCTCACCGTCCGATCAACGAAATCGCTGAAAAAATCGGACGGCTCGGCGGCGGCGGCGGCGGGAAACAACTCTTGCTACTGCACATGTTCCTGCAACGGGACTGCGGAAAGTTCAAGTTTTGCTGAGCGGGAGATGCTGGAATTGGGGAGACACGCGACGGCGGGACTGGTTGCGGAGCGTGGGAGCGGAGCGTCGATGATGGAGCAATTGGTGCCGGAGATTACGACACACGCGCTTAGTTATTTGGATTATCCAAGTTTGTGTCGGCTTTCGATGACCAATTCGTTGATGAGAAAAGCTGCCAATGATGATAACGCTTGGAAAGTTCTTTATCATAAGGTAATTTAATTGTAATATTTCCAATTTGTTATATTTATTTTGTTTGGATCGTAATTGTAATTGTAATTTTAGTTGTTATTTCATTTAAAACTTGGGTAAATTGCATTTTGTTAAAACCCGAACCCAGCAATTGCTCTGTATAAATTGAACCATCGACGCATTGGAGTTTGACGATGTTTCGCCTCTGGGCATGCATAAATTTTTAGTTTAATCTCTTTTTGGTTAGGATTTTACTTTGGAGCAAGATAGCGTGATACCAGTTAATGGCTGGAAAGCTTATTATGCGGCTACAAGAGCTGTTGTTAAGGTAAATGCAGAATTCTTTAACATCATCAGAGAAAGGTCTCTTCCAGCCATGAGTCGTTTTTGGCTTAATGCTGATTATGTGAAGTGTGTTCATGCGTCAGGAGAACTCTTTTCAGGGTATGATTCCTTATATTTAGTTTTGGGAAATGTGTTTCAGTAGCATCATGTTAAGTTTTAGCAATAGGCATTCTTAACTTTTTAGGGCATGCCCATGTGATGTTTGGTTGTATTGGATAAATAGAGATTTATATGGTGAGACTATTATGATATGTATGTGTTTGATATAAATGACTGAACTTTACACACACGATGACTAATTGACTATCTATGTGCCAAGAGACCGAGTCCTAACCCAAGTGTCATAATGTATATACAGAGAATGTGCATAAATTTACATGTATAGCTAGGTATTGTCGAGAATTGAATGTTGATCGCAAGAGGAAAATGGTGGAAAGAAATTGAGGGCGACTTTGAAGATGCATGTGTAGCTTGTGGTTGTAAGTTTGTAACTGGCGTGTACTTCCAGATTGGTAACTAACTTGTGAGTTTGTGCTTTTTAATAGCAAGGCTCTGTTACATTGTTGAGTGTGTATTATGATATACTTATGTTGTCGATTGCAGTCTGTTTCTTCATTAATAAATTTCGGAATCAGTACAAAAGATCTTATAGGAAGGGTTTCCTTTGTATAATGCGTGACAATCCATCCACCTTTTAACTGTTTGACAAGTTCAGCGATTGTCTCCACTCTCTTGGGGTTGGTAGGGAGAAGGCTTCCTACATTTGTTTGTGAAATTTATTTTTCTTGAAGAAGTGTTAAATGTTGTCTGCTTGTGTAATTGTGATTTTGGGTTCTTGATTATGTTCTGTTTTCATGATTCACCAAATTAAACTGGAGTCATCTTGTTCTATTTTCTTTTCTTTTTTAAATAAATCTGTTGTTTACAGGTATAATTCTGTAATTCAGAGTTGGCAGATTGCGTTTAATTGGGAACAAGGGTTCGACTTTCAGGTTCAGGATGTGCGGGCTCGGGTGTTAACAGACATGGCTTGGGTTACAATGAAAACGTACATTGACATTGATACTGGACCATTTAACATGAGTAATGTGTTCGAGTTCCATAATGGACAGTGGTACATGGTGCATCATCACAGCTCTGTGATGCTGGTTGATGGAGAGGTTGAGCAACAGGTTGTGCATGGTTAAAGAGAAAACGGAGACGATACCAATTTTAATTCTTGATTATACTAGATTCAGAAATAGTGATATTTTTTAGCATGAGCAAGTTGCATTGCTTGAAGTTTTCTATGATTACTAGAAGGTCCTAATTGAGATTTTGCTACCTCAATTTTTTTTTTTGGTTTTCGGGTAAAGAGGTAAATTTTGTTTCATTTTCGTTTCTCGGCTTTTAATTTCTTAGTTTAGTTTCTTTCTTTTTTTCTTTTTCTTTTTTGCATGGGAGTACATGTTTAGTAATTCTTAAACGGGTTTAGAGAAATTGAATGGCTATTCTATATAAGAATTTCCTCCTTTTATTTTAGGAATGCAGTGGAAGTGATGTATAAAACCATGGAAGCTTCAAGTGTGTTGACAACTTGACACTGCTTCAAATAGCTTTTTGTGTATGATTTGATGTAGACTTAGCCACGAATCGGAACCGTAATGGTTTCGGTTGGAACAGTTATAGGCCAACGGTTACTAGCCATTAGTTTTTGTGGCTCCCAGTCAAATATTTTTTTAATATATATTTTTAAAATGATTAAATTACCATCAATAACAGTAATAAAATGACTATTTTTAGGGATAATTTAGGCATCATAAAATTAACCAAATAATCTATAAATATGGGCAATAATTTATTTGTTTACACACCAATAATTCTCTCTTTCTTAATTTTCTTAATTCTCTCATTTCAATTCTCTCATCTTCAAATCATTAATTGATTTAATTTTGCAATTCTTCGATATTAACAAAAAATGACAAGTCCACATGAGAACATCATATCTAATATCCCAGCCCAAAAGAGTGGCCAAAGTGTATTTTACAAATTTACTGGCGGCTATAACAATATGAACGAGCAATTGGATATACACAATACCGTTGAAATCAGAGTTGATACAATACAAACTTAAACGGTCAGATACGCTTTCTCTAGTAGAGGTACAAGTTCTTTAAATTTATTTAAATATTCTGATATTAAAAATAGAGAAGAATTTGATAAATTTACTTGTAATATTTCTTTAAGATTTGGTGAAAAAATTACTTTTACTAATTTCTGTTGAAATGTTTTAAATTATATTGCCTGTAAAATGCCTAAAAATACAACAAAACGATAAATTTTTACATTAAACAAAGATGATAAAATTATTTTAAATGAATTATTTAAATATATGAAATGTCGTATTTCTATTTGTTCTGATATTTGAAATGACCATTAAAAAATACACTCATACACGGGTGTGACTTGTCATTGGATTGATGAATCATGGAACGTGCAAAAATGACTTATTGCATTTAGAGTTTTTGATGAGTAACATACTGCACATAATATTTATAAAATGATTAGAGTAATTTTTAATGAATATGATTTATTAGGTAAAATTTTAACAATTGATTTTGATAATGCATCTGCAAATACTGCATCAATTCGAGAATTTAAATAAAATATGCTAACCACATTTTGGGAGCCAGTTTTTTCATGTTCGTTGCACATTACATGTCGTTAATTTATGTGTTCAAGATAATTTGACTAAATTAGAAATGTACATTAATCCTAATAAGGTTGCACTTAATTGTATTTGGTCATATTCTAATGTTAGGAGAGAATTGACCAAATTTTATAAATTAAATGATGTTAAACCAATAAAATTTTCACGATATGTTCCAACTTGTTGGAATTAAACTTATTTTCTTTTAACTCAAATTTTTACTTACAAAAATATATTATGTAATTTTTTTTCCAAATATGGTCAACAAATAACACTTTTACCTAATCAATGAGATATCTGTGAAAGAATTTTAGATATTTTAAAAGTTGTTAATGATGTGAAAATATTTTTAGTAATGTTTATCATCTAACAATAAATTGATTTCTTGTTGAATGTTTGAATATTATTGGTATTGTACATGAGCATGCCGAAAGTTCAAATGTTAATGATATTGTTTTATTTGGTGCTATAATTGTAATGAAGAGAAAATAATTGACTTATTTTAAAGACATTCAATTACTTTATCCTATTGTTATAGTTTTTTATCATAAATTTAAATTAGAAGGTTTGAATGATGACTTACAAACTTACTATGAATTTGTAGGAATATATTATGAAATTAATGTTAGAAAAATAATATATAGAGTAAAAAATGATTTAATATAATTATTTAATGATTATGTCACTAGATACAACTTGCACTCGGTAGCTCAATCTAGTAGTCAACCCGTACCTAATTCAAGACTTAACATAAGTGATCGTTGGTTACTACAACGAAATAGAAAACAGAAGGAAACCACGACTAATAACCTGAAATTAGATAATTATTTATCAACAAATTTCGAGTTTCCTTCTGAAAGTGTTGTAGGTAAATTTTTCAAGTGCTTGACTAGTGGAACCGACATCAAAATGTATATCATATTTTTATCAATTATTACTAAAGAGGTGTTGACAACACATGTTTCTACCGTTGCAGTTGAACAAGCATTCAGCTTAGGAGACGATATTTTGGAAGTGAAACGGTCTTCATTACATCCAAGCACTTTAGAAACAACCACATGTGTTGATGATTAGACCAGAGCTGATCTAATGCAACATGAAGATACCCCCGATGATTTTGAAGACTTGTTCGATAATGCATCTGCAAGCGGAACGTGAGATAAAAGATCAACAACGGGAATATATAACGATGATGAGTAAATAATTGTAATAAGATTAACTATCTAAAAATATTATGGAACTGCATTAGTTTGATTTCTCTCACCACAAGAAGATACGTACGCAACTTAAGTTTTTATACATTTAACTTCAAGATCTTTTATTTTTAATTTATATTTGGTAATATTAATAATATCTTATTTTTATTTTTTTTAAAATGAAATTTTAAAAATTTAAATTAATTAAAAAAAAAATCGGAACCGAAACCGTTTGATATGATTTAAGATTTCACAATCTTATGAAATCGAAAATCGTTTAAAACCGAACTGAATCGATGTGCGGATCTAATTTGATGTGAAGCAGTATGGATTTGGAAATGGCTGCAGGACAAATAGTTAATGTTGGCTCCTCGTCATTAGACCGACGGGATTCATTTCATCATGTGGCTGCAATTTCCTTTTGGCGATTAGATGAAAAACTCAAGTTTCCATTTCCGGGATGGATGTAATAATCTGAAGCTTACTGTTTATATAGATAAATTATATATATAACAGCCAATAATCAAACGGTTCCATGGTCTAGTGGTTAGGACATTGGACTCTGAATCCAGTAACCCGAGTTCAAATCTCGGTGGAACCTTTTTTTGAATAATATTTTGGGTGCAAACTGCAAAGAGTCTTTTGGTTTTAATCACTGTAGTCCAATATTGCCGGCAAATATCAGTTAAGTCCCAAACTCATTAATGACCTTTCATTTGAGTTAAAAAAAAGGACTAGCGGCGTTATCCGTTTACACAGATTCAAAGAACAGAAAGAAAATGGCAACAGCCCTTATCTCGGTACCACCATCTCGTTATGAAACTCAAGTATCACAACGACCTTGCAGTAGCAGCAACTTGTTCTTTCATCGCTCAGTAACTTCAATAACATACCCATATAAGCCCTCAGTACTTCTATCTTCCTCTTCTTCTTCTTCTTCTTCTTCTTCTTCTTCAGTTTCTGTTGTAGAAGATGAGCCTGATGCAGCAGCTACTAATGAAGCTCTCAAGGCCGGTTTCAGGTAATCATCAGTTGCTTGCCTAATTTACAGCTTGCCCAGATAATTGATGATTTGGATCAATTTATAAAATATGGTATCTTTTTTTTTTTTAATTGCTTCCAGTCTTGTAACTGACAGTTGCTTATTGATTATTCTATTTCCATGGCGCATGCAAAACGAAAGTTCATATTTTATTTATTTATTCATTCATAATTGTTGATGGTGTTTCTTAGGCACTATGATAATTAAGCAGCACGGCATGGGTAAAGGGTAAATTCCCTCCTTGGTCAAAATCAGTTCAAAGGACCATAATGACCGACCTCATGAAGACCGACCATATAGCGAGGCGTGCTCTTCTGAAGATAAACACCCTATCCTCGTGGATAAGATAACAAGTTATCCTATTTTCATGAGGAAAACTGGTGAGTTAATATCCTAATAGGATAAAATGAAGTAAAGGTAGTTTTGATTAGGAATCCTTATGGGAAAAGGAAGTTTTCAACTAGGAAATTCTTGTGCAAATAGGAATATGATTTCTTCACCATTATAAATAGGAGGGTAGAGTGAAGAGTGAACAACAAAAAAGAGAGAAGAAGAGGAACAAGTTGAAGGTTAAAAGTGGGCATCAGAATCATCAAGCTCTGACTTGTAAACACAAAAAAGATCCGAGAAGCATATTTCAGTAATAAAAAGTATCATCCTGTTTGTGCCCGTGGACGTAGGTCGGACCAATATCCGCCGAACCACGTTAAATCTCCTTGTTGATTGGTGCATTTATCTGTCTTTTGCTAAGTTTGCCTTTGGTCCCCCATAACCAAACAAATTCACTATTGAAGGAGGATTATCTCGGAGGTGATATTCCCATATTATCCTGAGACCAAAATCCACCGTCAACAGTTGGCGCCGTCTTTGGGGAACTCAACAAAAAGCAGCTCGCGTAGTAAGACGATGGCAGAAGATGGAAATCACCGATCGTCAGGGATTTCACCAGATAGTTCGGGAAATCCAGGATAAAGGTCTGTTGGCCGAGCCTAATTTGATGAGGTTCCCAATTAAGGAGGGAAATAGTAGGGCATACTGTATCTACCATGACGTAAGGGGACATGCCACGAATGGGTGCAGAGACTTGCGGGAGCAGATGGAAGACTTGGTGAAAGAAGGCTATCTCAGTGTGTACATAGACCATTCAGCTTTTGAGGTCGACCAAGTTGATAGCGGAAGTCATCCGATCGGATGCGTGGAAATGCTGAGATGCAGAAAAGATGTATTAAGAAGAGCATTGCTTGTAGTGACCCTCGTAGAGTTGCAAGAAAGGCAACGGATCCCCAAAAAGGTGAGTAAAACCTCTTCTGACTTAGGTTGACATTTGATTATGCTTGTTTGTTGTGGTCCACACAATAGTTTTGATATTTGTTTTACGGCTCGGGTCTGCTCTTGTACCGCCGAGACCGATGTTTCTTTCCGGCTCGGGTCTGCTCTTGTACCGCCGAGACCGATGTTCATTTCCGGCTCGGGTCTGCTCTTGTACCGCCGATACCGATGTCTCTTTCCGGCTCGGGTCTGCTCTTGTACCGCCGAGACCGATGTTTCTTTCCGGCTCGGGTCTGCTCTTGTACCGCCGAGACCGATGTTTATTTCCGGCTCGGGTCTGCTCTTGTACCGCCGAGACCGATGTTTCTTTCCGCCTCGGGTCTGCTTGTACCGCCGAGATCGATGTTTCTTCCGGCTCGGGTCTGCTCTTGTACCGCCGAGACGATGTTTCTTTCCGCCTCGGGTCTGCTCTTGTACGCCGAGATCGATGTTTCTTCCTGGTTCGGGTCTGCTCTTGTACCGCCAAGACCAATGTTTATTTTCGGCTCGGGTCTGCTCTTGTACCGCCGAGACCGATGTTTCTTTCCGACTCGGGTCTGCTCTTGTACCGCCGAGATCGATGTTTCTTCCTGGCTCGGGTCTGCTCTTGTACCGCCGAGGCCGATGTTTATTCGGCTCGGGGCTGGATTTTGTTCCGCCGAGGCCGCTTGGTTATTCGGCTCGGGGCTGGATTTCGTTCCGCCGAGGCCACTTGTTTATCCGGCTCGGGGCTGGATTTCGTTCCGCCGAGGCCACTTGTTTATTCGGCTCGGGGCTGGATTTTGTTCCGCCGAGACCGCTTGGTTAATCGGCTCGGATCTGGATTTTATTCCATCGAGGCCTTATGTTTATTCAGCTCGGGGTCGGGTTACGTCCCACCGAGTCGGATTCTTTGGACTGGGGATGTAACATTCCTCCAGAGCCAAGTCTTTCTTTCAGCTCGGGGTCGGGTTACGTCCCACCGAGTCAGCTTCTTTGGACTGGGGATGTAATATTCCCCCAGAGCCAAGTCTTTCTCAGCTCGGGGTCGGGTTACGTCCCACCGAGTCGGCTTCTTTGGACTGGGGATGTAATATTCCCCCAGAGCCAAGTCTTTCTTTCAGCTCGGGGTCGGGTTACGTCCCACCGAGTCGGCTTCTTTGGACTGGGGATGTAATATTCCCCCAGAGCCAAGTCTTTCTTTCAGCTCGGGGTCGGGTTACGTCCCACCGAGTCGGCTTCTTTGGACTGGGGATGTAGCATTCCCCCAGAGCCAAGTCTTTCTTCAGCTCGGGGTCGGGATACGTCCACCGAGAGACTTATCATCGGCATGGGATCGAAGCATCTCCCACATGGTCGGCCCTCTATTGGTCTGGGGAGGTAACATTCCCCCAGAGCCAAATGTTCTTCTCAGCTCGGGATCGGGTTACGTCCCACCGAGTCGATCGTCATCAGCATAAGGGCAGAGCATTTTTTCCACAGCCAAGGCATTTTTCTCTGCAGTTCCTGAAGTGACCACCGACTGATTCATTGACACACCATCTTTTTATAGTTCCCGGCATCAACTCACAAACTCGTTGTTACCGAGAACTAGGGGATAGATGTTGATGGTGTTTCTTAGGCACTATGATATTTAAGCAGCACGGCATGGGTAAAAGGATAAATTCCCTCCTTGGTCAAAATCAGTTCAAAGGACCATCATGACCGACCTCATGAAGACCGACCATATAGCGAGGCGTGCTCCTGAAGATAACACCCTATCCTCGTGGATAAGATAACAAGTTATCCTATTTTCATGAGGAAAACTGGTGAGTTAATATCCTAATAGGATAAATGAAGTAAAGGTAGTTTTGATTAGGAATCCTTATGGGAAAAGGAATAGTTTCAACTAGGAAATTCTTGTACAAATAGGAATATGATTTCTTCACCATTATAAATAGGAGGGTAGAGTGAAGAGAAGGGAACAACAAAAAAGAGAGAAGAAGAGGAACAAGTTGAAGGTTAAAAGTGGGCATCAGAATCATCAAGCTCTGACTTGTAAACACAAAAAAGATCCGAGAAGCATATTTCAGTAATAAAAAGTATCATCCTGTTTGTGCCCGTGGACGTAGGTCGGACCAAGATCCGCCGAACCACGTTAAATCTCCTTGTTGATTGGTGCATTTATCTGTCTTTTGCTAAGTTTGCCTTTGGTCCCCCATAACCAAACAAATTCACTATTGAAGGAGGATTATCTCGGAGGTGATATTCCCATATTATCCTGAGACCAAAATCCACCGTCAACAATAATCTTGCTAGAATGGCTGAAAATCTGCTTGGTCCGTCCAATATGATCAATACTAATGAGATTATGAAGATACTGAGGAGATAATTAGTGAGCCGGGCAAGTTGAAGGAGGGATATATATAGAAAGAGCACGCCAACGATTACTAAGCTCAAATTAATTTTTAAGTCCCCTACCTCCCAGTCGAATTCCTCTTTTACCTACCAAAAAGTCTTTGCAAGTGCTTCTTCAATTTTAGAAACAAAGATTTACATTGCATTTAGTTTGTAATTGTTTGATTCTTGCAATTCATTTGTTAAGATGTTTTTTTGGGACATTGCCACATCCTATGCATCTTATAACGCGATGCAATCAACATAAATACATATAAATATGTTCATCTTCATGTGAATCTTTCCCCCTTACCTAAGACATGATGCATATAAATAGTGAATAGTTACACCTCTGAGATTAGTGGTTCATGCGAGAATATGTGGATAAGAACAATGTTGATTACCAGTGCTTTAAACAAATTTTTCAATAGGGGATGTAAGGTGTGTGGTAGAGAGGAACTGGAGAGGGGATGCAATGGTGAGGGCAGGATTCAAGGTGGGATTGCGACAGTTCCAGGGTTTGGTTGGTGGCCAATAAAGGCTTACCGGCCTTGTCCTGGATTAGTGGCATCTGGTGGTAGGTACAGGCGACAGGGACAAACCATGGATGAAGTTGCCTTTGGAAGGGGGGAAACGAGAGCTTCTGTGAGTTCTGGCAGTGAGGACAATCCAAGGTAATTTACTTCTTAATTTCATTTGAATAACTA
Source organism: Zanthoxylum bungeanum (assembly GCA_019454045.1). Classification (NCBI taxonomy): domain Eukaryota; kingdom Viridiplantae; phylum Streptophyta; class Magnoliopsida; order Sapindales; family Rutaceae; genus Zanthoxylum; species Zanthoxylum bungeanum. Next base: position 446,896 of record SKCR01007838.1, on the reverse strand, counting down.
TTTCCGCAGCCGCTGTTATTAGAATGACTAATCACTTGAATGATGGTTTATAGTTGTATCTAATACATCAAAATTTTTGCAGCAAGAACCAAGGTGGAAGCAAATTTAAGAGGTAATGGTCAATCTTGTGGGGGAAGAATGGAGCAACCTGAAGCTTTGGAGGGTGATATTTATTGCCACCATATGTGTGATTCCTTGCAGATTTTTCATTTTCCTCGAATGAGGACATTGATGTCTGTACTTTTTGTTCATAAAAATTGGTGTACAAACTCAATACTGGATGATCAAACTGTGGATGTTTATCAAAGTTGAACTTCAAAATCAATTTTGTCATCAAGTACTTTAAAATACTGGCTTGGCATCTATTTGTTCATGCACCAACTATGTTTAGATTTATGATAAAATGATTTTAAGTAATTGATCGTGTATTAACATTGTCAGCAAGCTATGAAGTGGACACTAGTGGAGTTTCTTGGATCATGGACTCATGGTGCTTTATGAAATGTGCCACAATAAAGCATAAATTTTTTCGCAGCTAAATTTGGACAAAATTAGCAATTCTAGTAGTGTGACGTTAAAAGTCAGCCTTCAATATCTCAATCACGTGTTTTGGTGGTGTAGGATTCAGGGTCTCATTTTGATATTATAGATTCGAATCCAGAGATTGTGTTTTTTGTAATAAACTGGGATAGACGGGAATTTTATTTGTTACACTTAAGTCCGGAATCAGTGATTTGGCGGTAGGATTTCCAACGATTTAAAAAAAAATCTAATTTTGCTGAAATTGATGGGTGAGTGAGAATATTTTCCCCACATCCCGGACACGCGAAAGTCTTAAAATACACCCTCCCGCGGCGAATACACCCCTTTTCACTCGCATATTATTATTAATTAATAAGGCAGCAATTTGTGGAACTCAAATAATCCAAAAGCCAGAACTTTCAGAAAGAAACCAAAAGACAGAAGCAAAAATGGAAGCAGAAACGAAAGCTAAAATCGAAGAGACAGTCCGAGAAATTCTGGAAAAATCGGACATGAGTGATACGACAGAGTTTCAAATTCGAAAACAGGCTTCAGAAATGATGGGGCTCGATCTCTCAAAATCAGAATACAAGGCTTTTGTTAGACACGTGGTCACTACCTTCCTCGATGAACAAGATCAAAAGTCCAAAGAACAAAAACCAGAAAAGGAAGATGAAGAGGAAGAGGAAGAGGAAGAAGTTACAAATGATAACGCTGAGTATGATGATGAGGGCAATCTCATTATTTGCCATGTTGGTTTTTCTTCCCCCTTATGAAAAACTTGTAAAGTTTTTTTGTTTTCAAGGTTTTGATAAATTTGCTTATTTTTTTTAATAAATTTGTGTGTGTTTGCTGTAGCTGAATAAGAAGAGGAGGGTAACGATTCAAGATTTTAAAGGCAAGACTTTGGTTTCCATAAGGGAATATTATTCAAAAGGCGGCAAAGAACTTCCTTCTTCCAAAGGTTTGTCATTTGTATATTATGTGCTATTTTGCTTTTAAAAAAAAATGGTAGGTTAGTGAAAATATTAACTTAAGCAATAGAGTATAGATACAGTGGGAAATTCTAGATGACAGTAGGGTTCATTGATGTGGATTTGGTGGTCAATAGAGTATTTGTTAATTAAGTGCTAATTGTTAGTTTTACATGATTAGAAGAAAGTTGAATGGAAAATTGTTGTATGTTTGTGGGTCTCGATCAATTTGTTTTGTAATCTATGAAATTTATTACTTATTAGCTGCATTGAAGGTGACATGATACATGCTCATTGCAGAATTAGGAATTATACTGTTGTGGGATTTTGTGGAGTTAATTGGACTATTTGAGCTGAAACGGGTGGAGACTTGTGTATGATCTCAACTTTCAAGTTCAAACCCATTAAGGCCCATGACTCGTTAATCTTTGATTTCATGTTGTTGTCCCGAGTATAATTAGTTTTTAAGATTTGCTTGTGGGCTCTAATGTGATACTCGAGTCATAACGATGATATTATATAAAGAACAAGGATGATTGTTCATGTCCAGATCAGCTTCCTTAAATATTGTTTTTCTTTGTGCACTCTATGGTTGTTGAGAAACATGAAAACTTAGGAAAATAATCAACTTGGAATTTTTCATTGGCTACTTCAATATCAATCTTTTGCAAATTTCTAATAAAGTAATACGTTTCCTATCCTGTAGTGCAACTATAGTTCTTTTAATCATATCCTTTTACTTCTGTAACTTAGCTTAAGCTTTTGTAAAGTTTTATTGTATTCTATTGATATCAGGACAACTCCAAAATTCTCATGAATGAATATTTTTAACTTGAAACGGTCCTTCTTGAGGCATATGTGATTAGTGAATCTAAAAGTGCACTGCACTGCTAGATGAGTGGGCATTTTCTCTTTTGTGTTTAGTGGTAGGTCTGCATGTATTCAGTGTTGGATTCTTTTGTTAGCTGGCTAATGTGTGATTGCTTGGTGAATAATGAAAAAAGAGAGTTTTATGTCGATGAAATGGTATGCTATTATGTTTTTAAGGCTTGAAATTCAAATGTTATATCTTCAGGAATATCCTTGACCACAGAACATTGGTCAGCCCTTAAGAAGAATGTACCTGCCATAGACAAAGCTGTCAAGAAGATGCAGTCGCGGATCATGTGAGAGATCCGTCGGAGACTGTTTTGAATGCCCTTTTTTATTGTGTACTTTTTGAATCTTGAGGTCCCTTGGGCAGTTGTAACTAAGGAGTTTGACACTAGTTTTTGGGGCTCCTTTTGGATAATTTTGTGATTGGAGATGTTTTTGATGAAACATTCGCTGTTGAGTGGCAACCAATCAGCTGTTACAACTGGTGGATTTCAAATCAATCGAATCATGTATTAAGACCTGAAATGTTCTGTTTTATTTGTCCAATTGTTAAAGACATTGAATCCTTTTGTGTTGCTTAGCGAGTGATTAGGTTTAACTTGCATAAACTACTCATCCTAAATCATTTATGATGATGATCTCCATTTTCCTTCCATGTATGCACATGATGCTTGGACACACAGATGTATCCTAACATGAACCAAAGAGGTGACTGATCCCTAACTATTACAACTTTTGGGAAACTAACTTTGACTTATCAGTAATGGGCGTTTTGAATACACTGGAAAGAGCTGGCTTCCATCCCACAACCCAAGAGCTTTTGGTCCTTCTAGGAGTGAGGCTAGCTGAGCTTGCTGCCATTCTCATTTTCTCAATCAATGCCTCAGTATTAACTTGTTCCGACAGAATCTCCTCCAACTGCTTAGTGTTAATCACCAACTTCACTTTCCAAACTCCATCCTCTTGCGACGACAGCACTTCAAGAGCTGACCCAGTTGCCAAGTTCTCAACAAAATCTGCAGATGACATCTTCGGAGGCTCCATTTGCTCCATCTCCGCGACCTCCATGTGCTGGCGCTGCTCCTGCGTTTTGACCACTTCGTCACAAAGCTTATGTTCCTTCTCCAGAGGAAGAAGATAGTAAAACTGGCCACCGACTAAACTTTCATGATCTGCCAACGGAGACGAAGCATGGCCTCGGGGGAAAATGCCATAGCCTGGATAATTTTCTAAGATTTCTCGAGCTAATTTGGGATTCTTGAATTCCAGTATACTTCCAGAATCCGTTAGAACCCTGATGAATTTTGGACAACTATCAACTATCCCTTTGAGAGAGCAATTACCCATTTCAAATTCTTGAGTTGAGGTAACAAGATCTTCATCAGTTGTATATAAACTGTAGAATCCTGGCCAAAAAATAAATGTCAGTAGGTGACATATTCATACAGTCTGTACCTTTTTTCAAAAATTTAATCGGCCCCATGTGATAATAGACCGTTGGAAGGATTATTTAAGCGAAAAATTAGGGCTTGGTTGATAAAAAAATATCAAGAAATGACATATTAGAAGCACGGGACTATGCATTAATGTATATGCCGGATTACCGTCCCCAGGGGTGTAGCTTTGTGGTGTAGGGTCCAGGATCTCACCTTGAGGTTCTGGGTTCGAATCTATGGGTACACTTTTTATAAGAGCCTGGAACAGCTGGTGGTTTTACCTACGCCGCGGTCCAGAATGGATGATTTGGTGGCAGAGTTTCCATCGTTTCCAAAAAAAAAAAAAAATATATGCCGGGTTCCCTCGTAAAGCTTTAGGCATCTAAAACTCAAGACAAAAATTTCTGTTTATTTTTTTCAAATTTATTCAAGCAAATTAAGGACAGAGACAGCTGTTCTTGACGTTCAGGCTTAATTGAAGTGAACTTGTCAACGTCATAGACTATTGATTAGCTTGTTGAAATGCCTGCATCCCTCGGTTCGGTAAGCCCAATTGCTAAGCAAATTAATTGAGGATTAAAATTTAATTATATTTAATTTTTTAAATAATTTCTATTCATAATTTATAAAAGATTTAGACATATAGGAAAAAAAACACATACAGAAAGATGCTGTCCATGTTTAAGGTGTTCTAGGTTTCTGTTAAATTGTGAAACCTAAAAAACAAAAAAAAATTATATCTAGGAAAAGGGCCCAACCGGGTTCGAACCGGTGACCTATTGATCTGCAGTCAATTGCTCTACCACTGAGCTATGGACCCTTGGGTGTTATCATATTCCATTTTTTATATTTATTTATGTATTATCAAGTCTGTAAACAAAATCATAATAATACAAAATCATAAAAAACAGGTTCTCTAAGTGAGAGATTTGTATTAGTAGGTCATTATTACTTAGACTAGAAAGATTAGGTTGAGAAAATATCATTCACTAGGAGATCATATAATTTTATGGCTGGTGACCTTAAGGCATAGTCATGGGCACATCACATTGTGCAGAAATTTCAAAATTTCAATTTCTGACCTTTTATGTATCTTATTTGAAGTGGTAATGAATCAACACTGATTAGCTCCAATCAATTAAGCAGCCCCCCCAAAACTCAAAAGTTGGCACTCTGAAAATTTTGCATTAGCTAATTATAGAGGTGAACACAATTTCGAGTAAAACCGCGAACCGCACCAAACCGAACCGTGCGGTTTGAAAAAATATTAAAAATGATTTTGAACCGCACCGAATCGAACTGCAAATTTCGGGTCGAACCGCGACCCGAACCGCCTAAACTGCCGACCCGCGTTCAAATTAAATATTATTTTATATTTTTCTTCTTCTTTAACTATAAAAATTAAGATATTTAATGATCATATAACAATATGTAATGAATAAATGAAAATTATGTAATTTTTTCTTCAATTATAATGTGAAAACACACAAAAATTTCTTAAAAAATTTATAATCCAAACCGCCGATCTGAACCGCCCAAACCGCTAAATCGCAGACCCGAACCACCGCGGTTTTCCTTATCAAATTTGCGTTTTCATTTTCTAATTTCTCAAACCGCCAACCCGCGCGATTTGAAGTAAAAAACGAAAAAATTGCCCCGAACCGCACCGCGAACATCCCAAGCTAATTATTATTATTATTATTATTTTGTGAAAGATGGCACAACACAACCACCAATAGTTTCAAATGTTAGGTGTCTGAAATCCTAACTACTCTCAAAACCTCATAATGAGAAATGTGGTACAAGCTTATTCATGACGAGAAGAGTGAGCTGAAGGTAGCAGCAATCCATCCTACAAAGTTCCATTCCAGGGGGTATATTGAATCACGAGAAACCGAAGCTATGAGTTTCGGGTTGCAAGTTGCAAATGAGTTAGGATTGTCTCCGCTTATACGAAGAATGTCGAACTTTAAATCTAAGAGGGAGCAAATCACTAAAGCCAAATGCCTCAACCATTGACATAATTTTTGGGGTTAGAATATGGTGAATTAACTGGATTATATAATATATTAAAGATTTGACTAGAGATTTGAGAGGTGAATTTTTGCATATATTCTTAGGAATTGTAATATCAAAGTTCATAAATTAACTAAATTTGCTATTAACAATTAGAGCTCTTTTATCTGGATAGAGAACATTTCCAGAAAATATATTAGCATTTCCTTCTGTTTAATGAAAGTTCTAACCTCCATCCAAAAAAAAAATAAAAAATGAAACCACTTACTGTTCAAAAAAATGCTAAATATCGTAGTGGTGCACTAAGATTTAGTAAGATTCTTTGATTGTTTCATGAGCGTAATTTGGTAGTGTGAGACTCAGGTTTTAGCTTCGAGGTTCTTATTTTGAATTCGGATGGTGCATTTTTTTATAAGAACTTGAGATAGTCAGAGATTTTACCCGTTTTACTTAATACCGGATCGGGTGGACAAAGATTCTTTGATTACCAATAGCATATTTAGCTAACCTATAAGATTTGATATTAAACATGGAGCTTGTTTTGCATTGATATTTCCAAAAAATGTATTAACATTTCCTTCTATTTAATGAAAGCTCTTACTGTTCAAAAAAAAAAAAAAAAAACTCTTACTGTTAAAAAAAAAATGATACATATCTTTGATTTCTAATGACGAAGCACCGGGGATCCATATATATTTCGCGTCTGCTATATACTAATATGAATATAAAGAAACATCCCATTAAACATGAAGCTTGTTTTGCATTGATATGCAAATAAAACTGTATATCAAAATTTAGTACACACATAAGAAAAGTTTCGACTTTTATCATTTGTATTTTTTTTGAAACGTTGAAAATTCCGCTATCAAATCACCCGATTCGGACTTAAAGTCAGGTCTTGAGCCCTATACTATCATGCCACACCCGTTAAGATATATAAGCCAAACAGAACCAAAAAAAAAAAAAAAAAAAAAAACCTCAACGGCCTCCCCAAAATATGTTTACAGAACGAAGGGCCGTGCATAATTAGCTCCCATGCTTCACTTCCCTTAACAGACAAACCAAACTCTCAATATATTGAGAGGCCAAACTCTATTTCTTTCGCTATTCTTTTCATCTTTACTGACTGGTATTTGTATATGTAATCTTTTTTTTTGTGTGGTGTATTTGAATTGCTCAAGGGTTTTGTTCATCAAATATGTCCAAGAGAGAAAGTGCCTGTAAAAAATACAACCAAGAACATAAATTAGAACCGAATTTATACTAATAGCGAAACAAATTAAGTGAAGTAAGCTACACAGCATGGAACATACCTCAGGAATATTTAGTTCAAGGCGGAACTTGGGGCCATCATAGTGATGGAGAATTGGCCTGAAGGAGTCTTCTTCCAGAGGCTCACAAATCTTCCTTGTAACAACTCTGACCTGTCCGCGAACAAGATAAAAAAACAGTGAGCAGATGCAGATGCAGATCCTATATATATATATATGAAAATTCTCATGTGCAGGTGTTCGCGGGAAAATTAATTTGACGAGGACGGACCAAAAAGTATCCATACTTTCTGGTGTTCTTTTCCTAACATGATAAAGTAGATAAAAGTTTGTATCAATTGTCAAGAATTAATCTCACAATCCATATAAATGAAAATTACCTGAGCCGGGAAACGTGATTCGCCAGGGCATTTCTTGTCTTCCCAAGCTGTAGGATCAATATTTGTTCCTCCAAAGCTAGCAGCCTAAACAAAACAAAATACATCATCAGGATGTTGATTGATTAAATAAGTAAAATTCAAAATTTCTGATGAAACAAACACTGATTGACAAAATACAAACCTCAAAAATTCCATGGAGTTGGTGGGTGGAATAGTTATAGAGGAAAAGAGGCAAGCCAGGGGTTATAGCCCTCACTGAATCCCTGTAACGTGGTGGCAATCCTATGAACAAACAGAAAGAGCAAGGTTAAAAATGAATCTACCAACAAAAAAATTAAAAAAAAAATACAAGAACATTATAAAGAAAAGGGAAAACAGAACATACCAAAGAGCTCTCTTTTGAGATTCTCAGCCATGGTATCATTGTTGCAGACAAATATATAGCCACCAATGGTTTCATTTCTAGGCAGAGCCTCAGAAGGTGGCAGAGTCTTGAACCTCTTATCAGAAGCACTCTTATTCGTCTCACTGTTATTGTCACCATCTTTGTTATTATTATTATTCTTCTTGTTGCTGTTCTTCTTGCCACCTTTGCTTCCATGATGATCATTCTCTTCTTTATTCTTATTCCTCTTCAAATTAACATTCATATAACTGTTGTTGTTGTTGTTATTGATGCTGTCAAGACCAAAATTCCCAGGCTTTGAATATATCCCCTTGTTGAATCCACCGTTGATCCCCACATTATTTTGAGAGGCAGTGCCCACAATTTGACCAATTGGGCCAAGACCAATATCATTGTAACTGCTGATACTATTGAGCTTGTTGCTAATTCCCATCTGGCAACTGTCACTGATGGTGTTCAAATCAGACCCTTTTGCTGGTTGCTTAAATGGATTGACTTCGCCACCAACTCTGACATCAAAATTCCTCCTTTCATCTGGCCTCCTTGACACATAATTGTTGCTCCAAATTGAGTCGTTGAGCGAAAGATTAGCCAAGTTTGATGCCTGATGCCTCAGTTGATCACTGAATTGCCAAAACGATTGCTGATTGTTCTCCATTTTAGAGACTAATTCACTTCAAACACGAGTAATTATGATCTGGGTATGTGATATTTATAAGTTTTTTATCTAGAAAAAGTACGAGATAAGACTCTAAAGAAATGAAATGTTGATGAGATTTGTGAGAGAGAGAATTGGCGAGTGATAAATAAGGGGAGATTAGATAGATAAGCAAACGAGAAATTTCTGGGAAAGTGGTATTAAGAGATTTCGTGTGGATTTGTCAAAGTTGAAAAGGTCACAAAGTTAATTTAATTTGATTTTTTTCTTTTTGTAAAAATATTATATTATATTAATTGAATTTTAGTTGAGCGAAATCGAGAATGCTGACGGCAGAAATGCGGTTTGAGGATATGACGTGGTGCACTGGAGAGAAGAGAGAGAGAAAGTGAATTAGTTGATTGAAAATTATGCAAAAATATCCTCAAATTAAATTGGGTATATAAATAATTACAGTCCCCATTTTGATTTTTGGTGCTTTTTCTAGAAGGTCAGTCTTCTTTTAGGAGCTTTCGAGATAGTTATCTTAAATTTTATTAATTTCTAAACGAATTTTAAAATAAGGCATTCATTGGTAAGAAAAAATATATAAATTATATTACATATAAAAAATTAAAATTTATTTAAATTTAAAATTTTTATTTTGGGTCAAATTTAAAAATTTAACTGATCTTTTGTATCGATTCTTCCCAAATTTATCTCCGTTCGGAGATTTTGTTAGGTTCAGTTGACACATCCTTTATGCTCAAGTGTTAAGGCTTTTGAGGGAGGGAGTGTCATTCGGGGGTAATATAAAAACTTACACCGTGGAGTCTGTGACTTGGCTTTGGCATGTGAATTTCGGACTTGACAAGTGTTATTTTCTTAATTAGTCATAATTAGATTTTTCTATTTATTATATCCAATAATTACAAAGAGACCAAAATATCCTTATAACACAAGAACATCTTCTTCTACAGATTTCTTTATGCAAACACTATAATTTTTTATTTCATTTCTCTTCCTCTTCTATCCATTATCTTCACTCTCAAAATCACAAAACATGAGTAATTAAAAGCAAAATGGAAATCAAAAAATGTATATGTAAAAATGATAGGGATTAAATATGTATGATTTTATTAAAAAAAAAAATCATAGGTAGTAATAAAACACACAATATGCTCGATAAAATGTCAATTTTAGATGGGTGTACACCATGATTGTATTGTCGCACACCAAAATGGTGTGCGATGCGTATCGTCGGACACTCATCGTAACGCGCAATAAGTTTTGTTGCACACTCATCGCACGGTGCGACGGGTGCCGTCGCACACCCATCACACAATCATTATTATATGCTGTTATGAGTTGGTTTCAAGGATAATTTTAGCCAGTTATAATTTATTTGGCTAAATGGGTAATAAAAACAAAGTAATGATTACTAGCGTTATATACTTTTTTTCCATACTTTTTATAATTTCCCTAATTCAAACGGGATTTTGGTCCCTATAATTACTCTCAAGGCCCAAATCATTATTATTGGCCCAAACTAAAAAGGGACATAGCACTAGCCTACTTCGCTGCATTATGGGCCTCATATGGGCTTAGAATATTTGGGCCAATAAGAGACGAAGGTAAAGACTAATTAAAACTGTTGCCCATAATCTTTGAACCAAAGTGATAATATGAACCCATGTGAATGATTGAAAGCCTATTTTCAACGGATCGTAAATTCATAACTAGCAAGAGGTCGAGTCGAGTATTAGTTGAGCTCTAGCCGGTTAGGGGTGGTAAAACGAATTAATGAATCGAATTTGTATCGAATCATAAACGAATCGAATCAAAATGTGATGGATTCGTATTAGTCATGATGTTATTTAATAAAATAATTTATCACACTTGATTTACATTAATTAATAATTATTCATAAATATATACATATGAAATATGTAATTAATATATTTACTAAAAATACATCACTAAATATCGAAAATATTACTTTATCTATGGTAATTAGTTATAATTTCTCGAATCTTAATTGAAAATCAACAAGAACTAGTAAATAAAAATAATAAAACGAATCATAAACGAATAAACGAATCAATGAGCTTAAATTCGTAAACGAATCGAATCGAATTGACCAATTTATTAAACGAATTTATTTTTTCAAACGCGTATTCGCTTTAAAACGAATCGAATCAAACGAATAAACGAATCCTGACTCAAATTACCACCCCTATTAAGCCGGTAATATAAAACGAATCGTATTATGTATAGTAAATGCAACCCCGACATATATTTATGTACATTTAATTTGTTTTGGGCCAAGAACAGAGAGGCCCAGACTCATTTATGAATTTTAATTAGTTACTGAACCGAACATGGATCATGCAGCTGACTCATTTATGAAATGAGGCGAAACTAAAACCAGAATTTGGTTTATTCGGACAGTAAATTTAAATAAAATATTTTTTTTACATTGACTAAAAATGGGGATGATCATGGGTTTATAAGTATGGACAATATCTCCATTGGTATGAGACCTTTTGGGTATAGCCCAAGAGCAAATCCATGAGGGCTTAGGCCCAAAGTGGATAATATCATACCAATGTGGAGATAGGTTGTGTTATAGGTTTCCTTACATGTCTAATAGATGAGTAAATCTTTGGTGCAACAGTGGTATGGATGACGTGGTACCACCAACCAATTAAAAAATAACATGTTTAATTTTTTTAATATTTTTTAGTTGTTTTTTAACTTTTTAACACGCGTGGCAAATGATGATTGGCTTGTTACATGGATGACGTGGTACCACTGTTTGCACCAAAAATTTTCTCCTAATAGATACCCAAAATGGCAAAACAATCCGGAAAAGCAACAACCAAACGGTGGGGACATCTCTGTAGCAATGCCAATTAATAAACAACAGCCCAGTAGCTGCATGGGGTCGTGACATTAACTTTCATTTTTTTGAAAGAAAGCACTAACAAAGTGACACGTGTCAAAAATATATATATTTTTTAATATTGATATCAAATCATCCACCTGAATTTAAATACAGCCGTAAAATTTCCGATCCTACTACCTATATTCTTACCAGAAATGCATCTATTGAATTCGAATTCAGAAAAATACTGAACTTTATATCACCAAATCACGTAGAGTCAGACCAAAAATTCGGTTGTTACAGGTGGGACAGCAATCAATAAGCAACGGAAAAGTCGGTTGTTATAGGTGGTTAAGCGGATAAATCAAAAAGAAGAAAATGGGGAAGTGCCTTCTCGTTCACTGCACAGTCAAGGTCCTTAGTTTAGTTTTTTTTGGTCTTCACATCATTTTCCTGTTTTAGTTATTTGCCTTGCAAAAAAGATAAATCTAAAATCAAAAGAGTATAAATGGCAAGTTTTGCGGGAACAGCTTCTGCTTCTGGAAACAGAGAAGTAAAGAGCAACTGGGCTTCTCTTGTTCAGTGTAGTGGGCTTAGGCCAGTTGAGAACTTACAATTTTCATCAGTTGGGACTAGGCAAAGTGGGTTAATTTGTTCTTCAGGTATTACTTATATGCCTTTTTGATTCTTTATGATTTCTGTTATTCGTTGGAAGTATTACTTGTTAAGGCCAAATGATCAGGATTAGAAAGCTAGCTCATAAGATTAAACATTTAAACATACATTGTTGGTTTTGGGGTAGTAGAGGTAACTAATGTGATTATAAATTGGAGTTGAATGGAGAAATTTGATTGATTGATTTATTTTTTTGCCTTCTTTTCATGGGAGTTTGGTTCTAATTTAGTTTCACATTGTCAGCTACAAAATGCAGAAAGATCAGGGCTATGGCTTCCCCAACAGTTTCAGCTCCCAAGCGCGAAAAAGATCCCAAAAAAAGAATTGTCATTACAGGAATGGGACTTGTATCAGTTTTTGGTAGTGATATTGATACATTTTATAACAAACTTCTCGAGGGAGAGAGTGGAATAGGCCTTATTGACAGATTTGATGCTTCAAGCTTCTCTGTCCGATTTGGGGGTCAGATTCGAGATTTTTCTTCCAAGGGCTACATTGATGGGAAGAATGATCGGCGTCTTGATGAATGCTGGAGGTACTGCTTGGTTTCTGGCAGAAGAGCCCTTGATGATGCCAACCTTGGCCCTCAAGTCCTTGAAAATGTAAGTCTCACTGTTTAATTAGTTGCAAAATGTGAATCCCCTATCATTTAGTCTTTTTAGCACTAATGAAAATTTTGTATCCATTGTGTAGATGGATAGAACAAGAATTGGAGTTGTGGTGGGATCAGGCATTGGAGGCATTACAACTTTTAGCTCTGGAGTGGAAGCTCTTATTCAAAAGGGATTCAAGAAAATCACTCCATTTTTCATACCATATTCAATCACCAACATGGGTTCAGCATTGTTAGCTATAGACACCGGTTTAATGGGACCGAATTACTCTATTTCAACAGCTTGTGCAACTGCTAACTATTGCTTTTACTCGGCTGCAAATCACATCAGAAGAGGTGAAACAGATATCATGGTCGCTGGTGGGACAGAAACTGCAATTGTACCATCTGGGATTGGTGGGTTTATTGCTTGTCGTGCTCTTTCCCAAAGAAATGAAGACCCCAAGAAAGCTTCAAGACCTTGGGACAAAGATCGCGATGGTTTTGTCATGGGAGAGGGCTGCGGTGTGCTGGTAATCATCATAAATAAAATCCTGTGTTTCCAGGATACTTATTTTGTTAGCACTAAATGTGTTTCTTTGTGAACAGGTTATGGAAAGCTTGGAGCATGCAATGAAAAGAGGAGCTAACATAATTGCCGAGTATCTGGGAGGTGCCGTAACTTGTGATGCTCATCACATGACAGATCCAAGATCAGATGGTCTTGGAGTTTCATCTTGCATAGTCAAGAGCTTAGCAGATGCAGGAGTTTCCCCTGAAGAGGTTAAATAGATTTAAAATTCACCTGAATCATTTCTCGATTGTAAAACAAAGATAGCTAAAATACAATTTATGTACAGGTGAATTATGTGAATGCTCATGCAACATCAACACTAGCAGGAGACTTGGCTGAGGTTAACGCGATTAAGAAGGTCTTTAAGGACACATCCGAAATGAAGATGAACGGAACTAAGGTTACTGAGAGACACACACACGGATAATAATTATCAGATGCAGATGTCTTGCTGATCTTAAATGAGATTTTAATCACTTATGTTTTTTGTTTCATGATTCAGTCAATGATTGGACATGGGCTTGGGGCAGCTGGTGGATTGGAAGCTATAACAACAATAAAAGCAATCACTACTGGCTGGTTGCATCCAACCATTAACCAAGATGTACTATTTCTTAGCCCTTAAAATTTTCTCCAATTCATGTGCCTCAATTGAAAACCAACAATATTTTTCCTAATTCATTTTGTGCATATATGCTACTTGTTCTTGGCAGAATTTGGAGCCTGATGTTACAATCGACACGGTCCCAAATGTGAAGAAACAACACGAAGTCAATGTTGGTATGTGTTCTTGCTCTTGGGTCCATACATAATATTAGAATCTTGCTTGTATTAGGCTGATGATTACTGCTTCAACCTAGACAAACAAACTTGTTTTTTTACATGTTATGTAGTTTATGTACATTGGTCGTCCTGTCTCCTAGAATTGAAGTGGTTATATATTTTTTTTAACAGAATGGTTTCATTTTTCTTGTTTCTGCAGCTATTTCAAATTCATTTGGCTTTGGTGGTCACAACTCTGTGGTGGTTTTTGCTCCCTTCTCACCTTAAATAAACTGCAAGATGAGATTTTTCTATTTCAATCATTCCTTCCAAGAAAATTAGTCACTGATCTGAGGTCTTAATTAAAGTGTTGAAGAAATCATTTGCTTTCATGAATAATGAAGAAATTGTAGCTTCTTTTGCCAATTTCATTTAATCTGCACCATGTTTGGGTGAGAACAAAATTCAGTTGGAAAAAAAAAAACATTCATCTAACTTCGTGTATGTTATTGTTTCTCTGCTTGCAACACGATTGGCTAATAAGAAAAACCAGAATGAACAATGCTGTGATATATATAATTACAACCTTAATCATGACTTACAATCTTATTACTACTCGCATTGATTACTTTGACTATGCCTTTCCAGTTTCCTACATCGTGGACATGTCAACATGAGATGTGCGCCTTGGAAACTTGACGGTGTAATATATATTTCCTAAGTACAAATCAGATAACCTACGATGGAGGGATTATTAAACATATGTGATGACCTCAACTTGTATAATTCAGAAAGATCGTTCGGGTTCTTCGCGAATTCGGAGGTGGCAAACTGTTAATTGCTCCCAGGTTTCAAGGGAAACTAGATTAGTATATTGGTACATACCTAGCATATGCATACCTAGTCAACTATAATTACCCTACTTTAAACCCTAAAACTTTAACATCAATATCAAATCAATTTCAACAATTATTTGACTAGAGTAATTGTTATCTACATGCTTGCTTTGATACTAATTTTAATTCAACATCGAACCCTATGTTTTTCGTAACATTTCTTGCTTGGATTCTTTATATTTGAGCTTATCTCTTGTTTCTAAGCAACAACATTAGGGGCTGCATATTAGTCTAGAAAATTATATTATTGTAGATTGTATGGCCATGCCAATTTTAAATAATGTTGCATTGTATTTGTGAAAAATAGTTTATTGTTTTTATATTGCCATGAATGAAGAATCTCACTCATTTCCAAATCAAACCAAACAAAGCTTATTCCCACTAGGTGATATCTGCTACAACCTACATGGTTCTTTTGACGCCATTGTGAATCTTAAGGATGATCCAGTGCATGAGGCTTCTCATACTGTAAGCTATGGGGAAGATTCAATATGTATGCAGTCTTATCCTTGTTTTTTTGTAAATAGACTGTTTCCGTAACTCGAACCTGTGACATTCAAGTTACAATGGATACTCATTTAAAAAAGAAAAAAGAAATTGTGGGAAAATTACATCTAATCTGATATAATTTAGCAGTTAACAAAGACCTCTCTAACATTATGAAAATTATGCTGATCTCCAATATTCATAGCTGCCTCCAGAAAAAGGTTTGATACAATTGATGCAGCTTAAAAGAAATGTGAATGTATGTAAGCATCCATTTATGATTGCAAAACTGTTGGGTATAATGCACATTCTCATTTTACTTGTGTTATAAGGCAGAATTTGGCTTGAATCAATTATGTGTTCGGACTCTGAATCTGTGCAGCTGATGATTCTTGATCAGAAGAGCCCTCATTTCCTGTGCAATTAGACATCTCGGGCAATCTTCCGGAGCTGCTTACACATGTACCACTTGCATCTGGTGAGGCTTCAATGTCTATAGTAAGCTGCTCTGTACAAATTATATCAGAAACACTTGAGCTACCATCATCTAGTTGTTGTTCAGATGATGTGTTCTGTTGATTGTGGTTGGTCCTGGCGCCGCCGCTATCCTGAGATGTCCCGGTAACACTATCTGTTGTTGGATGGTAGAGCTTAGTAACAGGAACAATGGAGCATCTACAAAGTGGACATGTTGTGTTTGAATGAAGCCAGTGATGTAAGCACTCGACATGAAACACATGTTTGCAAGATGGAACTTGGAGTAGCTCCTCTTTGATCTCGAATTCTCCCAAGCAAACACAACATCTGTACAATTAATTTTGATTTGTTTACTTAGTACATAAGCTTATGTAAGTAGAAAAATCTTGAAAACCTAGAAAGAATAATCCTCCAAGGGGCTAAAACTGATTTTATGTCGTAACAGTTCCCTGATCATGAGCTGTAACTTTTTTCCTGAAGAATCTTGAACCCCAAATGCACAATGTTTCTACCTTATTTACAAATTGTCATTTCAAAAAAAGCACCTTGTAAAAAATAGTGGACGTTGCTAAAGATTCTCAATGGCAAGTAAAAAACAAAAGGAATTTTCGATTTGTCCACAGATGGTTTTTAGAAAGCAATTCTGTATGACTTTAAGAGGATTTCAGGAACGTAACTATTTTCTGATGCCTTTTGCTTGTGGTTCTTGGAAGAAACTATTCCAGTGGTCAGTTCGAATCGTGGATAAAGCCTATCTGGATAGGCCCGGCTTATAGCGGGAGACTTGTGCACGAGGTACGATCTTTACTGAACTTACCTTTTCAACTATTAAGGACTGGATTTAACACCACACTTTGTTCACATGTTGTAGAGCATGCTGCATATAGAGACTGGATTGATGGCTTTGATATAAGATCATAGCATATCTTCTCTATTTGGGGTATTTTTTAAGTTCAATGGGAAATAGAACTAGAAATTATTACTTACTGTGAATCTCTTTTCCTTAATTCTTCATCAAACAAGATAGTTGGAAGCTTGTCTTTGATCTCCCCTTTGCAACCAAAATGATCAAAATTCTACAGCAAAAAATAAAAAGAATCAGAAAACTTTGATGATAGCTTTACAGTAAATGCTATAACTTTTCTTACAGAGTGGATAAAAGGGGTAGCCTGATTAGAACTTGTTGGAAGTATAGGATGTAAATAAAGAATGGTGGAAGGCCTTCTCTTGAGATAGAACAAGTAAAACAACAAGAAGAGAATAATGGAAAAGAGGATTGGAATTGAGAATATGAAAGCCTGGTAAAGTTGTAGCTGAATGGCTTGAGGAGCATCATCACTTGGAGTATCAGGAAGCCCCATCATTCCCTAACCAAGCTTCTATATTAATACCTGAGAGATTAATGTTTACTTGTTTTGAGTGTATTTATGGGGACTTGTTGCTGTGAAAATGAGATAAAATAATAGTGGTTATTGTTTAAGGATTGGTGTTATATCAGAGAAAGGACATTCAAAATTATGTGAGATTTTCTAATAAAAAGAAGAGGTGTGCAAAGAGCCTTTTATGATCAAATTTTCAGAGAGAAGTGATATACATACAAATACTTTTACCGAAAATAATAGTTACAGTGATCGCTACAGTGGTATTTTTGATGCTTGGACCATCCACTACTGCCTGGACCCTCACAAGAGCACTGAAATCAATCCATCATAAAGCAATCTTCATAATGTCAATGCTGAAATCAACTGCTTAATTAATGAAACCAGAAGTAAAAATGATTAGTTTGGTAAATGGTTAGTAAATGCAATTGCTATCCATCCAACTTATGAAACCTTGTTTCTTTCCTAGAGAGATCATAAAGATCAACCCACCTGCAAAGGGTTTTGAAATAGGGGCTACTGAACTTGAAACCATTTAATATAAATTTGAAACATTTATCAATAAACTTGAAATTTAATATACATTAAACTTGAAATTTCAACAATAAAAGTAGTGTTCTTATTTGAACTTTTTATCATTACATAAACATTGGGTCAAGCAATAAAGCATTATGCCAACTATCTAAAGAGTAACTATCAGCAGCTATAAAGTGGAGAAGATTGATTTTGGCATGTCCTTTTAATGCTAAACAAATATATACTGAGACCCACATTCACTTTTAACTTGGGTTGAGTTAGGCCCACAAATTTTAATATGGTATCAGAACCACACTCATGCACGGGTGGACCCACACTACCTGTCCACGTGACATGAACCAGGCAAAAGATCGGTTTGCACGTGACGGGGAGTGTTGAGGAAAATATCCCACATCGGCTGAGATAAACAATTAAACTCAAAATATAAACATTGGACAACCCTCAACTCTCAAGCTGGCTTTTGGGTTGAGTTAGACCCACGAATTTCAATATTTAATAATTTAGTTGGAAGCAGATTGATTTTGGCATGTCCTTTTAATGGGATTGAGGAGATCTCACTGTTGTTGGTGGATCATGAGAATGAGGACAGCTCCCTCACACAAAGTGGAGAAGAGATAAGATCAAAAACTACATCAGATTCTCCACATATTAAAAAACTGCTGATGTTTCATACTTTTTTTTTAGTTAACTGAAAAAAGAACAATCACTTTTAGTCCTAGTAATGCCCATAAATTGACAGAAGCCCAGAATTATTAGATGATGACCAAAATCCCATCAAATTTACCACAGGAAACTGCTGACACCAGAACCTTTGGAGATCAGGCAATAACTATATGCAAGTGGTTTATGATTAGTGTACCTAAGAGGAGCATAAACCCTTATCAAAATAGATTTTGTCAATCTGGATAAGAGATCAGAAAGAGCATTCACTGTTTTCTTGCCACTTGGAATATATTTTGATAGCCGGTTCTAAGTTCGAACAAAGGAGGAGGGTTGCATTAGGTCTCGACAATTAATATAAAATTTATCAAATTTATATGATATGAATTTTAAACAAAATTTTGCTAACGCTAGGTAAGTAGGTCGTTATGTGTAAGTAATGCATTCTATAGTTCGAGTGCAAAATGAACAAAGGTTGCCACATCAGTCCAGAATGTTGTGTTAAATAGGCAAGGAGTTCCCGTATCTGAATGGACGAGCGCGGATAAAGAAAATAGTCCAAGAGAATAGTATTTGTTGTCGTACTTGGAACATAGGAACTTTGACCAATAAATAGATAAAAAATGTTTATGATATACTTCAAAGAAAAATTAACATACTTTTGCATTTATGAGATTAAAAGGTAAGCAAAAACACAAGAGATTGAGAACTCAGAAATTAAACTTAGGTATATTGGTAAAGAAAAATATAAAAACAAAGTTGGTGTAATCATAGTTAATACTTAAAAAGATGGTGTGGTGAAAGTTAAAGAAAGAGTTGCCGTATTTTAGTTATTAAGTTAGTGTTATGATTCACTTTGTATTGACCAAAAATACAAGGAAATTTTTTGAAAATTAATACAAGGAATACTTACATGGAGAAATGAATATTATATGAGGGGATTTGAACGATTATATTGGGAAAGAATCACAAAAATATAAGAGAAATCATGGAGGTTTTGATTTTGGAGAGAAGAAAAAGTTATTTTTGATTTTTGATTTGTCTAAGTTCTCGTTATATCTAATTCCCTCTATAAAAGTCACAAGGAACATTTTATTACTTATAAGAGCGACATTTTGTGAACCCAAATTGATTTATTCTTAATTAGAAAAATGATCGCAAATTTTATAAGAATTGTAATATTATATCAAGTGAGAACATGAAAACCCAATATCGATTAATGGTTCTACCCATGAGACATGCAATGTTTTTATATGACAAAATAGTAGATCAAATGAGGATAAGTGAGATGAGAATGTTTAAATAGATATGTGAGTGGATTAGGTCAGACATAATTAAAAATGAAGAAATTCAATGTATCACCGATTGAGGAGAATGTGAGAAAAACACAACTAAGATAGTTTGGACATGTGCGACAGAGAGCTTTAAATGCCCAAAGTGAGAAAATAAAATAAAAATTATATTTTTATCATATATTAAGCGGGAAAAACCTAAGTTAATATGAATAAAAATCATAAAAAGATAGGGTAGGGAAATTGGTCGAACCTTGAAAAACTCTTCTCCAAATCAAATTTTGTTTATTAATATTATCAAAATTTTAGAAAAATTCAATTTCTTAAACTTTGAATTGATGCTCTTATTGTGCTTTAATAAATTTGAATTTAAATAAACATACTTAAAATCATAGAAGGTTTTTCAAAATCCGATCCATTTTATTCCGTAACTAACATCTCATGGAAAACCTTTTTATTTGATTCGATACTTTGGTTCCTTCGGTATAGTGGGTGATCACACGCCAGTCCAACACAGTAATCAGATTATACAAGACTAGTAGTGGTTAGTCCTAATTTGACTAGAAGTGATTCCAACAAAAGCAATTTTATAGCTTATGCACCTAAAAGCAAATAAAATTTGAAAGTGCCATACAAGGAATCATACAGAGAAACCGCACTAGCTTCAAACAAAAACCCAGTGGCTTTTTTCCAGTTTGGCGACAGCAGAGTTGCCCCTCAGTCCTGTTGTGCTACAAAATTAAGCATAGTTAATCATGATAATCGCATACATACGAGACTATAACGTCGTATAGAACCTTCTCTTATACACAGGATTCAAAATAATCTAACGCTTCAGCTTCTGCTTTGTAACTTTAAAACTGGATGATCGGATAATATCATCGTCTGTTTTCATTGTCGCTTCCAGAGCTTCTATGGACTCTGGTTTAGTGAAGTAGGTAAAGAGGAGATAGATACCGTCCAAGTAAGTGTTGGACTCCCCAGCTTTGTTTCTCTTCCTGATGCTGTAGGCCAATGGAATAACCCCTCTATTGAATACCTCTACATACATGCCACCCCCAGCAACAAGCAACTGCATGAAAGCAAACATCAGAACAATCCTGGTAAAGTAGTTGCGATAAAATAGCACTTTTAGTATTATAAAATCCAATAATGCTAGCCATATTCATTATCTTTTTAAAATCCTTAACTAAGATGATTATGGAAAATGTTAAGATCAACAGTTTAGTCCAAATATTTATTTTTAGAATCAATGATTTAAACCCAACTTCTAAATGTTTATGAGACGTCACAGTCGGATGCAAAATTTGCTAAAGTAACAAAGAAAGGTTCTGAACACAAACCACAACCTCTTTCCGTCTTTCTAATCAAAACATGAGAAAAAGCATTCAGTACAAGAGATGAAGAGAAATTGACATAACACCATTAATGATTTAATTGCCAGAAAGTACTTGAATGTGCTTGATCACTTGAGGCTAGTTATATGCAACGTAAACTATCACCTACAATCTCAAGTATTTTCATAAGACATTTGCATTTCCTCAGAGTCTGCTGAAGATGAATACGGCACAATCAAATTAACTATTTAACTAACCTAACAATATTTTTAATACATATTTAACAACAAAAAAGCCACATTTCGCCCATATATCAAAAAAATCTAAGGCAAAGAAGAGGCATGTCCCAAGGGGCGTGGCTTGTTAGTGTATAGTTCATATCTCATCTTGAGGTATTAGGTTCGAATATAAGAGTCTGTTTCTTGTAAGAAACTGGACAGTCGCGTTTTAACTGCTCCGCTTAAGCCCGGAAAGGAAGTTTGAACGCGGACTTTCCAATGGTTCCAACCAGAAAAAAAGAAAAAGAAAAAAGAAACCGGCACATTTTCTAAAGCATTCAACTCAGTGGCGTAGTAACTAATAGGTGAGCAATGGCAGTCGCCCCCACTCTGAAAATTTATTAAAATGTGCCCTTGAAAGAATTTACCATGATAACAGATAATAAGCATTCAAGATGACGACAAATACCCAACTCATCATAGTTTACAAAAATAATTTCTAATTTGCTTCTAAAATTAAAAAAAAAATTATTAAATTGCAAAGAATGGAATATGATTATTACCTCCTCGTACTTCTGAGTAAGAGCGAGTCTTTCATCTTCCGACATGTCAGGTCTCAAAACCATCATGGTCTCGTACTGTCTTAAGCCAGGTGGGCACTGTGGCTCCTCTTTATCTTCAACAGCTGTAGCGGTTCCCGCGGATGTCGGGTCATCATCGGACCCGAACCCGCCGCCCTCGAAAAACGAACCCGAGAAGTCTAGGGTTTGTGCTTTGACTGTTAAAGAAGCTGCTCTGGTATTGATGTTGCGCAAAAGAATATATTTTGATTTTGTACGGAACGGTTTGAGGGTGCGAGTGCAGGAGAATTGAGAGAGGTGTTGAGGGTAAAATGGGGATTTTGAATAAGAAGCGAGAGTTGATGTGAGTGAAGAGCTCGCCATTTTCTATTGCTTGATGAGTTGAGTTGAGCCGCTTCGACTTTCAAGCACAGTGGGGTTTTGGCTAATGAGGTGAGAGAGGATGGGAAATGTGGATAACGGTGGTGCGCACTACGCACTGGGGTACATTTTAGCATTCTATTTTTTTCTTTATGCTAGGCCAGGTAAAGGAAGGCCCAAATAATTGCATAGTTCCCATATTGAGCTTTGATTGAAATTAGCCCAAACTGGATCCCGGATCCAAAGCCCAAGCTAAGACTTTACTTGGCTTTTATTAACATAGTGGATAAGTATTTCGGATTTTCGAAGTTATTTATTTTTATTGATATTTTTTATAATATTTTATTTATATATATTATCAGTAAAATAAATTTTATCTATTTATGGACTAATTTTTATAAATTCCTATATTTTTTTCTTTTGAAACTTGTATGTAACAAAATTATATATATAACAGTTAACTATATATCAAAATTAAAAAACTACATATCAAAATCAATGACATACAATACATCATCGGACCTAATATATTCTCAGCTGACATCGTCCTTAAAATCTCTAACGCCTCATGTAATGACCGCTCCATTCCTTTATGTTGATCATCCATGTTTTTCTGTCAATCCTACACCTCTTCAGTTGATCCTCCATTCTCGTTTGTCCCTCATCTATCTCAAATATGCGATCACATAACAAAGTGACTAATGGATCACATGGAGAATGAGAATCGTGAGATGGGCTAGCGCGAAATGAACCAGCACCATCGGAGCCTTCCGGTGGATCATCAGCAACAGGATCAACATATAACGGCTGGTCCTGCGTAGCACGATGACCTAACAAATAAATAAATAAATTTAAATACTTGTATCACTACTATTTTGTCATAAATTATATATATCATTTTTCAATACTTGTCATGAAAATATCGTATGCTTCTATAAAATAGAGGCTCATTCGTCGCAGAAATCCCTGGTTAATGACAGCCAGATGCTCAAAGGAAACTAGCTCGTCATCCAAATTAGTTAAAAAATAGGAAAAACCCACTTTAAGGTCCCTGTACTCTCAATGTTTTTTACATTATACCCCTGTACTAAATTTTCTACACATTGCACCCCTATACTCTCAATATTTTTTACATTGCACCCCTGTACTAAATTTTCTACACATTGCACCCCTGCACTCTCAAAAAATTGACATTCCACCCTTATTTTAACGGCAAGTTAACAGAGTTGAGAAATATTCTGACATCACCCACCCTTATTTCGGATTGGACCGAGCAAATTTTTTTACTTTGAAGTTATGCTAGGGCGCATAACTATATTATGTCTCTTCTGAAACATTCAAAAATCCAACTAATTTATTGTAAAAACTAGATCAAAACTACGATCTTGGAGTGTTATTAATGAACAACAAAAAACAAACAAAGATGCTTCACGGTTATCAGACATCATTCCTAAAGAACGACAACGAGTATTACATGTCATGCGTGCACATTTATAGCAAACACCCATTTTTTTAGCTCTTCTCTTTTTAGCATAGGTGATTCTTCCTAAACCAGGCAGATATGACACAAATAAGGGTGGGTGATGTCAGAATATTTCTCAACTCTGTTAACTTGCCGTTAAAATAAGGGTGAAATGTCAATTTTTTGAGAGTGCAGGGGTGCAATGTGTAGAAAATTTAGTACAGGGGTGCAATGTAAATATATTGAGAGTACAAGGATGCAATGTGTAGAAAATTTAGTACAATGGTGCAATGTAAAAAACATTGAGAGTACAAGGGCCTCAAGGTGGGTTTTTCCTAAAAAATATTACACGAGTCGGGTGATGACCATGCCACGAGAAATGCTTGTCCTACTATGGGCATGAAACTGAAACCAATGCCCTATAATAAAAGCTCATATGTCTATCATGTGGCCCTCTAAGGAAGAAAAAATATTTTTAGGATTTGTCTATAATACAAAATATAAAAATAAATTAATATGTATAATATAAAATATGACATGTAGTATGCAGTATAGCAAAACGATGTCTAAAATATTATCATCATCTTGGTTAATGATACGCGACACGATGATCAATTGAATGATATCTTCTATTGGCCGAATGCCTAATTTGATGTGCCTCCATCTCAAAGCGTGCAATCAGTCATCATAAAATTAAACATGCTCACTTTCTGTAAGCCTCGCATGACAACTCTCTGATCAAGTCATGCTTTGTACCGCCAGCCATCATGGGGCCCAAATTGTATATCATATACAACCAGACACCCCAATACCTCACATATAAAGTCAGAGGTAATATCCAACCTCGTTCAGAATAACCAAGTAGAAAACTGAAAATTGTGCTTCTGAATCGTTTCCGGATCGATGTCACTGATGAACATCCGACATAATCGAGCATACACTAGGGTGTCTAAAGTATACAGGTTGTCCCATTACATCTCGCGAAATAGATCGATTTGTCCATGTCCTGTAATATTTTCTATATCTATTATATATGCCCAATAATAGGTCCTGTAATCCAGACATTCTGGTATCGATTGAAATATTCATTGTCTGGGAAGTAATAAGAAACAACACCAGCCATAACTTCGGAGACAAGTTCGGATTTCAGTGAAAGTTCAGATAAAACTTCAGATTCCTAAGTAATTTTGGATAAAAGTTCGGATTTCCTAAGTCTTGATGGATGATTCAGATATTTTATCGTATTATGTGAACACTTCGGAAACCTCGGCCTTTTTAGTTTTAAAACTTCCGAGATCTAAAGTTATTACTTCGGATCTCTGAATTACATGGGATATCTGAAATCGTAACTTCAGATATCTGAGGTTTTAAATTAAAAAAAAAAACTTTGTGTAGATTTAAGAGAATTTGGATTCTTAGAAATCTACTTCGAATAAAATTTTCATTTTGACAAAATTCAAATATTATGACTCATTTTAACAAAAGACAAATTTTTTTGACTAGTTTTGCCAATTTCCTATTTTCTTTTTGTTTTTATATTTCATTTAGTAGAGTCAAAAGAAAAAAAAGACAAAGACAAAGTTATATTTATTTATTAACTTGAAAAGACGTAAATTTAATGCAATATAAAAAAAAAACACAATAAAAACAATAAGTATTTAGTAGTATGAGAGATCACTCTCAAATCCTCTAATATCACCGAAATATTTCTGAAAATAACAAGCTGTATTTAGACCTTTGGCGTTGTAATTGAGTTCGTTTTTTCCATAATTATGGACTGTTTATCTCGTAAAAACTTTCATAAGATTGGATGAATTATAGTACTCAAATCTTTAAATAAGGTTTTATTATCCTCTTGATATTCAAAGAGTTCCAAATTTTTAATTTGAATACCATAACATTTTTTTGCCTATCATCACCGTCTTTTGTAGAAATTCAACGGCTATTTGATTATTTTCATTGATATAGTTAACTATTTTTGAATTTTGATTAAGAGACTTATTTTTTAATTTTTCTAAATAACTAGCAAGATTCAATCAAAAAACAAATAAAGCTTTTCAAGAACATGATTTTGGTACTGGACTTGATCTTAAACCAATTTTAATCCTTAACAAAACGTTATCACAAGATTTTTAACATTACATGCAAATTTAAAAGACAACTAACGGGTTGGGCTACTATCCTTTCCACTTTATCTTCTTTATCTCCTTTTAAGGGTTATGATTTAGCCACACGTCATACAATAAATCTAATGGTCATTATCTTGACAACACATCAATGAATTTGTGGGTGGCTTAGCCAAAAGCCAAGTCAAATTACAACAAAAAAAATCATTTTTTTTTCTCAAACTCATAAAATCAACCAGCTCGCTTCTCATGTAACAAACAACAACACAAAATCTCTCCCTCTACGATATATTATTATGGCATAGACGAGGTGGTGGAGTTTCGATGCAGTTTTGGTCCATTGTGGGTTTTGGTTGTTGTTCTAGTGTTGCTGGTTCGTGAGCTAAAATTGGTGGGTTGAGGTGGGTGGGTTAGGTTGATGTTCTGGTGCATTCAAGATCTGGGTTTGATTCGCTATCGAGAAGATGAGGAGTTGTTGAGACATGCGTTTACTTTTGCGATAAAGAAGTATTAATTTGTAGATAAAGAAGTTAAATGAGTGAGGAGTTGGGGGGTTCTGCATAAGTGGTTGTTGTTGGTTGTGTTGCTGGCTCTGGTTCTGGTCCATTGTGGGTTATGGGTGTTGCTGGTTCGACATTTTGTTCTTTCTGGGTGTTACTGGTTCTGGTCCACTGTGTTTTGGGTGTTGTTGGTTCACTGGTTTGTCATTTCTTCTGATTTTTGTTCTGTTTTATTCTGTTTTGTTGTTCTGGTTCATGTTCTAGAGTTGGTTGATGTTCTGGTGCATGTTTTGGAGTTGGTTGTTGTTTGAAGGGTTTTTTTTTTATGTTTTAGTTCAAAATTTGGGTTCAATTTTATGATTACAATTTAATGAAACAAGAAGCAGAGTAATCATTATTCAATTGTTCTGGAGAAAAAGATCATGGTTTTATTCTGTTTACTTTTCTTATATGCCCGTGGTAGAATAAAAATCACCAGCATGTACACTATGCAAGTAAACATAGGCTTTTATGGAGCTCTATATTTTAGTTAATGGTTCTCATTTGAACCATTAAACATTTTTTTCAAGAATGTATTTTGCGCCTAGTTCATCTTATACCTAGGGGTGTGTAAAATATTCGCTTAACCCGCTGACCCGTCCAATCCGCAACCGAACCGTCTGCCATGTGCGGGTCATTAAGTTAGGTGGTTTGGGTTGGGTGGGTTAGATCCCCAAAATTACGGATTGGATTAGGTTACAGATTGAAAAATTGCCAACCCGCTATAACTCGACCCGCCCGCTTAATTAATAATTTTACATATATAAAAAATATATATATTTTAGTTGAAATTGTTAAGTATTTAAAGTTAATCAATTCACCTAATAAATTTTTACAGCTAATCAATCATCAATTGAAGTCTATTTTGTTAAGAACTTTTATTAGAATTGAGTTTATTTTCAGTAGGTTTAATTTGATTACATTATGACTTTTGAGACCATGCATACCATTTTGAGGTTTATTTGTTATGTTGGTATGTTATTATTTTGAATCCTTGATGTGACTTTGGGTATGTTAAGACTTAAGACTTTGAGTTCGTTGATTTAATTCTACTATTTTTTAATTTCCTAAGTTGTAAGGCAAAGCCTACTTTTGCTATAGATGATATATCTCTTTTTCATTGACTCTATATTTGTGTTGGAATTGAGATTATTCAATGAAATCTACCTTTATTTTTTTTTGTGCATTAGTTATATTTTGAGACTATCAATAACAAATTGTAGTTTGTGATAATTAAAAAAAAAATTGTTAATGCCAACCCACCTAACCCGCTGAGTTGAAACCGCCAAAATTTGTAACCAATCCGCCGGATTTAGACTTTGGTGGGTTGGTGGCGGATTGGAATTTTCCCAACCCGCTAGTGGAAGATTGGATAGAAATATTGGCATTTACCCGCCTAATCCAACCTGCGCACACCCCTACTTATACCTGTGTAAATTTTCATACTAAAACTATAGATGTGGGAACTTGTCATAGTATAACCGGGACAAATCAAGTTACCCAACTGTATCCATATTTCTCACCAGATCAAGTTCTTCAATTACTGAAGCTGGACCTTCTGTGGCACTGGACAAGATACAACTCATGCTTAGAGCCAAACTAAAATAGTTGATTCTGGTTCACAAATTCAAAATTATTATAAGAATACTCCACTCAAGTCCACACATCTTAGTCAATTTGGGTGTTGACATATTTCACAGAAGCAAAAAAGCAGTTTTGAGCATTTTTACAAGCAAGATGCAAGAAATTACCTACCTCTTATAGAAACTAATGGTACTTAATTTTTCCAACTAATATTGGCGACAATTCCAGATAATACTAATGGGAAATTACCCAGTATTGTGATAGAGAGCAACATTAAGTTACTTTTTGAAATACATTGAAGATAAATCTATCATGATTCAATGATCAAACCTTATAAACGTTCAGTCCTAAAACATCAATTATTCCATAAGCAAAAAATGCAACCATCGAAGCATTAAACTAGACGATATCACATAAAAAATGCAACTTAATTCAGTGCGTCAATTAAAATGTGAACTGAAATCACAGTAACCAAAACATAATTCACTTTACAGCTTAAATTTGATAAGAAACTTCACAAGCATACATTTATCACATGTCACATTAGAGACATTTGCATCAATATAGAGCCAAAGACTTACACAAAAAACAAAAAATAAAAAAGACTACTGAACTAATTATAAAAACTAATGTGGTGTGCTTGAACTATCCTCCATCAAGTCTCCCAATATTCTAAATCTCGAGCATTCCAAATCATCTTCCTCATCATCTTTTACGTCTTCTAATGCAAGTTGTCAACAGACAGCTGGCCGAGACAATGATTGATTTCGAAATGACCTTGTTTGTTTTCTTAATTCAAAAAAAGATTTAAGGCGTTTGTTGCCCTTAAATCTTGATTCCTTTTTCCTTAGCCCTTTCACAACAACATCTTGTCCGTCAACATGTACCACATTCAGATATTTGTGAACTTTCTCGGCTTATTCACGTCATTGGGTCCTACAATTGAGAAATTCTGTAGATCCTTATTGAGTATGGCCAAGCTATGCACAATGTGTTAGGGTTGGTGCTCGGAGTGCCAATCCGGATCGTATTTATGTCCGATTCATAAATACGAGGAATTATATTTTCCATAATATTACTAATTTTTAGTAGTAGCACATTTGTCTTTTATACGCTTATTCGATCTAATCATGATTATATATTTAGTTACGATCAGATCGAAACTGAATCTGGTTCAGTGATACATGTATATTAGACAAAGACCATAGGATTTACAATATAGTGCGCAGTTACAACGTATTTTGTAATTGACATTGGGAAGCGCACTATTAGTTGTATATCCTTAAATAAAGTTCATGGTCAAGATTTGCTAACACGGGTCGGTTAGTAAAATCCGCTGAGACCAGTACATGTCGTACATCGTGACTTGGTCCGATGGTTAATCCCAATGAACCATGAGTCTCGGGAGACTCGTATCGACATGTAGGTGTTTATTTGATAAGACACTGAACGACTCACGGAAGGTTTCCTAATAGATGGTATACCAACGTCAATAGGAACCTTCTTGAGTTGAGCGAGCATATTGGTCCTTCTACTTGAGATACCACTGTGGATATATGAGTTATCATCCACACTTTGATGGCAGTCACGTCAACGATCTAGTCATGATCAGACCTTCGTCTGTTTGTTGGGTGTGGACTGATGCTCATGATATCCTGTGCGTATCAAGATAGGATCTGTCAGTCATGTGTACAGGGCATATGCATCTAGCACGTGTTTACGATCTAGTAAATCCATGGTCGTGGTATAACGTCAGAAACCAATTTCGAGTGTTATTTCGTGATCGTAAATTGAAAGTCGACTGTATTATACCAAACAGATTTGACGTTCTGATCTATATCCCAGGTATAATTCGGATGGCCTATGACGGAGGGATTATACGTATGTTATGGCCTCGACTTGGATAGTTTAGCGAGATTATTTGTGGTCGTCATAATCCATAAGTGGGTGGATTATGGACACGAAATTGAATTTCGTGACGGATAGACCTAAACTTAGAGAGTCCCACAATATGAAGTGTACTCGTTGAGCACTTGGGCAACTCGATATGAATAATACAGATTATTCATAATACTTCACCGGATTAAGTGAGTTAATTCGGATCGTTTAATCGTTAAACGATAACACATGCTTTAGGGGATTTTGTCCGCTAATAATTATTGTGTATTTGTATTTGATACATAATATGATTAGATACACATTAATTATTTGTCAAATGAGATTTTGACACATGCCATAAATATATGTATTTTTTATTTATTGTAAATAAAAATGCATGTATAATAATAATTTCATCAATTGATTTTTGAATATTTAATTATTAAATATTACAATAATAATTAGTCATTCTTATCCATAAATATTATGGATTTGTCCAATTATTATTTGGACACTTGGCATGATCTAAATCAAACCTTGTTTGTCCAATTTTGATTGGTTAATACAAAGTTTGATTTGATTTATATTTAATTAATTTGATTAAATGGAAAAGAACCAAAATACGCCCCAACTACCCACCAATTTCGGTCAAACAAAGGATATAAATGAAAAATTATTTTCATCATCTTCCTTATCACTCCATGGCCGAATTTCCTTAAAAAAATGGGTTTCAATGTTCTTTTGATGATTCAAAGAAATGTGAAGAAACAACACAAGAAAAGCTTACGAGTTTGGAGATTAAAAGGTAATCTTGAATACTCTTAAGTTTAGAAAATTGTTTTTCATGTTCTTGTGTTCTTAGATTAGATCTAGGGTTTCTTTACTTGTTGGAAATTTGGGGCTTTTGATGTTGGAGGATAAATTGGAAGCTATTGGTGCATGTGTGAAGTATATTGGAGCTAATTAGTGTAATTA
Source organism: Zanthoxylum bungeanum (assembly GCA_019454045.1). Lineage (NCBI taxonomy): Eukaryota > Viridiplantae > Streptophyta > Magnoliopsida > Sapindales > Rutaceae > Zanthoxylum > Zanthoxylum bungeanum. The sequence continues at coordinate 416,101 of SKCR01007838.1, read as the reverse complement.
TAGTCCAATTTATTAAAATTATTGTTGGACAAAATTGTTGTCATTCTAGAGTTGTTGATCCACTCTTAGATAGCCTAGAATTGTTCTAGAGTTGTTCATATGTGGTGGGACTCTTTTGGTGTTGAGATTAATTGATTTAATCTTGAGATTGTTGGATTTAAGCATGAAATTTAGGAAATTTCGTTTTCTGTGTATGACCTGGAAATGATTCTGATTTGGTGATGAAATTGGTGTCTTTTGAATATTTTGGATGTGTTTTGGGAGTTGGAACAATTGCCGGAAAGTGTTTCTGACTTGAAATAAGCGAAAACAGCCAAAAACGGGGTTACCGGGTGGATTTTGAACCAACCGGATGACGCCTGTCCAAATAGCGATTTCGTCACTGTTCAGGCAGCCCATGAACTGCCCCGACACTATTGGATCTGACTTGGGCAGATTCCATTAGTGTCGGGTAGTCGATTCAGTCAAAAAATACATTTTAGGCCATTTTGCGTAAAAACCATTTTCGTAAAAGTTTCGCGATGTTTCAACAATATTTATGTCAATATATGATGTTGAATAAATAGGTTAAAGTGAAATATGAATAAATTATTCATATTAGATATTGATTAATTTATTCAGTATTTTGAAAAAGTTTTAAAATACGATTTCGCCCGTCCCGCGCTTCCGCTGCGCCCCATCACCCAAAACCCCAACAAAAATGGTATCAGAGCGGGTCTGATGCTTCATCCTTTACATAATTCATGCTTTATATTTGATATATAATCCAATTTTAATGTTCGCACATACTTAGAATCTAAATATGTTTCTTAACTTTTCGATTCCACGCTAACGGAAAATGTAACGAAAATTTCATCGTTAAATTATGTTATGTTTTCTAAATTATAATTGAAATGTTTAGAAAATGATTTAGATTAATTTTCTGCATTTAATGTAGAGTGTAACTTCCATAGGAAAATCCCCGCTTAGAAATAATGTCGTAAAGTAACGTGTATTGGATACATGTTTCTTGGTCCGCCTTGTCAATACGGTTTATGGGTAACTTTCTATGGCTGCATCCGAGATCGTGCCAAAGCAGTGAGGGTGTAGTTGATAGAATTTTATCCATACCGGTTGTATATTGATACTAGACAAATTCAAGTGAAAGTGGAAATCCTGAACGTGCCAATGCTGTCATGACTGCATCGGTAGCTTGAGTTTGTCATTGGCAAGTGTAGCATTGATACGCCTCCCTGTGAATGTGCCAAAGTTGTCACAGCGAGAAACGGTCAGGACCAAAACCAGGAGTCACTAGTGAGTGATTGACAAAGAGTTGTCTACCTAATGAATATACATAAGGCGAGAACGTGCCAAAACTGTGAGTCGAAATATATTCATGGGATCATACTCTCACTATGGAATTCGATTTGATTATTGAATTCCCGTTGTCCGTTGGGGATTATGATATTATGTAAAGTAGTGGGAGACACTGCTGAGTTTAAAATCCATAACTTAAGCAGTGCGTAATATTTTGGAATTTACTACTTTCGTTTTCCTTTATTCTATATTGTTTATAGATTTACATTTCTAATCCACTGCATAGTATATTACTCAAATATATAGATTTTCTGACTTTACTTTTGGTTGCGTGATTCTAGAATAGGTTCTAGAAAAATAGTAGACTTAGATATTGTTAGATTAGTTGAAACCATCGGGAACTGTTGTTCCGATTTTCTTGAAAATCAAGATGGTTTGTGACTTAGTTTCTAAGTCGCGATTAGGTAATCTAAAAGATATATGTGTTTAGGATATTATTCTAGTTAGAATTGTTTCTTATGCAGTAAGAATTGACTTGAATAGTTCATGTCTCGAGATTCTTGAATGGCATTAAGAAAATCTCTTTAGTATTTGTTTATCTTTTAATGACGTTTATTGACTTTAGTGACTTTTAGAAGTCATGTGTCTGACATAATTTGCTAATCGATTATTTGCAAATGTTGTGAATAATTGAACGCAAATTATAAAGCTTAAGAAATGAGATACGTATAGTTATGTATAGAGAATTTTGATTCTCACAATACGAAGACAATAAGTATTGGATACCGGATCTCCAGTCTAGTTATTTAAAATAATGTTCAACAATTATTTTGATATTTGATATCAGAACTTGTGACTATTGGATAGTTACTTATTCTGTATAAATAATTGTTACATATTTTAAGACAACTAGTAGTGTCATTGATGAAATATAAACATTAAGAAAAATATTCGGTAGAATAAATAACTGAGAACTGTGATTTATGAGGTTTTATCATAAAAGCATTAGATGTTTATTTCTTATGGTAAAAGATGGTCTGATATGAGATCACACCACATATCCTTATCCATTTAATGAATATTGTATTCATGTAGTGATTAAATCTCATTTAACCGATGATTGTCATTGGACCACAGATTTATTAAACTGATACATTGGATGTATGTAGTTTAATGAATTAGAAATTGCCTTAGATAGTTTTCTTGCTTTATAACTCAGTTAATGATTTGTCATGACTTAGTTGCAAGTTTCTAATAGAGAACATGTTGAACGTCTTGAATTGTTCAAGAACTGTCAATATGTTTCTAATGAAACTCGGATAGAATATTTTGAATAGTTCAAAGATATTTTATCTGTAGTGTTGAAAATTGTATCTTAAAAAATTCATTGTGAGTCTTTAAATTGTTCAAAGATGTTTGATATGATCAAACAATGAATTTAAGGTAATTAGTTCTAAAGTTATTTAATGAATATGATTCTTACTCAATATTAAACTTCCACGATTCCATTGTGATGAAACTGGTCAGTGGGAGTTATCGAATCTTGTATGATTTGATTCATTGATATTGAGTGTTACCGAATTAGTTTTTCAATACTCTTGGGGTCATGCTCCAATAATACTAATTCGTCTATTTAGTTAAGGTTTCATCCGTTGCTACAGTTACATATATGATATGTATAGTAGAAAATTCGAATCTTGAAAAGTTTAAGACTCAAAACTTTCTTTTATATGATGGTTATATAATTGAAAGTATTTGTACCTCGGAGGTACAAATGAAAGGTTTATCATTTATTCTATTTAATGGAATATTGTATTATATTTGATATAATATCTTTTCTATGATCCCGAGTAATAAAATTATTTTGTTACTTGGTGGTTGACATTGGATGTTGACGATTGCAGAAAAGATTTGACTTATTGAAATCAAATGTAAGAATGATAAACTATTAGTGGAACTGCATAATTAATAAGATGAAAAGACCCTTAGACAACTTTCGTATAAGTCCAATAGGATGTCAGAATCATTTACAAAGTATTTGATATTTAATGATTATGTTGTTTTCTTATCGAAAAAAATTATCCTATAACTTATAGTGGGAGCGATATTTGATATCAATTCCGGAACTTAGCATTGAACCATAGATCTGAGATTGTTCATGGCTTACTACGATCGAGTTTAGAACTTGATTAGGCTTTCGTTATGAATAGTTCATAAAATGTGCAAATTGTTTGCGCAGCAAAAACAAAGTGAGCTCGATAAAGGTTTGAACTTTATAGTATGACCGTGAGAAAAGTTATACTCAGTAGTCTATTGTAGATCCTGAGGAAGCTTGTCTCTTATCGCACTAATTGAATAATTAAAGATTTGTTAGTTAAAGTAGATATTAAACTATGTTTTTGGCTAAAGAATGCAAAGTGGCATTCTTGAGTGATTTCTTCGAATAAGAGATACGTCGTGATTTCTTTGTTTGAAGAGTTCATTCTAGAATGGTCCTAGAGTTTGTATTCGGCTAAGATCGCAGTTTGATATACTAGCTTATGGAGCCTATTGTAGATTCAGATAAGCTTTCTGGAAATTCGTGTTCTCTGATTTTGATATCAGTCAGATTGTCTGGTTTTATCGAAGTATAGAGAATACGTTTTTGTCAGTAGGGTCAGTGGGAACGTAGAAATTTCTTTCTAGTATTACATATCCTGAGTCTTTTTTTCTCCGTGAGAGTAGTGAGAGTAGTCTCTGTTATATTTGATTTAAAGTTTTATATAAGATATAAAACTGATAGACTTGTGAGATACTCCCATCAGTCACATATTAGATACGATCTAATAAATGACACATCAAGACTATCTGTATGATAGTTAACGTGTCTTTTATGTATATAATATTTAACTTTCATAAAAAATGATTCATTTGTCGAAAGAGAGATTGATTAGAATGTCTAGTCGATCTTATGCATCATATGATGGTGGCGTAATGAATACTATATTATATGCGATTAAAGATATCAATTTAATCATAATTATTATGAGTTATTTTGATATGTTGATGACCATATGATGGGTCTATAAATATGTTATTTGTGATCTTTGAGATATTAAGAACGAGTTTCTCATACATGGAGAATTTAGTCAGCAACCATAAGGTCAATTAGTTTTGATTCTAATTATGACATTAGATAGTCTATGTCGTATAAAGTCATAAAGGATGCAGTGAGAGTTTCGCTGTTGATTCCACTGAACTAGTTGAATCAGTTGCAACTTATGAAGTATTGACTTATGAAGTTGCATAGTGACCTCAAAGATTAGAAGTCTTAATATTAGTGTAGTGCTTGCGGTTGTCTTATAGTGTTTGGATTTGATTTCTAAATACATAGACAACTCAGTAGCTATAGCACAATACTGATATAGCGTCTGAGTCATATTGATGTAGAATTTGGATTCAGCAAAATATGAATGATGCTGGCTTAGGAAACTGTTGGGTTTGTTGGACAGACTCGATTTGTTAAAGCATGCTTACTTGTTGTTGCCTACCTCTTGAGTGATGGTGAGCTCTTGAGGGCCATGAGTATGCGATACACATTAAGATATGTATAGGATACCATGGATTGGCACTAGAGCAAGTGGGAGAAATTGTCAGGGTTGGTACTCGGAGTACCAATCCGGATCGTATTTATGTCTGATTCATAAATACGAGCAATTGTAATTTTCATAATATTACTAATTTTTAGTGGTAGCACCATTGTCTTTTATACGCTTATTCGATCTAATCATGATTAGATATTTGATTACGATCAGATCGAAATTATATCTGGTTCAGTGATACGTGTATATTAGACAAAGACCCTAGGATTTACAGTATAGTGCGCAGTTACAACGTATTTTGTAATTGACATTGGGAATCGCACTATTAGTTGTATATCCTTAAATAAAGTTCTTGTCAAGATTTGATAACAAGGGTCGGTTAGCAAAATCCGCTGAGACCAGTACATGTCGTATATCGTGACTTGGTCCGATGGTTTATCCCAATGAACCATGAGTCTCGGGAGACTCGTATAGACATGTAGGTGTTTATTTGATAAGACACTGAACGACTCACAGAAGGTTTCCTAATAGATGGTACACCAACGTCAATAGGAACCTTCTCGAGTTGAGCGAGCATAGTGGTCCTTCGACTTGAGATACCACTGTGGATATATGAGCTATCCTCCACACTTTGATGGCAGTCACGTCAACGATCTATTCATGATCAGACCTCCGCTTGTTCGTTGGGTGTGGACTGATGCTCATGATATCATGTGCGTATCAAGATATGATCTGTCAGTCCTGTGTACAGGGCATATGCATCTAGCACATGTTTACGATCTAGTAAATCCATGGCCGTGGTATAACGTCGGAAACCAATTTCGAGTGTTATTTCGTGATCGTAAATTGAAAATCGACTGTATTATACCGAACAGATTTGATGTTCTGATCTATATCTCAGGTATAATACGGATGGCCTGTGACGGAGGGATTATATGTATGCTATGGCCTCAACTTGGATAGTTTAGCGAGATTATCTGTGGTCGTCATAATCCATGAGTGGGTGGATTATGGACACGATATTGGATTTCGTGACGGATAGACCTAAACTTATAGAGTCTCACAATATGAAGTGTACTCGTTTAGCACTTGGGCAACTCGATATGAATAATACAGATTATTCATAATACTTCACCGGATTAAGTGAGTTAATTCGGATCGTTTAATCGTTAAACGATAACACATGCTTTAGGGGATTTTGTCCGCTAATAATTATTGTGTATTTATATTTGATACATAATATGATTAGATACACATTAATTATTTGTCAAATGAGATTTTGACACATGCCATAAATATATGTATTTGTTATTTATTGTAAATAAAAATGCATGTATAATAATAATTTCATTAATTGATTTTTGAATATTTAATTGTTAAATATTACAATAATTAATTAGTCATTCTTATCCATAAATGTTATGGATTTGTCCAATTATTATTTGGACACTTGGCATGATCTAATTGTTTGTCCAATTTTGATTGGTTAATACAAAGTTTGATTTGATTTATATTTAATTAATTTGATTAAATGGAAAAAGGCCAAAATGCGCCCCAACTACCCACCAATTTCGGTCAAACAAAGGATATAAATGAAAAATTATTTTCATCATCTTCCTTATCACTCCATGGCCGAATTTCCTTAAAAAAATGGGTTTCAATGTTCTTTTGATAATTCAAAGAAAGGTGAAGAAACAACACAAGAAAAGCTTAGGAGTTTGGAGATTAAAAGGTAATCTTGAATACTCTTAAGTTTAGAAAATTGTTTTTCATGTTCTTGTTTTCTTAGATTAGATCTAGGGTTTCTTTACTTGTTGGAAATTTGGGGCTTTTGATGTTGGAGGATAAATTGGAAGCTATTGGTGCATGTGTGAAGTATATTGGAGCTAATTAGTGTAATTATAGTCCAATTTGTTAAAATTATTGTTGGACAATATTGTTGCCATTCCAGAGTTGTTGATCCACTTTTAGATAGCCTAGAATTGTTCTAGAGTTGTTCATATGTGGTGGGACTCTTTTGGTGTTGAGATTAATTGATTTAATCTTGAAATTATTGGATTTAAACATGAAATTTAGGCAATTTCGTTTTCTGTGTATTACCTGGAAATGATTCTGATTTGGTGATGAAATTGGTGTCTTTTGAATATTTTGGATGTGTTTTGGGTGTTGGAACAATTGCCAGAAAGTGTTTCTGATTTGAAATAAGCGAAAACGGCCAAAAATGGCGTTATCGGGTGGATTTTGAACCAACCGGGTGACGACTGTCCAAATAGTGAATGTGTCACTGTTCAGGCAGACCGTGAACTGCCCCGAACTATTGGATCTGACTTGGGTAGTTTTCATAAGTGTCGGGTAGTCGGTTCGGTCAAAAACGCGTTTTAGGCCATTTTGCGGAAAAATCATTTTCGTAAAAGTTTCGCGATGTTTCAACAATATTTATGTCAATATATGATGTTGAATAAATAGGTTAAGGTGAAATATGAATAAATTATCCATATTAGATATTGATTAATTTATTCGGTATTTTGAAAAAGTTTTAAAATATGATTTCGCCCGTCCCGTGCTTTCGCTGCGCCCCATCGCCCAAAACCCCAACACAATGGAGTCCCATGTATTTGGATTTGAAACATATTTGGAAATTTCACAAGCAAAACTATTTTTATATCTCCGATATCTAATGGCCCCCTCCATCTCTTAATCGACTATCAATGTAGTTGACGAGGTAATACTACTACGTCCGTTTCTTGTCCATCACGGTATGATGTACTCACCCGGTAAACGTGAAAGAAATCCTTCACATATACGTTTCATCACAAAAATTATATGACAACATATTATTCCTGCAAAAGTGAATTTCTTGCAACTACAACTGTAAAACCCAAGCTTTCCAGTGACAACATGTTTATTGGCTTTACTGAAATCATGTGAATCCTCACAATGTATACTACATACACCTCAAGTTCTTCAGAGATGTTTTTCTAATCAAGTTTAACCCATTCAACTTGTATTACCTCCTTTTGAAAAAGTTTAAAAATCTTGGGAGTGTATATAATTGATGCATGATTGCACAGAGGATCTCCATGCTCTTTGCTTGGCAACTCATTTAGCATTTGAAAATTAGACTCTAATTCATTGTTTCGCAAGAAGTCTACTGCCTTCTGAAATTGCTTGAAAAATCTTCCCATGTCCATATTTGAGTTTAAGTAAGTACGTAACCTTGAATTAAAATTTTCACTCAATTGTGTTGTTTGTATCCATACACAAAAAGTCTCTTTAACAAACACCAGGGCCCACATATGTCGTCTATTGTAAATCATTTGCAACCATGCATTATGATGTAGATCATGATCAACAATGACCTTTGACCAAGCTTTGTCAAAGTCTAAGATATCTTCGTTGTACATGAGTTCATACTAAGCAGACTTAAACTCTTTGTTGCCAAATAATAAACCAAGGTGTTTCATTGTATTTTGGTTGATATGCCAAGCACAGAGATAGTGCTTTGTATCGGGTAATGCAACAGGAATTGCTGCAAGCATGACAACATCTTGATCAGTAAATAAGGATTTTGGAGCCTTCCCGTTCATACATTGTAGAAAAGTTTGAAAAACTCATTCAAATGAAGCAGTTGTCTCACTATATAATAAGCATGCCTCAAACACTATTTGCTCCCATGATGATTCACTCCAACAAATACTCATAATGGCATATTTTCTTTATTAGTTCTGTATGTGGTGTCAAAGGATATGAAATCCCCAAAAATTTCATAGTCGTTATGCATGACATGATCAGCCCAAAAGATATTTTCAATAAGTTGACTTTCATCTACTTGCACCTTAAAAAAGACTTAGAGTCATTGTATTCATTGTCCCCAAAATAATTGAGAACCACTTGAAGCGCATCAGCACCCATAGATTCATTCCTTCGACGATGGAGATAATTCTTTAAGTTTTTATGAGTAAACCCTAAGTGTTTTTACCTCCGGCTTGAATTGCCATCAACTCATGGGCTAGCCTCGGCCAGATGCCTGCATCATCTGTATCACCACACTCTATTTGATAGAACTCATTAATTTTCCTATGTGACTTAAGCAAATGTACTTTAGATGGCGTAATCAAAAGGTGAACATGACATGGATTCCAATTCCATGTCCACCACTTCTCGTTCGACTGTCGTTGAACGGAAAATACAGCTCCACATCCACATCCACATCTTGTATGTGCTCGTTCCCTTTGCACCTCCAAACTTATTTCTTTCATATGCCCTTCCTTGCTGCACACCCAAGTCCGAATCTTCCACTCTTTTGTACCATGAATATAAGTGCCACCTTGTGTATGGGTGCTAAACCCAACTACTCTCGCATATTGGTTATACCAATCCTTAGCATGCTCTAGGCTCGTCCATTCCAAAGACCAAATACTGGTAAGCTCCTCATTTTCTGATTAAACTAATTCATCTGTAAGAATAAAATTTATATATTCGATTCATACAAATCCAATAATGATGATGATGATGATGATGATGATGTTCTGATGTTGAGATAAAACTGAGACTCCATCTATCTTTATTAGGATTTTGTCTATTCAATAGTGCCATAAACACCTAGATTTTTCACTCTTTTAACTTCATTATTAACTAATTAATAAACGTTTGAGGTTTATGCTGTTGTTTATGCGATAATCGGCTATTGGATCTTAAAGCTTTCAAGTACATTGGACAAAAACCGGGCAGCAATTAAACGTCGAGCCAAAACCCTTCAAGCACATTGGACCAAACCCTTCAAGTACAACCCACCCACCAGGAACCAGCAACACCAGAACAGCAACCCAACCCACCCACCACAACCCACCAATTTTAGCTCACGAACCAGCAACACCAAAACAACAATCAAAACCCACAGTGGACCAAAACCGCGTCAAAACTCCACCACCCCGTTTCTGCCACAATTAGATATCATAGAGGGAATACACCATAACATCAACCCCAACCCACCCACCTCAACCCACCAATTTCAGCTCACGAACCAACAACACCAGCACAACAACCAAAACCCACAGTGGACCAAAACCGCGTCGAAACTCCACCACCCCGTCTCTGCCACAATCAGATATCGTAGAGGGAGAGATTTTGTGTTGTTGTTTGTTAAATGAGAAGTGAGCTGATTGATTTTATGAGTTTGAGAAAAAATGATTTTATTTTTGGCTTGTAATTTGATTTGGTTTTTGGCTAAGCAACTCACAAATTCATTAATGTGTTGTCAAGATAATGACCATTAGATTTATTGTATGATGTGTGACTAAATCATAACCTTTAAAAGGAGATAATAGATAAAGTGAAAAGAATAGTAGCTCAACCCACAACCGGCTTGTAATCTCCTTCAGATCCCGAAGAAGAAGAAGATAAGCATTAAACGTCAGCGTTTCAAAAGATCTAACAACTTCATATTTCTTCGAGATTCTGCAACCCAATAGCATATCACAGTCATCATACAGCTTCGCCGATAAATGTGCTAATTACGTAACAATTTAATTGAATTTTATCAAAATTCTTAATTAAACTAACCTTGTTGGTCGAGTTGTCAAGATCTAAGTAACCGTCTTGATAAACTTTCCTCCTTTTGCTTAATGTGCTTCGTGTACGTCAAGCTCCATTGCTCTTCAAATCTCACGAGATTTAAAATTTGTGAATGTCTAGCGATTTCAGAAATTAAAATTCTAAATAATTTTCGCGGGCTGGAACCGGAATATGCTACCTCATGAAACGACGTCGTTTAACATCTTAAACGCAGACAGGGGGGACTTTTTTGTAATCTTACAAGCATTGTATGGAAACTGCTTACGTGGCAATTTTTTGTTGGCAAGTAAATTGAGTTGTGCAAAACACGAGAAGCAAGATGGAAAACCCCACTCAGGCAGCACCAAAAGCAATTTTCTCCGATATTGTTCCCGCAGATTAAATCGTTTAGCTTCTGGAAGTCTTATATAAACGTGGTCGCCGTGACTCGTTAATCAGGTAAGACTCCGTAATTCGTTTTACTGATATTTTTTTTTTTTTTAAAGGTTTATTTGCTTTTTAATTATTCGAATTTCAGCTCGATTGCCGTTTTGAATTTATTAATTTGTTGTATGACAATTGATTTGTTGAAATCCTGGAATTTTTTGGATCTGGAGCCTCTAGTTTCTGAAATTATGATTTTTGTTCACAGATTTCCTTAAATTGTGCTGTTAGTTATTTGATCCTATGAGCCTCAAGCTAAGCCTTTGAGTTACTTCTGTTGTTGTGACTGCATGGGTTATGCAAATATAAATTTTGAGTTATCTTTTTGTGAGTTAATGTTTTGCGGAAACACGAGGCTAATTGTCATCGGTAGATTCCAAACCCAAGCCTAAAGTAAAAGGTTGTGAAGGGATAATAACCGTTTATCTTGCCTCGTTGATGCTAGATATGAGTTCAATCTTCAGATAAGATTGTTTTTGTCCGTAAGAAGAAGAGAAAAGATAGTATAGTCATAAATGTGTCATATTTTTTTCTAGAATTTGTTTTTTTTAAATTACTGATGTACTTGAGATTATTTCTCTTTGGACAGAAGAGAGGACATACGTTTCTGTATTTCGTTATGTATCTAGGAAAAGGCATGAAACTTGTGTTTGTTCATAGTTTGTACAAGGAAATAATAATGTTGCTTTATCATAAATTAGGTTATTAAAGTTTGTCGCTTAGTAGTAGAGGCATAACGTAGAGGCATAACAGTTTACTCTCTTCCTGATACGGTCATTTGTCGATGATAAACTGGCATACTTTGAGCTCAAAGTAATCTTTGTAGATTGAGAAATTATTTCATTCTAGAAAAAATGTAAAACAATATTACTGGGTGACATGCATATCTACAACCATTTAGAGCATCTATAATTGTTTTTCTTGATATCTTTGTCAGTTTAAATCCACTATTTGGAGCAGCAAACGGTGCTATCTTTTCTTGTCAACCGTATCAAACTACATTGTTAGCCGCAGAAAGTCTGCTGTATCCCAGAAACCATGGGAGATGGCAATGCCACAAGCAGCAGAGGTGTCACAGGTGGCACAGGTAACTCCAACCACGGTGAGAAGCCAGAATGGCTGCAACAATACAATCTAATTGGTAAGATTGGTGAAGGAACATATGGCCTTGTATTTCTGGCTAGAATCAAAGCTGCTGCAAATCGTGGAAAAGCTATTGCCATAAAAAAATTCAAACAATCCAAAGATGGTGATGGCATCTCCCCTACTGCTATCCGCGAAATCATGTTGCTTCGGGAGATTACGCATGAGAATGTTGTGAAGCTTGTTAATGTGCACATTAATCCGGCAGACATGTCACTATATCTGGCTTTTGATTATGCTGAATATGACCTCTATGAAATCATTAGACATCACAGAGACAAGGTTAACCATACCATCAATCCGTACACTGTGAAATCAATTCTATGGCAGCTGCTAAATGGTCTGAATTATCTCCATAGTAATTGGATCATACATCGTGATCTTAAGCCATCCAATATCTTGGTTGGGTGAGGGAGAAGAACAAGGGGTTGTTAAAATTGCCGACTTTGGACTTGCAAGAATTTATCAAGCACCCCTAAAGTTCTTATCTGAAAATGGGGTTGTGGTAACTATTTGGTATCGTGCACCTGAGTTGCTTCTTGGGGCAAAGCACTATACAAGTGCTGTTGATATGTGGGCAGTTGGATGTATTTTTGCTGAGCTTTTGACTTTGAAGCCATTGTTTCAAGGGGCAGAAGCCAAATCCATACCAAACCCATTCCAGCTTGATCAGCTTGACAAGATATTCAAAATCTTAGGGCATCCAACACCAGAGAAGTGGCCAACTCTTGCAAATCTTCCACATTGGCAGTCAGATTCACATCACATTCAAGGACACAAGTATGAAACAAATGGACTTCATAGTGTTTTTCATCTCTCTCAAAAAAGTCCTGCATATGACCTTCTATCTAAGATGCTTGAATATGATCCTCGAAAGCGGATAACAGCTGCTCAGGCTTTGGAACATGAATATTTTCGGATTGAACCTCTACCCGGGCGCAATGCACTTGTACCTTCCCAGCCAGGGGAGAAAGTGGTAATTTATCCAACTCGTCCTGTAGACTCAAATACAGATTTTGAAGGGACAACTACCCTTCAACCTCCACAACCAGCATCTGGACCTGTTCCTGGGAACATGGCAGGCGCTCATGCAATGTCCAATAGAAATGTCCCTCGGCCAATGGCTGGTGTTGCCATGCAAAGAATGCAACAGGGCATGATGGCCTATAATTTCCCTGCTCAGGCAGGAGCAGCAGGTGGAATGAATCCCAACATGCCAATGCAGAGGGGTGTGCCTGGCCAGGCACATCAGCAACAACAGTTGAGAAGGAAAGATCCAGGAACGGGGCTGCCTGGATATGCTCCACAACAGAAGTCAAGACGCTTATGAACAATTGATTTTAAACTTGATGTGATAACTTTTTACAGAGCAGATTTTCTTGTTGAGGAAAATCTTCAAACCGAGTAAAACCCAAGAAAGATTAGGTGATACCGAGTACGGGACATGCTGCATGTGGAGTTCTCTTGAGACTCGGTGTTCCATCTGTGCCTGCAGAGGAACTTAATTATTTGCTTGCTCACAAGGGGGAGTCAATGGCCTAACAAGTGCCCAGAGGGGCATAGGTGAAGGCTCTTGTTCCCTCTGCCTATGGAGGAACATTACAAGGCCAATAAACTGTATTTTTAAGGGATTATTTCGATACTACACTAATTTCTAAATAAATTTTACCATTATATATTCGCTATATAGTTGTTTTTGAATTCGTCAAAATGTAGTTGGTTTCTTATTTCGTCTACTTATGGAGATGATTTGAGAACATGTTTTATGTTTATTATTTTTTTAGGGTTGTAATCTTAAGAAGATGGTTTTATTTAGAGCTCAAAGTTATTCAATAAAATGTCTTGAAAAATTATTACGGCAATTATGTGAATTGCATTAGGAAGTATTGGATTATCTAGTCCCAACTCCCAAGGGGTGTGTTGGTGCCGTAAGACTTATGATTTGGTTGTCCAAGTGTTAGGTTCGAATCCGGGGATGTATTTTTTGTAAAAGCCTGAAACAATCGATATTTTACTTGAAGTTATGGAATATAATTGAACTTAAATTCTAGAATAAAAGAACAAATTATGTTGATCGTGGATTCACATTTTTCATTTATTTTCTCATTATTTTCAAGCTTCACTTTGTTTTTTGGGAAATTCATTCTCAAATTATCTAATTCAGACTTAAGCAGAATAACTAAAATTCTCGACTACCCCAAGTTCTTAAAAGAAAACTTGACTTGTTAACTGTTGAATAATATTTACATATTTTCGCCTTTTTTGCTTCACTTCTTCTCGACTTACTAAGAAGTAATCATCCAGACTCAAAGGTGGCCGTGTAACAAAATTGTACCTAGTTCATTTATTTTAATGTTTTCTTTCTAATATTATAGTCAAATTCATATTTAAATAAGGTGGCAAGTTGTTTGTATATTACATTTGTTGATTGTGGTTTTTTGAAAGACCATTATCCTGAGAAAGATTAAGACTCTAAAAGGGGTAAAAAAAGATATTGTACTTAGCCCATACAGAGATGGGGATTGGAAGAAGGACCTGACCACATGATGTAAGAGTGCTCACAGAATTAGTAAGTAGAAGCGGATGCAAGCAGCGGTCTCGACCCGACCACATAGAAGATGATTTTTTTGCCTATATTGAGATATCATATGACCCGACCCGATGAAGTCACTTAGTATGACGCCACGACCTGATCGAGGTATTAAAGGAGGAACTTTAAGAAGTATCATATTCCTCGGTAGACTGATTCGAGGAACGAAGATGAGATCATTGGCCGACCAATATCAAAGCATATGATGCATGCCCTACCTAGGGAGGAACGCTTTTAGAAGGCTAATGATGAAGGGAAAAAAATAGCGGTTCATAATGGTCGTAGGCGCTGCCAGCCACCATATGCCGATGTAGCGGCAGAGCAGCAGCCGCCAGAGGGCAGAGGCAGCCATAGGTCAATGCAGTAGCAGATGATTGAGCGAATCTGATTGGCTGGATTTGAGGGTGGTTAATGAAAGTTATGGCTGTAATGATGGCTAAGTGATGTGAGCTGACGTTAAAGTCAGTGGAATAATAGATTTAGGAGCCTAAATAAATGGGTTGAAGTCACAATTTCAGGGGTTAGAATTTTTCACATTTTGCAACACTTATAATTTGAGAGCAAACTAGTGATATAGAAAAAGTGAGTATGACCCGACCATATTGTCAAGACTCAAGGGGTTATTTGTTGTAATCTGTGATTCCTTTGTTAAGTGGGTCAGTGTTTACCTCGAGCACAATAAAAATAATCACTTTTTTATGTGGAAGTAATTTTGAACCACTTTTCACCGAATCATGTAAATCCCTATTTTATTCGAGAGATAAATTCCCTATTTTATCCTAAGAACGAAAACAGCCGTCAACAACATTTAATTCGTATTCTTTGTTTTTTTTTTTTTAAATAAAAAATAAAAATCTATATATATATATATGATTTGTTGCTTATTTAATAAAAATTAACGTCTAATAAAATACAACGACGTCGTCTGCCGGGTCGATATAGTGATTTGTTCTCGTCGTATATGCAGAAATACAAAAGTCGAGGCAACCAAAATCAAAACGACATTGGAAAAGTAACAATCAGTTCAAATCAACTGCAAGTCTGCAACCAGGATATATTTAATGGTAAAGGGAATTTCATCTGACGAGTTAATTACTTGTTAGTTGTTGTTACCTTAGCCGTTGTAATTTGATATTGTGGTGGTGTTTTTCTTTTTTCTAAAACAGTCGGCACTGTTCAATTTCCATTCGTTTTTGACGGTGGTGCTGCTCGTGATTTGCACGTGCACGTTTGTTAAGATGCAGTTTCCTACCATCCTCGAGCAGAAAACCGGGTCCGTATTCGTTAGTTTACTTTCCGAATACTCTTTTGTCGAATATTTGATTTGATGAAGCAATCATCACTGAAGCGAGTAGCCAGCAATTAGCTGTGTAATTTTACTTTCATTTTTGAGTTGTTTCATGTGTGTATGCTGATCGAGTGATCGGAACTTTGAATTTTTCGGTACTAGTGTAATATTTTCTAATTGTTTGCTTTGATTGAATATTTTATTTAATGTTTAATCTGATTCTTCAGTGTTCTTGATCAGCTTATAAGTAAAATTTGAATACAAATTGGTTTTTGGTTGGCTGTGTCTTTGTTTGTTGATTTCCACCACTGATTCAGCTTAAGTTGGAGTTTGAACAGAACAATAAAGAAAATAAGAGTTGGCTGCTCTTTTGATGGAATAATAGAATGAAATTTGTGTTTGAATTCATGTATTATGTGCTGCTGTGTAATGTGTATATCTATTTTGTAACATTCAATCTGAGTTGTATTCTCATTGGATGTCTGCTTGTGTCAGGTTCCGAGAATTCTTTTGGAAGACAGCTAGAATAGGTGAGTTTGTTGAGTTCTTTGATTCTACAATTGATTGCTATATTGTATTGTTAGTAATTTAGACTTGAACGAGCGTGAATATTAGAGACGATAATTAAGATGTGTCCGCAATGCTACTTGAAAAATGAAGCCCTTGGATTCAAATCGAGGGAATGATGTGTGCACTGCAGACAATAACAAAATTTAAAGTTTCCCTAAACCCCTTTATGAAAAGACAGGTTTGTTCGGTTTGATTAACAACTTGCAAGGCCTGTTTTGGGCAATGCCATAATTGTCTGTTTATGTAATAAGATAATGTTAGTGGTGACTTCAATTGTTACTTTGAAACAGGTGAGCGGTTGAGCCCTTGGGTTGCTGTCGGATGCTTTGCAATGGGTGTGTCAATAACTTTTTCCTGAGTCGGATTTTGCTGGTACACTCATAAATAGATTCATCTTTTTGTTTCATAATGTTGATCCTTCGATCCATTTTGCCTTTTTTTTTTAACTGATTGGGTTGTATGACAAAGATCATCATGATTTGAATTATTTATTCTTGTAGTTGATGTAATTGCCACATGCATCTCGGTTTGCTATTGATTGAATTTATAAACACTGATCTATTGAGCATACAATTAGTTTTATACGAGAACACAAGTTCTTGCAAATGTGATTATAAAAGCATAATTTTTTTGAGACAGCTGCAGCTATTGCAACTCCAGCACAAGATGAGTTTGGTAAACTTTGTTTGCAGTTATCTCCCTGCTTGTTGCTTTCTTTGCATCTTGAATTATGTAGAAAGCAAAGAAATCCATTTAAGGTTTTACTCCTGTTATGTTTTTGAACAAAATCCTATAAAGAATATACGAGAGTTGTTATAACAAATCAAATATCAAGTTAAAGCATGAGAAAGGAAAAATAATGTGTGTGCATTAGTTACCAAATTGCAATATTCTTGTTTGCATTAACTTCAGTTTGTACAGTAGACAGAAGGAACTCAAATCAACAATACTTAACTATACTGAGTGACATCACTTAGCAGTATGTAGATGTGATAAACTGTAGAGTGATGTCACTCGACAATTGAAAGGCCCTTCACACCCTATAGCGGTAGGATGAACAATTTCAAGTGTTGAACTCTTATGAAATTTGGGCCATAGTGGCTTGGTAAGAGGTATGAAGGCGTTGACTTCTTGTATTTATTTTATTTGTTTATGTGGTTAAGAGGAGTTGGACTCCTATTTAGGCCGAACTAAGTTCCTTTGGATTTGAGCCCGAGACCTAATTTAAATTGAATAGATGTTCAAGCTTTAGTGTGGCCCAAGCTTGCTGCAAGATTTTATTGAAACCATTAATACATTGAAGTCTTGGCCTCATGTATCCTTTTTTTCCCACAATAAGGTCAGATAATTCTTTTAAACCTTACTGCTTTGTTTGGGATGTATATCTGTTTATCAACATCATGATTCTAATGGCCAATTTTTTTTTTTAAAAAAAGCATTCATTTTTATTATTTGTCGTGTGCTCTTAATTTTCAAAGTTAGCGTCTGTTAAATACTTTGTTGGGGTTTTCTTATTATTTTTATTGGAGCCAAATGGTTCTGTGGCTCATCAAACTCAGGCCAAACTCTTGGAAAATTTGACTTCCCATTGTTCTCTTGTTTTCAGTTTTGGGAAGAATATGAAATGACAATATGTTGCCAATAATGCATACCATCTACGTCCTCTGTGTGTGCGGTGATGGTCATTGGAGAGATCAATGGCCAGAATGGTATTTTGCTTCATTGCATTTAATTTTATTAAGTCGTCAGCACACAATATAATTTCCATGTCACTTTAACTTAGCAAAGAAAAATAATTTTATGCTTTGCAATTTGGTTGACTTTTAATATTTGCTAGAAAGTTTCTTCTATTTGTAATGTTGTTTTGACGTGGTCTCTCTGTAGTGTATATCATTATGTGCACAAATTCTTCAATATCGTCAATCAAATCTATATTTTATGGTTGGTATGATGGTAACATATTGTAGTGGGCCTCGTATCATTTGATTCTGAAATGAAACACAAACTATTAGCTATAGCAACATTGCTTCTCTGGCAGCCTTGTCTGGCAGCCGCTACCAAAGATGAAAGATTTTTTTTTTTTGGGGTCTTTTTTGACCTCAAGTTGCATCTAAACTAGACTCATCATTGATTCAATTCATAGTATATGAGTACAATTTTGAATTTTATTGTAATTCAGAAAACTTACCATCTTCTAGCATTACACGGACAGCGGGCATGATTGAATTGTGAACAAAGAGAGCATTATCAGCCACGATTTTGTTGCCTTTCGGCAGCCAAAGAACATGAATTAGGTACATATTCTATGCCAAAGTTACTTTTCTATGATGCTTCTTGTGCAATACTTTTTCTGATGCTGATACAATTCATGTTAAGCCCGGGGATTCGGATTGTTCAACTTGAACAAAAAGGAGGGAGGAATATTTTTAAATATTCCTCACCATTACTAGATTTGTACCAGCAAACAGATTCCTTATCTCATCACAGTTGAGTTCTTGAACATTTAGATATGCTAAGGTCATTTGGACGACATTAGATTCGTTTCTATTACGCTGCCATTTAACCTAGGGCTAGATTATCTTTTGCTAGGATAAATTAACCCTGGTTTTGCTATTTACATTTTTTCAAGTGTGTCCCTAGGGGTGTGACTTTGGTAAAAGGTTTAGGACTTAATTGTCAGGTCCTGAGTTCGAATTCAGGAGGTGTATTTCTTGTAAGAGTCTGGGGCAGTCAGGGGTTTTACCTGTTTCGTTTAAGCTTGATGGTTTGACGGTAGTATTTCCAATATTTCAAAAAAAAAAAAAATTTCAAGTGGATGAGTATTCAGCTTCAACAAAAAGATTATGAAAAAAACACACAACTAAAAGACAAGTGGGACTGGTGGGACAATATTGCCCACTTGCTTAGTTGTAATTTTGTGGTCATATAGCATATTTGAAAGCAAGAGAAGCACAAAAACCCACTTGTTACTTCATGTCACTTTCCCTTTGGCAATTTTATTTCCTACCAAGGGAACTAATATCTAGGGACAAATTTATCATTTATACTTACAGTCACCTTAGAAAATGACTTGAAGTTGAACAAATATATATAGGAAAATGAGAAACATAGGGTTATTTTTGTCTTTTGGGCTATTTTTTAACATCATGTTCTCTGTGGCTTTTTTTTTTTTTTTTTTTTTTTGGAAACGATGGACCCAACCAGTGACTAGTATTTATGGATGGCATCTGATGATTGGTTCTGGAAACTTCCACGTGGCTATACTCATTGAACTTTCTAGGAAAAACCCACCTTATGGCCCCTGTACTCTCAATGTTTTTTACATTACACCCCTGTATTAAATTTTATACATATTGCACCCATGTACTCTCTATGTTTTTTACATCACCCCTGTACTAAATTTTCTACACATTGCACCCCTGCACTTTCAAAAAATTGACATTTCACCCTTATTTTAACGGCAAGTTAACAGAGTTGAGAAATATTCTGACATCAACCACCCTTATTTCGGATTGGACCGAGCAAATTTTTTTACTTTGAAGTTATGCTAGGGCGCATAACTATATATTAGGGCGCATAAATATTATGCTCCTTCTGATACATTCAAAAATCCAACTAATTTATTGCAAAAATTAGATCAAAACTACGATCTTGGAGTGTTATTAATGAACAACAAAAAAACAAACAAAGATGCTTCACGGTTATCAGACATCATTCCTAAAGAACGACAACGAGTATTACATGTCATGTGTGCACATTTATAGCAAACACCCATCTTTTTAGCTCTTCTCTTTTTAGCATAGGTGCTTCTTCCTAAACCAGGCAGATATGACACAAATAAGGGTGGGTGATGTCAGAATATTTCTCAACTCTGTTAACTTGCCGTTAAAATAAGGGTGGAATGTCAATTTTTTGAGAGTGCAGGGGTGCAATGTGTAGAAAATTTAGTACATGGGTGCAATGTAAAAAATATTGAGAGTACAGGGGTGCAATGTGTAGAAAATTTAGTACAGGAATGCAATGTAAAAAACATTGAGAGTATATGGGCCTCAATGTGGGGTTTTCCAACTTTCTAAAATCTTCCCAAGATAATATTACTTGTCAAATTGAATACAAATTCTGTGATTGAAATAGCTCTTTTTTAGGCGGTCCTTTCCCCTTCTGATTTAAACATTTTGTTTATATTCGAAGTGGAAGGACTTGAATGAATTTGGAAAGTCAATGCAGTAAGGGTGAGTGTTGTATTGTATTGCGTGTTTTCAGAATTAGATCGGTGATTCAAAAGGATCAATGGGTTATTGGTTCGATTTGTTGAACCGTTTCGATAAAACCGATAGTATCGACATATGTCATAAATAGTTTTATTTAAATAAAAATTATGAAAAATAAAAAAAATTTAGTTTTTGATTTTAAAAATTAAAAAAAAATAAACCGATGTAGTCTAGTTCACCGATTTTTTTACTATCTGATTTTTATCGATTAATCAGACTGGACTCACGACCGGTCCCCGATTCTCAGTGATTGTATCAGACAGAGACGGCGTTGTAGTGTAGTCATTTTCATTTGTTTGATTAGTGGATGTAATTTCTGTGAGCAACTTTGTGAAAATGATAAATTCCAAACTTTTGAAGACAATAATAAATGCAAGCTTGGCAAAATCCAAGTTCACAACCTGTTGTGTTTGTTGAGGTCCCGCGAAAATTATATTATGGGCCGGGTTAGTCTGTTATTATTGCTAATGGCCCCCATTACATCCTCTAAATTCTTCCCATAGATACTCTCTTAATTAAAAACTCTTACCTCTTTGTCTTAAATAAAATACATTTCTACTGTTTTCAACATCAACATCTAGCTAGGGACAATTTGGTCATAATAAATCGGGAGTGACCAGTGTAACAAAACCATGAGTTGTTTTAAATAAGAAAGTTCAAACAAATATTAAGCACTAAGACAATTATTAAGCTAATCATCATATTAAAGCAAACACCCTTTTTTAATTAGGCTTGATTAAGAAATTGCTATTGCCACTAATAGGTATGTTTTTTCTTGCAATTTGTTACAATAAATTAAGTAATACACATAGGCGGTTTAAAAACGGTGAAATTTTTACTAATGAGATCTTGTGGTTATATTTAAATGTATTTTTTATTTGATATGTTTTCCCATTCTAAATAAAATTAGGGTCTTTTATAATATAATACATAGTTTAAAATTTTAAGATAATTATTTATTAAAATTTTATTAAGAAAATACCGAAAAAATAGAGTACTCGAATATGGGGCTTTAGATAATCGCCTGATTTTCCGAGAGTTGGAATTGACCCCATTTGATGACAACATTTTTTCCTTAAAGAGGAATGCCCACGTAACGTTTTGCCACTAATGGAAATTTAAAGAAAGGTTTTCACTCTAATGAAAAAACTTTTGGGAAATTATCGTTATACACTCATTAAACTTTTTTTTTTTTTTTTTATAAGGTAAGGGTGGATAAGAAATTAAATTAAGCCCGGGCAGGGTTGGGCATAGCCTTACCTAAGCTTTTTGATTTGAGCTAGCTCGGACCAGAATCCGAGATTGACCTATAATTTTAAAGCCTGGCCGGATCGGACTGGACCCAGAATTTTTTTCCATACAGAATTCCCAACATCAATGTGTAATACAATAATAGGGACCTATTTTATACAAATTAGTAAACCATATTATTAATGGTAATACAAATATTATGGAAAAAACGAGACTTGGATGTTATTATCCAAAAATATAAATAAAAAAAGAAGACGACGTCGATTGTTACAATAGTAACCAGCAGCAGCGGATAATTTCTCTATTTTTTTTTCCCTGCTAGCAATACAATTGTTACAACATTGCATGAAATTTTATTTTATGGAAAATCTCTCTGCAAATGACCCACCCACTGTCTTTTATTTGCTTCACAGACATACATATCCATTTCCATTTTGTTTTCTTCTTTATATATTATTTTAAAAGCAACCACAACCGGAGAGAATGCCTGAACCGGACGAAGAGAACCAGACCGGATACGTGCCTCCTGTTCCTGCTCCTTCTCCTTCGAGGTCAAAGGAGGCTAAGTTCATAGCTTCATCGAGCATGGACTTGGACGTTGACCTTGATCTTGATAATTCTTGGCCGTTGGATCAGATGGGTTTTGTCTCAAACCCCATGTCCCCGTTTCTCATATCTTCTTCCTCTGAACAGCCTTGCTCTCCTCTGTGGGCTTTCTCTGACGCCGACAACGATGATAAAGTTTCCGGCCATGTTCATTATCCTCGCTTTCTTAAATGTCAGTCTCGTTCCCTTTCTAAAAATTTTAACTTTTTTTTTTTTGGTGGTTGTTTACTTTCATGAGCTTGGATTTGCTTTTATCAAATATTTGTACTAATGTATGAATTGTTTTGGTTTATGTTTGGTCGTTTTAGTTTAGTTGAGCTTGACTTTGGTTTCTGTTGAATTTATTTTGTCTGATTCCAAAATTGGAAATTAACAAAATCTGAAACTTTTAACAAATGATATTGAGAGCTTCTGCTTTAATTTTTCTTTTTGCCAAAGAAAAGAGTTTAATTTTTGGTAGCAATTTGTAGAGTTGGGCTATACTGATCTGGGTGCTGTTACTTTTTATAGTGTGTGTGATTTGGGGTCAACAGTCTTGTAACTGATTCGTGAATGATAATTATTTAACATATAAGTTGATACAGCACATGAAGTTTTGGATTTCTATTGTTTGATTTTGGTTAAAATGTTGGTGAATACAGGTAATACGAATTTAGAAACTGAGAATCCAATAGATAATGACGAAAACAGAAGGTTTCCTTCTCCACTTTCAGCACTGAAGCCCTTGGACAATTCGGATGGCTATTGTATGATCAAGGAGAGGATGACTCAGGCACTGCGGTATTTTAAAGACTCGACAGAGCAACATGTTTTAGCCCAAGTTTGGGTGCCTGTCAAAATTGGGAGTCGGCATGTATTAACAACTTCAGGGCAACCCTTTGTTCTTGATGCACATAGTAATGGACTGCATCAGTATAGGATGGTCTCTCTGATGTATATGTTTTCTGTGGATGGCGAGAATGATGGAGAGCTTGGGCTTCCTGGGCGTGTTTTCTGGCAAAAGTTGCCAGAATGGTCTCCAAACGTGCAGTATTACTCCAGTAAAGAGTACTCCCGGCTTGATTATGCTCTTCATCATAATGTCCAGGGAACCATGGCGTTGCCCGTCTTTGAACCTTCTGGGCAGTCTTGTGTTGGTGTTATTGAGCTCATAATGACATCGCAGAAGATTAACTATGCACCGGAGGTTGATAAAGTCTGCAAAGCTCTTGAGGTTGGGTTTCGTCTCCCTTCGCATCCCTTATAATGTCTGACATGAGTTCTTATCTGATGAGCTCGAAATGACGGGGTGTCTTCTCTTTGGAAAATGTTGTTGCTTTGCTTATATGATTTATATTTAATTTTAATCATGTTACATGATCCTTGTCTTAATATTAAAAAATTTAAACTCTTCAAGGTTATTCAGTCACATTATTTCATTTTTTCTGCAGGCAGTAAATCTTAAAAGTTCAGAAATTTTGGATCATCCTAGCACACAGGTGAGTTATTACCCAAATGCATGTTAAATCTGGTGTTTGGTTGGACAATTAGAAGATAAAAGTGTTGTTCTTCTTTCATTTCTTCCCCCTCTGTTCTCACAGATGTATCTACTTGGCAATGCTTTTAAACCAGATTTGCAATGAGGGCCGCCAAAACGCGCTGGCTGAAATTTTGGAGATATTGTCAGTTGTGTGCGAGACACACAAGTTACCTTTGGCTCAGACCTGGGTTCCTTGCAGGCATCGCAGTGTTCTGGCCTATGGCGGTGGTCTGAAGAAGAGCTGTAGTAGCATTGATGGTAGTTGCATGGGGCAAGTCTGCATGTCCACAACTGATGTGGCTTTCTATGTAGTAGATGGTCACATGTGGGGTTTCCGGGAGGCTTGTCTCGAGCATCACTTACAGAAGGGTCAGGGGGTTGCTGGGAGGGCATTTTTCTCACTCAGTTCTTGCTTCTGCGAAGATATTACTCAGTTCTGCAAAACTGAGTACCCATTAGTACACTATGCGCGTATGTTTGGGTTAACCAGTTGTTTTGCAATCTGCTTGCGGAGCACTTATACTGGGGACGATGATTACATTCTAGAATTTTTCCTGCCCCCAGTAATCACTGACAATTATGAGCAAAGGACTTTGTTAGGCTCCATATTGGCAACAATGAAGCAGCATTTCCAGAGTCTTAAGGTTGCCTCTGGGATTGATCTTGAAGATGACGAGGGATCTATTGAAATCATCGAGGCTAATGAAGACAAGAAACTTAATCTGAGGATTGAATCTATCCAAATACCCCAATCTGTGAGATCACTACCCGGGCCTCATGCATTACCAAATGGGGGAGAGTCGGGGTTGCTGGACTTACCAGAGCAGCATTTAATGGTGAATTTTGATTCTACAAATGATGGAGGAAACGTTGCAAATGTGGCTGGGAACCACAACCCTGTTTCTTTGCCAGAGAACAAAAAAACCAGAAAGCGTGGAAAGACAGAGAAATCAATCAGTCTAGAAGTTCTCCAACAATATTTTGCTGGGAGTCTTAAAGATGCTGCAAAGAGTCTTGGTGGTATGCTTATACATTTTAAATATTTTTATTTTATTTTTTACTTTTGTGTTTTTTGAGATTCTGAAAATCGTTATATAAGAATGTTGAATTTATTCTTTTGCTCCAGTAGTGATCATAATAGATTATTCATATAAAGATTCTTGCTTTTCAGTTTGTCCCACAACAATGAAGCGTATCTGCAGGCAGCATGGGATTTCTAGGTGGCCATCTCGCAAGATCAACAAGGTTAACCGGTCGCTCACTAAGATAAAGCGTGTGATTGAATCTGTCCAAGGTGCAGATGGCACATTTGACTTGACTTACCTTGCTACCAGTCCACTTCCAGTTGCTGTTAATTCCATTTCTTGGCCTTCGGGTTTGAATAGCTCCAACCAACAGCACTCACCAAGATCGAAACCTGAACCTCTTGTTGAAAAGATTGAATCTCCCACCTGTAGAACACCGGGAAGTGATGGTCACGCAGGGTTGGAAGTTCAGTTATTGGGAGGAAGTATGTCAAATCATAAGGAACACATTCATGAGAACAATTCACTTCCACCAGAGATAGGTAAAGACACACACAGTTATGAAACAGGGAGTGGATCAAGGGAAGAGAGTGCCAGGTCCCCTACTTATCATGGTTCCTCCCAAGGTAGCCCTGCAAATGAAAGTGCACCGGTAAAGGATCCACTTGTTTCTTCTATCCATGAGCCATGCTTTAAATTAGGGGGCTCGCCTGAGTTGGTATTTCAACCCATAGGGGAACTGAATCTAAGTGCTGCATTCTCGATACCTGATGCTCTGGTGACAACAGAACCTCAGGAACCATTTGGAGGAATGTTAGTTGAGGATGCTGGAAGTTCAAAAGATCTGAGAAATTTGTGTCCTGCAGCAGCAGATGCAATTGTGGATGAGCGATTACCAGAGAATAGTTGTACAAACCCGCCATGTGCTGAGCTGTCTCCTAACCAATGTCTGGCTACTCTTACTCAAACAATGCCACGTGTACAGTCTAGGCAGGAAATGAAGAGTGTGACCATAAAGGCAACTTACAGAGAAGATATAATAAGGTTTCGCATATGTTTAAGTTCCGGTATTCTTGAGTTGAAAGAGGAAGTAGCCAAGAGGCTGAAACTGGATTTGGGTACTTTTGATATTAAGTATCTGGATGATGATCAAGAGTGGGTTTTGATAGCGTGTGATGCCGACATGCAAGAGTGTCTGGATGTTTCAAGATCATCAGGAAGCAACATAATCAGATTGTCAGTTCACGACGTGATGGCCAATCTCGGAAGCTCCTGCGAGAGCACTGGGGAATTATGATTAGATTGTAAAAATGGCAAGTTTTAGAACATCATTTTTACAGTCCTGGAATACTTAGGAGGGTGGAGTTGTTGATTTTGGTTCTAAAGAGGCTGCTTCAGAAGTAACAAAGTTTATGGTCCAAGTTATATAAAATTCCATTAGTCTTAATTGTTAATATGTATTTATGATTTTCAATGAGTCCTTCTAGAAGTCAGAAACTGCATTTAACATATTCATTATTGGCTCAATGGTTTCTGTCTTCTTGTTTATTTTTCTTTTAACACTCGTTGAAGAGATCAGCCAATTAATTTTAGGTGCATAAGCTTCATTGGCCTCATTTGTTTGCTAGTAGCATTTCAATTTTGAGAAATCATAGAAAGCTAGGGGTAGCAAAACGAATAAACGAATCGAATTTGTATCGAATACTAAACGAATCGAATCGAAATGTGATGGATTCATATTCGATTAGTTTATTAAACGAATCCTAATATCAGGATTCGTATTCGATTCGTTTATTATACGAATATTCGTTTAGTTATGATATTATTTTATATCATAATTTACCATAATTGATTTACATTAATTCTTCATAAATATATACATATAAAATATGTAATCAAATATCGAAAATATTATTTTTTTTTCTATAATAATTAGCCATAATTTCTCGAATCTTAATTGAAAAATAACAATAACCAGTAAAAGAAAATAATAAAACGAATCTTAAACGAATAAACGAATTCATGAGCTTAAATTTGTGTTCGATTCGTTTAATAAACGAAGCGAAGCGAATCGACCCATTTATTAAACGAATCTATTTTTCCAAACCCGTATTCGCTTTAAAGCGAATCGAATCAAACAAATAAACAAATCATGACCCAAATTATCACCCCTATAGAAAGCTCCAAGTCTTAACTTGCCGGATGCAATTACAATTAGGGTCACATTTTTTTTCTTTCCTCAAAAACCAACAAAATGGTTCCATGCAGAAATGGCCCTAAGGAGAGTCGGTACAAGCTGTAGGTTGAAACTTTAAATTTAACCAAAAATTAGGACTTTTAAAATTAGAAAGTTTTAATTTTTAATACATAATTGTATTTTTTTTTTTAAATCTTTTATTGGTAGCCCGATAGGGGTCTCATTTTAAAAACTCGTCAAAAACACTATAAAATTCAAGTCAACTCGGTAGCCGTCCTTGCCCAAATGTTATCTTACACTTCCACAAGGGTTATATGCAACATTGAGTAGAATTTATCTTAAAAATCGTACAAACAAAATATTTTCTCATTGAATGATGTTGACTATATGAATCTTTTATATCTAAAATTATTATTTCATTAAACTCAATAAATATTTAAGTCTTTTTTTTTTACGGTTTCTATCAATATCGACTGAAGTCTCTCTCGATCTCGCTTGATATATGACAACATCATTTATTTATTTTTTTCACCAAGACACTTAAAAGTCTACTTCGAATATGTCAGAAATTTTTTAGTCGATGTTTTTTTTTTTTTTAATCTTAGACGTTAGCAAACACAAATTAATTAAGAGTTGAAAAGCAAAAGGTTTAAAAACGTGTCTTGAAAATTAAAATGATGCATAGCGTTGGCTGACTTGCTTCCACGATTGCTCCATACGACTATATGATATATATATTCATAAAACAAACTTATAAAAATAGTTGGACATAATTGCCCTCCATCACGTGATTGGACCGGATCCTAGTGGGGACCAGTGATCGGACGGCGGAGTGGGTGGGGGTGCATCAAGCATCACGGATATCAGAAGGATGGCCATTCTGAAATGTGATGACTTTCTTGTTCTTATTCTTGTTCTTCTTATTATTATCTCCAAACACAACGACACTCGACAAATCCACCTCGTCTTTGCCTTGTCTTGCTGCCATCTGTCTCTTTGTGGATTTGTAATAGCAGGCGTATAATATCAATTGGGCCAGCCCAAATAACGTGCCCAGCCCATTTGGAATCTGATACCAAAATAAAAATAAAAAGAAGTCAAATAAAATACAATTGACGAGTTACAATGAAAAGCCAACAAAATATAAAGAAGCCAGTTTTTCCGAGGATTTGTCCAAATTAGTGTCCAAGCAAATCTCAAACGACGCTGTTTCGATATTAGCGGGCACCAACTCGGATAAACCTTCCGGGGTAAAGTAGCAAAACTCAACAAAATAATATAAAGAATAATTATATTTATTTTTTTACACATTATCAAAATTATAAAAATTCTGAAACTTTATCCATCGGTCCACTTAAAGATTGAAAAGTATATCAAAAAAAAAATGTGATAAATTTAGATGTACAATTAAAAAATTTATCAAATATTGAGTACACATCTGTTATATGATAGATAGTCGTTTACTATACTTCTCAATTTTTAGGTGGACTATTGAATATAGTTTCGAGATTTATGTATTTTTTATAACACGTCAAATATGAAGTATAGGATATTCATAATTTCCTTATTATAAACTATTCATCTTATCGATATTTTCTAAAATGGAAAAAAGGTGGAAAATCTAAAGAAATATTCCAAAATTACGATCAATTTTTGATATAAATTACTTACTATATATTTTTCTTATTTTAATAGCCACAAACAGACATTTTGGGCAAAATAATACTTATACGTAAGATGGTAGAAAAGAGAGAGAGAAAATTACAGCAATGAATTGGTCGAAAGGGAGAAAGGCATATGTAGTCCAGGCAACTCCATTAGCAAATGACATCAACGAAAGGTAAAACGGCATATACTCCACACTCTTAGTCGTAATCACAAGTTTCTGCATCATTATTAAACCAACTGTAATTGATAATTACTGAATAATAATTTAAATAATTGAACCTTAATAATGGATTACCACTACTAGAAATAAGGTGACGCTATCGTTGAATCATATCGACGCTAAAATTCAACAATTAGACGCTAAAAGTAATTAGCGTCAAAAAAATCCAACGCTAAATTTCGACGCGAAAAAAAAGGTGGACAAGAAAGATAATTGGCGTCGAAAGTCAAATTTTCAACGCTAAAGTCTAATATTTTGCGTCCAAAATTTTTCGACGCAAAATCATAATTTGCGACGAAAGTTTTTTTACGCTAAATGATTTATTTTAGCGACGAATATTTTCGACGCTAAAAGGTATAAAATATTAAAATATAAATATTATTTTATTACTTTAAGCGTCAAATAATTCAACGCTAAATGGTATAAATAAGAAATTCATTATTTTATTTTGGTCTAAAATATTCAATTTAATATTTTGAAAAAAATTATTAGAAAAAAATATTTTTCTAATATTTTAAAATACTATTAAAACACGTGTGAGCACCGTACTCACCATGACAGAGAAGGGGGAAGCATACATGATGATGTTAAAGAAAATGCAAATGATACCAACGGCCATGGATCGTTGGCTGGTGGAGGGAAGTAGGGTTAGCACCAGAAAAGTAACAATGGCTATGAAAATGAGCTCAACAAGAACCACTAGAATGACTTTGAGTCTGTTGTTTTTGTCAGAATAGGTGACGAAGATGATTATGTAAACCAACTCAATGGCTGTGCCCGACCCGTTTATGGTTATGACCAATATGCTGTGTGGGTGCACCATCGGCAGCCCGTACAGAACCCACATCATGCAGTTTATTAGGGTTGCTAGATATGGAGCCGCCGAGTATTGCTCCACTGTGCCTTTCTTCACTATCTTTACAAAAGTTGGTCTGCAAAATTTATATATAACTTTGTAAGGATGATGATTTGCAAATTCTGTATTAAAATATAATTATATGACGTATGTGTGAGATCCACGTTAAATAAATCACGATAGTTAAGTTAATATTCATTACAAACTCAGTTCAATATTAAATTATGATCCATTAAAATGTAAACATTCAAGTAATATTAAGAAAGTTAATTTAGACATAAAATCGTTGTGTCACATTGTGAAATTAATTAATGCTTTCAAATAATTTTTTTTTTATTGCACCGAACTGAATTGAACCAGATAGTTTTGTTAAATAAAAACAATCTTAACCGATCATAACATAAACTAAACCAAATTTTAAAAATATTTGATTGAATAATCAATTTAAAATCGAACCGAAACTAAACAGATGCAATCTAATCGATTCGGTTCACTGGTTTTTCAATTATGGCACTGATCTCACGAAACTATGTGAAAAGACAATAATACCCTTTGCTGTATTTCAAGCTCACACCCTATTCTCACATTTTTATGAAGAAAAAAAAAGGTTTAAGCTTACACCGGTGATAAGAACAAGAAGAGTGAGATGATATTTCCTGGGAAAAAGAAAAAAAAAATAGAACCCACATCAGTTTAATTTAATAAGATGAAATACAAAACAAGAAATATTAAGAGAACTAATTAGAAATTATTTATTTATTTATTAATTTTTTTTTTTTTTTTGCGTTTAAAGAAATGCTTAGAATGTTACATGCAAAAACATTTTAGCACGTTAAAAACCAGTAAAGATTTTGAATTTATTTGTAGTAGCCAGTAGCCAGTAAGCAACATATATAACAATATTAACATACCTATGATACCCACTACATATCGAACTGTAGTTACTACTGCAGAAACCATTAATATTATAATCTAAAGAACAAGAAGAAGAATTTAACCAAAAGGGAACCTGAGATTTTATGAAGATAATTAGAACCTGAAGAGAGAAATACAAGAGATGGTTATATTTATATATAGAGCTGAGAAAAAGAGGAGCTTCATTTAACCAAATTGGGCAAGTCTCATTCTCTCTTATCTGTTTCATTTTTTTTTTTCTTTTTGAGCAAGTAAATTGTTGAAATTCATGGGCCTAACTCAACCCAAAAGTCAGTTTGAGAGTTGAGGGTTGCCCAATATTTATATTTTGAGTTTAATTGTTTATCTCAGTCGATATAAGATATTTTCCTCAACATATATATATCGATCATCGCCTGCAGCTGCAGCATGACATGTAATGTAAAGTTTTTATGAGAAATTATATTGGTTTTTTAATTAGTATTTTAAAAAACAAATTTCTAACATTCAAAATTATGTAGTTTCAGATGTTACTTTCTCAACATTTTATACCTATATCATTTTTCCAAAATTTATAGCTACATATGGAAAAGAGATTTTAAAAATTGTTATTGGTAACCGTGAAAAGTTCAATTCATTAATAAGATAATTTTAATTTGATTTTATTGGATTAATTTTATTGTAGATACGTCACTGATTCATAATTATTAAATAAAAATTTATATGTAATTGAATCTTAACCGTTGCTATTTGTTAGTTCTATTTTTATTGGCAATGTCTGTAACAAAACAAGTTCAATTGAGTTGTAATGAGTCTTGAATATCTCAGAGTAATTAGACTGGTATTTGGCAGACTTGTGCATGAAGATATCAGATATGCGTTAATGCTACGTTCATGTTTACGTTCGAACGAGTGGCGTTCGTGTTTGAATTCGAACGAAACTTGACAGTAGGTTCCCGTGCGTAGTGCATTTATCTCCCTGCGAACAAAACCTTCGAGTGTGTTTGCGTTCGAATCTGTGCGCGAAAGATTTTGCAGAACAGTGCGTGTTCGACTTGCATTCGATGGGTGTTCGAAGGAGTTTACGAGACTGAGTTATTTTGTACGTGTTTTTGAGCCAATTTTGCACAAGATATAACCAACATTGACCATACCTATATAAACAAACATAGAGGCTAGAGCCATCTTATTAAGCGTTGGAAACACATTTTTCTTAATCTTAGTAGACTTTAGCGAAGGAGGGGATCCAAATTCTTCAAGCAGTAATTGCTGTCACTTCATTTTTGAGTCATTTTCTTTGAATTTTTTCCCAAACCTATCCAAAATCCACGTTGGTTTTTACTTTGTTTGTCAGAGCAGTTACCTTACTTACTTTGTTAATATAAAACGAAAGAAGGAACACTCAAAACTCTTAAAATTTGCTCTAATCTACAAGCAGAGATATAATAATTTAAGAATAAACACGCAACTCCCTTTCAGTTTAGGCTATAGAAATCAATGTCGCGTGTGCGGTTCTTTCATTACCCTTTTTATGAAACCATACTTACTTTTCTTTTTTCTTTTTTTTTTTGGAAATGTTGAAAACCCCGCTATTAAATCACCTGATTCAGGTTTAAGCGGAGTATGTAAAACCCCGGTTGCCCCAGATTCTTACAAGAAATACACCATTGGACTCGAACTTGAATGCTAAATCATAGACCTTTAGCGTCAAATTTGAATTTCGACGTTAAAGGGTTTAAATTTTTTGAATTTCTTGTCATCTAAAATTTGAATTTATTGCCTTTTAAAATTTGATTTAAATTTTTGACATTAAGCGACGAATTATCGATGCTAACAATCAAAAATTTCGACGCTAAATATCAAAATTTTGACGAAAATAATTCCCGCTATTTTGAGGACATTTAGCGACGAAATAGGCTTTCGTCGCTAAATCCTATTTTTTTCCTATAAATATTCATTTACTCTTTCATTTCTCAGATTTTCTCTTTCTTCCTCTCCTACTCTTCTTTTCTCTCTTATTCTTTTTTCATTAAGGGTTTTGTTTCATTTTTTGTATTTTATGTTAAGATCTAATGTTAAATGGTAGAAATGAAGATGGTGAAGAAAATGGAAAACAAATGAAAGTGAAGATGAAGAAAACATAGAAAATTGTAGTTTATCATTTTATTTACTATTTTATGTTTGTTTGTTGTGATAAATTTTATAATTTCATTTTATATCTATAAAGATATCGTTGTTATAATTTTTTTTTATAACAAATTTGTAATGATATTCTTATGTTTTGAAAAAAATTAATTACTTTTGGAATGAAATTTAGTTTGAAATTAATTTGTAACGCCAATTTTATTATAATTAGTTTTTAAAACTAATTATAAAGCATTTATTTATTTATTTTTATGATTTTCACCTTTAGCGTCGAAATATTTCGTTGCTAAAGAAATTCTGCGTCGAATTAAAATTTTGACGCGAAAGCTTGGTCGAGAAAGGTATTTAGCGTCAAAAACCGATTTCGATGCTAAAAGTATTTACTTTAAGATAAGTACTTTTAGCGACAAAACATTTCATCGCTGAAAATATATTTTTAGTGTCGAAATCTGTTTTTGACGCTGAATACCTTCATCAACCAAGTTTTCGCGTTAAAATTTTATTTCGATGCAAAATCCCTTTAACGACGAAATACGATTTTTTAGCAACGAAATTTTTCGATGCTAAAAGTAAATAATATTGTAGTGTTTGCCACTAAACCATAACATTATTATTAAGTATATCTCAAAAAATAAAACAAGAAAGATTAAATATCCAGATAATCATTCTCAGTTGAGAACGTTTTTTCTTTTAACAGGTGACCGTATTTTATAGATGAGAGTGCCACGAGATGAAGAGGTTTATTTTTACTATTTGGGGTGACTATTTGATAAGACTTGCGGAGTGTTCATAAGTCTAATCACTTAAATTATACTCATGGAGTATACAAAGGTAGCACGATACGAATTTGACAAGCCCGGGCCCGGCCCGGAAGACTTTTGGGCCGGGCTTTTCCCGGGCCCGGGCCTTTTTTGTTGGCCGGGCTCAGGTCGGATTTGTCAAAGTCCGGGTCTGATCCCGTTCGTTGCCACCTTTACTTGAATATATGGGTGGGTCATAGTCTCCAATGGGTGTGGTGTAGGGTTCAGGATCTCACCTTGAGGTCATGGGTTCGAATCCAGGGACTAGTACGTTTCTTTTAAGAACCTAGGACAACCGAAGATTTTATTTTTACCTGTTCCGTTTAAACCCCTAATGAGTGGTTTGTCGGCATAATTTCCAACGAATTGAAGGCTATTGATTTTCTATATCATTGACTACAATGGGTACGTATTATAATAAATTCATATAGATTGAATACACAAAACGAGGGAATGAGAAGCTCTCATTAATATCGAGAAAAAAATGGATTATAATGAGTGTTACAATGAATTTATACAGATTTAATACACATATCGAATTGAAGGGCTATTGATTTTCTATATAATTAATTGATTGTAATTGGTGTTATTAATTCATACAGATTTAATACATAAAAAATTGAAGGGTTTTAATCTTCTAATAGAGGAAGTTGAAGAAGCATAAATCTACATTAAAATTTGTGGCTATTTATATATATTGTTTGATTGAGTTGAAGATTGTGCAATTACGTTTGGTCCTCGAATATCTTGCTGTCAGCTCAGCTGGTTCATTCATAATTTTATTTTTCAATTTCATAAATTAGATTTTATTTATTGTTTATTATTTATTTTTATTAGTGTCTGATTTGTCTTGTTTGTGTGTTTTGAATTGGTTAGGTTGTGGACGAGGGACAACAAGAATAATAGAATCGTTTTTTTTTAATTCGGTTTGGAACTGTAATTTTAAAATTCGGTCTGATTTCGGTTCGGTTCGGTTCGGAATCGGAACCAAATCAATTTTTTTATTTTTCCCCCTAAAAATAAGGTACCGAACAGGAATCAAATCGTTTTTTCCGATTCGGTTCGATTCTACGGTTTCAAAAAGCTACAACCGTAGAACCGGACGATTCGGTTCGGTTTTGAAATCGAACCGAACCGTGACCAGGTTAGCACTTTCACACCTTTTTTATTTTTTTATTATTAATTTTTTTTTAATTTTTGGGTTAAGGTTCGTTCATCAACTTACATCATAATAGTGACAGAAAAATTATAAAGAAAAGTTTAATTGCTCTTGTTGAGTGGTTGGCTTACACAACCAATAATAATCATTTGTAATATTTTAGTTGGTTGTCCACTAATTTTACATAAAATTCTCTTGTCAACAAGATAGTGAAAATCATAGTATTCGATAGCCATGAAGAATTTTATTTTATTCAGGCCAATCATGGAGGTAAGTTTTGCAAAATGTGCCTTCGCCATATGAAGATTAAGGTGAAAAAGGAGTGATTCTTTTACTACTTTAAATATATTTAAAAGTGTCGGGTCCATGAAATTTTATTAAATTAGAGAGGTATTAATTAATTAATTAATTAATAATTTATCAATTTAAAGAGTGATTTTTTGATTCAACGAATATAAATTTAGTTATATAAAAAAAATCTATATCACTAATACAAAACTTAGACGAAGTTATAGTTAGTGTCATTGAAAATTCTATTGAGGATGAAGCTGAGGACGATTTGGTACCTTTGGAACCAATCACGCGAAAGGAAACACTCATAGCGGTACCTTTTCATAATTTTTTGTTGTAGATCGAGAAGACAACATCGGAGCTTTTGAATGCAATGAGAAAAATTATAGATGAAATCCACCTAATTTTAAATTTCAAGAAAAACAAACAATAATATATTCATATTTTACTAAATTGTTATAGCCATGTTTGTAATTTTAGAGAATTATTAATTTATGACATTGACGGGATTATAGATTTATATAAGGATCTTCCTAAAAATTATTATCTTATTAATTTATCAAAATTACACTAGCCCAAGTTGAGATCAAAAAAAAGATTATTTGAAAGAGATTATTAATTTATCGAGTATTAATTTATGAAGGTTTAACTGCATTTATTAACCAATTAGAGAAACATGGATCGATTGCAGAAAATCAATTAAGTTGGTTTAAATTTGTCTTGTACATTAACATAGCTCATTAAAAACAAAAACATCAAACACATGCTTGAGAAATTTACACACTCAAATGAATGTTCATTTTCAGCAAAATAATTTTAAGGGCACAACACAAACATTTCAATAAATCAAAAGGGAAAAAAAAAAAAGAAACAACAAATGAGAAGCTTGAAAAACAGGAAACCTCCCCAAATTACAACATTAAACACTATACATGATTATGCTATATGTTACAGAAACAAATTGTGCACTTGTGAAATGAGAATTGATGGAAGTGAAAATGGAGTAATTTTTCAAATTCTAAAACCCAAGCCTGCCTGGCCATCTCTTTGTGGCTTCTTTCTTCGTCCTCCTTGAGTTGGGATCAATGAGATTTTCCAGTGATTTTGCTTTTCTATTGCGTGTCCTGCCGGCTTCCTTCAGGAGCTCAGCTAGCCGGTTCTTTTCGTCCTCAAAATCAGGATTCGCTATTCCAAGCTTCTCCTCTCTGAGTTTAAGAACATGCTCCAAGATCTCGATGGAATCTTCTACTCTGCATTAATTTCATCAAAACGAAGGCTCGATATTAATGTAATAAGTTTCATACAAAAGCACGACATAGAGCTAAAAGTCCAAATTTATCAAAACTCTCGATCCTGAAACCAATGACATTCTTTCGAAAATTTCTTTTCAAACACAGAATAACGGTGAAAGAAAAATCAGGCAAAACAGCACAAGTCATCCTAAACCACACAAGAAGAGGAAGGAATAGAGTCCAGGCTAAATGATTGAAGATTTCAAGCGAAGGAAGAAGAGAACTTTATGTGATGGGGTCAATTCCTCTACAAGTCCAAGAACATGTGACGACATCTCAGAGCAGACTATGTTCTGTTGCTAAATAATTTGGTAACTAGGATACTAAGGTCTAAGCTCTGCCGCTTTTGGAGATATAATAAGACACAAAAACAATTCTCGCCATTTTTCTACCAAATTAATTACAGCTGATACAAGCTACGACAAAAACGATCAACAACTTTGATTTTGTTAGTCCAGATAAAACAGCCAACGAGGGAATAGTATGGATTGATCATTACCTCCCCATAGCATCATATGTTGCTGCGAGATTGCTATATACTCCAAGAGTATCTTGGTGACACGGTCCACACTCCTGTTCCAATATCGTCCTTGCTTCTTCAAACAACTCAACAGACTCATCTATCTTGAACAACTGCACACAAGCCAATCCCATCTGGTTCAAAACAACTCCAAAGAAAGCCGACTTCCTCTCCCCACTTGCTCTGAGTTTTGCTATAGCACTCTCGAAAGAGTTCCTTGCTTCTTCATACCTACCAACCATGTAAAACATTACTCCCATCCGTGCTTCTATTCCAGCAATTGTGCTTTGCTGTCCCGGTTTATCCTCCAACAACTTCATTGCCCTTTGCAAGAGCTTCAGTGCCTCCTCAGGCTCATCTACAGACTCATAAATGGCCGAAATTTCTGTCAACCCACCAGCAATCTCTTCAGCTGTGGTTCCAGGGACAGGTTTTGCATATATTCTCAGGGCATTCTCACAATACGACTTAGATTCACGGAGCTTTCCAGTCCTGTTGTATAGATCAGCAAGGCGTGCAAAGACGGAGGCAACAGAAGGGTGATTGTCACCCTTGGATGATTTGAAGACTGTGAGAGCCTTCTGGTAGGAAAAGACAGCCTCATCAAAGCGGCATAGAGACAGGTAAATGTTGCCAATGCTAACATCAATAGCAGCAACCTCATTATCTTGTCCAGTCGCAATCATTGCCATGCTGGCTAAGACAAGGTGCTCTAGTGCTGCTTCATAATCTCCTTTTGCCTCACATACGAGAGCCATCAATCTACGGTCAGCAGCCTCTTCAAGAGATGCTGGCTCACTGTGTGCACGATGAATTTCAAGAGTTTTCTTGCACAATTCTTCAGCTTTATCAAACTGCATTGCTTGAACATGAGCCTCAGCCAAGTATCTGCCATATTCAGCATCAAGTTAATATATCCCTAATTTACTCAAGCAGTTTACAGCCATCATAAAACATTCAGCAATAAAAAACAAGAACTTAATTCCTAGAAAAGTTTCCGCTTTGAAAAACCCCAATATTAAATTTCAAGTATTCTCAGATCTTTGATTGAATCGTGCAACCAAAACTAAATGCTGCCAGTACTGAAACTTAGCTTCTACAGTAACACCAAAACTACAACAAAAATGTTCAAGAAACAAGACTTATCCGCAATCGATTTCAAAATTTCAACTTTCCATTTCCTTGTGATTCCACAGATCCAAGCAAAACATAAATGCTCACCTAACTGTTTCAGGACATTCATTTCCCTACAATACTTGAACAATCATCACACAAACTTGAAATACAATTGTGGTCCCTTTTTTTTTTCCCTAAAAAACAGTAAACACAAAACCCCCCAAATTTTGGAATTTTCAGTAAATTTTCACTAATCCTCGTTTTTGTAAAACTATTAAAAAGACAAATTCCCACTTCAAATCTTTCGAATTATGTTAATTTACAATTCACCAAATTTATCAGTATCATAAATCCAACTAAAAAATCAAATTAAATTTAAAAGAATAATTAAGAAAATGACAAAACAGAAACCTGCAAGTCTCTCCAACTCTAGGATCTGTCTCTCCCAAAGCTTCGATCTGGATCTTCAATCCTTCTTCGTAAGAACCAATCGATCGATCAACTTGCCCCAGCATCGAACACGTGTCACCCAACTGCATGTACCCAGAAAACTTCGCCAGCGCGTGATCTGCACCGCGCGTGGTGTCCGGCACCGAAATGGCCTTCTCCAAAGCCGGTACAGCTTCCTCGAACCTTCCTAGACTACAGTAAATAGCAGCCAGCACGTGCAAGCTCATGGCGTAGTCAAGGCTCGGCTCGGCTTCAGCAGCGGCGCATCGCTCGAACGACTTGGACGCCCGGATGGCGTAGTCTAAAGCCTTGCTGGGGCCCTCGCCAGAGGCGATCGTGTCACGCGCGAGCTTTAAAAGAAACGGGCCGAGATCCGGGTTGTCAAGGGACGCGTCCGTGAAATCCGGGGGCGGTTTCTTGTTCCGGGTTTGGGTCGGACTCGGGGCGAGTTTTGACCGGGAAGAGGGAGATGGGGAGGGAGGTTTCGGCCTGGGGAGTGGAGTGGTGGGCGGTTCGGGTTGGGTATCCGGAACGGTGATACGAGGAGAGGGAGCGTCAGGTGGGGTTTTGACGGAAATTAAACTGGGCATGGTTTCGGGTTAGGGTTTTGAATTTCGGATCGGAATGGGAGTTCCAGTTGGTGAATTTTGATTTAAAAGTGAAGAGATTTGATTAGAGAGAAGGAAGTGAGCGAGCGAAAGATTGGAACTTGTTACCACTCGCAACTGACAGGAAGGTCTGGATCTTCAGACAACAAATTGCTGATGAGGAAGGGTAATACGGTAATTGTGCGTTTCTGGTATGGTTTGTAAATTCTGTTATTTATTATTTTCCAGAATAACGCTAACAGTAACTGTAAGTCGTTTTTGGTGGGTAAATTACTAGATTTTGGCTTGTGCTTGCCGCTGATAGTAACTGTGTCGTTTAGAGTTATTTCCCAGCGTTTTGATATGAATGGAAGTTAGTTCTTAGCATTATTGAAAATTATGTAGTCGTCCATTTTTTTGAGGGGGAAATAACATTCACATCCCAAAGATATGTTCCAATGCATAAACAGAGCTCTAACATTTTCAAATTGGCATTTTTATATATTCTTTCTAGTTTTGGGTAGTTGTTATTAATGTCGTACCTGATACTCCTTTGTTGTTCCGTTTGTCAAACTGAAGGTGTTTTTTTTATACCTACTTCTTACGAGGTCATTTACCCGCTTTGGAATCTCGACAAATGCACGCGGAATTATTTTTCGGACTGTCTCACATTGGTGTCTCCATAGGGAGCCTCAACCATGTGAGTGGCGGTTATTGGGCATAAGCCGATTCTCACCATGACTTCTTAGAGCTTTAAGAATATTGAGTGACATATAGGCACTTATGGTGACAGACTCGACCTAAAGTCCTTATATGATTTCTAAGCCACCATATGGTACACTATCATATGGTGACTTAGAGGTCCTTGGTTCGAGTCACTATAGAGACCTATATATTACTCAATATTCTTAAAGTTCCGAGGAGTCATAATGAGAGTTGGCACATATCCAATCCATATGGGAACAAAATCGTGCGGGACAATAAGAGAACAATCATACACACTTCCGCTAAGATCCCAAAGTGAAGAAATGACATCGGATGACAAAAAAACACATTCACAAACAAATCTCAGAACGTTGGATGTTTAAAAAAAAAAAAGGAAGAAAAAGTAGTGTAAAACGCACAAATTTTTTAATAATTTATAGCACACAATATCATCCTCTATTGACCAACGTGAGTAGATCTAATTCGAGGGGATTTCTTTTTGACATTATTCACATTCTTTAAATATATATTTAGAGCTTGTATCATTTCTTCCACAACATTTATTGTAATAAATCACGAAGAGGCTTCAGGGATTGCCGCCGCCTCCAGCTTTAGGTGGCTGGTGTTTGGGATTGGGCTCTGGTTTTCCATAGTCCTCTACAATGGCATTTAACTCAACAAGCTTTCCCATGTTCACTTTTTCATCAATTGTGCCCTTTCAAATTAAAATGCTTCATATTATTAGTTCATGAAGATGCATGCATGCATATTCTACAAATCATAACTTCGCATGCAAGTTAATTACCTCACTTGTTGGGTTTGCTAGGTTCCCGTTACCAGCGACTCCTTTGACTCTGCCGCCTAAATGAGAACATATACACACGGTGAATTCTGTCATGCGTGTATGAATAACAATTTATAAAAAAACTCAATACAAAACTCATATCAGCATCGAATTAAAGTTCATTACTTACCTATAGAGGAAGCGACAAAGATGAATAACAGAAAAATTAACATGATAATTTTAACGCGGACACTCATTATGGATGTCGTTTCAATGAAAATGAGAGTTATTTTATGGATTTGAAAAATGAAGGGAATGGTGATTTATAGTGAAGAAATGGGAGAGCTGGATATGAACATGAAAGCTAGTAAGCTACTATTCATATTGCATCCTACTTAGTGCCTTGGCAGAATAATAATGCGAATGCAACATCCACTAATGAAGTCCAGCTGCACTAACTTATGTCACCCTCAAAAATTCAATGCTCTTTTCTCATTGCGACTTATATTCCCTCTAAAATTATAATGGGTCACTGTATCGGATGCATGGCTCAAAAACGTCCACATATATATTGTAAGGTTTTTGGGTTAGCGTATAATATTCATGTGATTAGAATTTTAAATTTTATTGCAAAAACAGTTTAAGGATCGTGGTTATGTTGTTGTTGATGTAATTTATTTTGTAAGCATGCTGTTGATGGTGTTTTTCGGGCACTATGTTATTTAAACAACACGACAGGGGTAAAAGGGGTAACTCCATTGATCGAGACCGTTAAAGCCGACCCGACAACTTGACGGTAAGAGGCCGAGCACTTTATACTAAATGGCCGAGCACTTTATACTAAATGGCCGAGCACTTTGGTTCGGATGGCCGAGCACTATAAGACCGGCAGAAACACTCTCAGTTCAAAGGACTATCATGACCGACCACATGAAGACCGAGCACATGACGAGGCGTGCTCAGGAAGATAAATCATCCTATTCTTGCAGAAAAGGGATAAGTTGTCCTACTTTAATGGGGTAAAGTAATAACTTAATATCCTAATAGGATAAAGGAAGTAAATGTAGTTTTGATTAGGAATCCTTATGGGAAAAGGGAATAGTTTTGACTAGGAATCCTGATAGGAAAAGGAGACCATCTCCAATTGGGAATTCTTGTACAAATAGGAATCTGGTTTCTTCACCATTATAAATAGGAGGGTAGAGTGAGTGTAGAAGAACAAGTTGAAAGGATCTAAAAAATCATCACAAGAGTGAAAGATTCGAATTGTAAAGTTCCAATCTGTAAGAGCGAAAGAGAGGCCTGAGAAGTGTATTGGAGTAATAAAAAGCACCACCCTGTTCTTTCCCGTGGACGTAGGTCGGATCCCAAAAATCCACCGAACCACGTTAAATCACCTTGTCTGATTGGCATATTTTATTGTTTTCCGCTAAATTTGCTTTTGGTCCCCCATAACCAAACAAATTCACAGTTGAAGGAGGATTCCCTCGGAGGTGATATTCCCATATTACCCTGAGACCAAAATCCACCGTCAACAGTTGGCGCCGTCTGTGGGGAACTTCAACAAAAAGCAATTCACGTAGTAAGACAAATGGCGGAAGACAGAGATCACCAACCAGGAGGTCCGGCAATGGACTGGATGAAAAGAATGGAAGATAGCATGAGGACTATGATGGATCGACTAGAAAGAATGGGAGGAGCGGACAACGAGAAACCTGAAACCGGGGCCGGCCAGAAAAGGAAAGAAAGGGAAAAGGGGAAAAGAGCATCAGATGTAAGCGAGGACGAGGAACCCAGAAAGAGAGGCCCTTATGGGATAAGATCTGAAGTGGTAGGAAGAGAGCCGCGCTCAGAAAACACATGGGAAGAAGAAGAGGAACAATCACTCGACCCCTCCTCCAACAGTTTTTACAACTCCGAGAGGGAGAATAAAAAGTACAACGAAGACGTGCAGGAGACTACCGGGCTTAAGGAACGCCACGCCCGGAACGACAGGCGAACAAAAGGACACAGAAGGCGACACGGGGGCACAGCCCGTGAAATAAAGTCTTGGTTGAGAAAAGAGATGACCAGATGGGGAGAAGGCCTCAAGATCGGCGCGGGAGACACCCGAGGAGAGGAAGAGGGGTCTCCCCTTACGGAAGAAATAAGGTCAGCACAGTTCCCGAAGCGGTTTAACATGCCGACCATAGCGCCATACAAAGGCCACTCCGACCCAAAATCCCACATTGAGAATTTTGTCCTCCTAATGGAAGTACAGGGGGTAACGGGCGACGCCGTATGCAAAGTATTTCCCTTAACTTTGGGTGGACCTGCCATCCTATGGTATAGAAGTCTGGCCCGGGAAGCATCCAGAGCTTCTCCCAGCTTAAGAAATCATTCATCCGACACTTCAAAGGAGCCTGCACCCCTAAAAAGACAATAGGAGAACTAAGGCTCATAAAACAGGGAGATGACGAAACACTAAAAAGCTTCATTGAAAGGTACCACAACACCGTGCTCGAGGTCGGAGGATACGAATCCCAAGAGGCCCTGGAAAGTCTGAAAGGGGCCCTAAGGGTCGGGAAACTCTGGACCCACCTGAGAATTCATGAGACACCAGACTATGCCACTGCCCTGGAGTTGGCCAGGAAGTTTATCTTAATAGAGGAGGAGAAAAAGATTTTCCGGGGAGTAGACACCCGAAAGACTAAAATGCTCAGGTCAGACAATCAGTGGGATTCGATTGGAAATTTGAGGAGACCAGTCCCAGAGCAGAAGAAACTCAGACTGACACCTCCGAGTAGTCATGCTCAAAAGATAAACTCATCTGTCCAAGTCAACCATATCGCGGGGGGGACAGTATACACCCCCCTGAACAACCTATGGCCCAGATAGTTCGGGAAATCCAGAATAAAGGTCTGTTGGCCGAGCCTAATTTGAGGAGGTTCCCTATTGAGGAGGAAAATAGTAGGGCTTACTGTATCTACCATAACGTAAAGGGACATACCACGAATGAGTGCAGAGACCTGCGTGAGCAGGTGGAAGACTTGGTGAAAGAAGGCTATCTCAGTGAGTACATAGACCATTCGATTTTTGAGGACGACCAAGTTGATAGCGAAAGTCATCCGGTCGGATGCGTGGAATGCTGAGATGAAGAGAGAACGTATTAAGAAGAGCCTTACTTGTAGTGACCCTTGTAGAGTTGCAAGAAAGACAACGGATCCCAAAAATGTGAGTAAAACCTCTTATGTCTTAAGCTGACATTTATTTTGCTTGTTTGTTATGGCCCACACAATGGTTTTGATATCTTTTACGGCTCGGGTCTGCTCTTGTACCGCCGAGTCCGTTTTATTGATATTTGTTTTACGGCTCGGGTCTGCTCTTGTACCGCCGAGTCCATATATGTTTTACGGCTCGGGTCTGCTCTTGTACCGCCGAGACCGATGTTTCTTTCCACTCGGGTCTGCTCTTGTACCGCCGAGATCGATGTTTT
Source organism: Zanthoxylum bungeanum (assembly GCA_019454045.1). Lineage (NCBI taxonomy): Eukaryota > Viridiplantae > Streptophyta > Magnoliopsida > Sapindales > Rutaceae > Zanthoxylum > Zanthoxylum bungeanum. Next base: position 371,805 of record SKCR01007838.1, on the reverse strand, counting down.
ATTCCGGCTCGGGTCTGCTCTTGTACCGCCGAGACCGATGTTTCCTTACGGCTCGGGTCTGCTCTTGTACCGCCGCGAGATCGATGTTTTATTCCGGCTCGGGTCTGCTCTTGTACCGCCGAGACCGATGTTTCCTTACGGCTCGGGTCTGCTCTTGTACCGCCGAGACCGATATTTCTTTTCGACTCGGGTCTGCTCTTGTACCGCCGAGATCGATGTTTCTTTCCGACTCGGGTCTGCTCTTGTACCGCCGAGACCGATGTTTCTTTCCGGCTCGGGTCTGCTCTTGTACCGCCGAGACCGATGTTTCCTTACGGCTCGGGTCTGCTCTTGTACCGCCGATACCGATACTTTCTTTCCGACTCGGGTCTGCTCTTGTACCGCCGAGATCGATGTTTTATTCCGGCTCGGGTCTGCTCTTGTACCGCCGAGACCGATGTTTCCTTACGGCTCGGGTCTGCTCTTGTACCGCCGAGACCGATATTTCTTTTCGACTCGGGTCTGCTCTTGTACCGCCGAGATCGATGTTTCTTTCCGACTCGGGTCTGCTCTTGTACCGCCGAGACCGATGTTTCTTTCCGGCTCGGGTCTGCTCTTGTACCGCCGAGACCGATGTTTCCTTACGGCTCGGGTCTGCTCTTGTACCGCCGATACCGATACTTTCTTTCCGACTCGGGTCTGCTCTTGTACCGCCGAGATCGATGTTTCTTTCCGAATCGGGTCTGCTCTTGTACCGTCAAGATCGATGTTTGTTACATACAGCTCGGGGTCGGGCGATGTCCCACCGAGTCTGCCTTTGGACTGGGGACGTAACATTCCCCCAGGACCAAGTAATTTTTACAGCTCGGGGTCGGGCGATGCCCCACCGAGTCTGCCTTTACTGGGGACGTGACATTCCCCCAGAGCCAAGTACCTCTTTCAGCTCGGGGTCGGGTTACGCCCCACCGAGTCAGCCCTCGGACTGGGGACGTAACATTCCCCCAGGTCCAAGTGCCTTTCTCAGCTCGGGGTCGGGGTACGTCCCACCGAGTCAGCCCTTCGGACTGGGGACGTAACATTCCCCCAGGTCCAAGTGTCGTTCTCAGCTCGGGGTCGGGTTGCGTCCCACCGAGTCAGTCCTTCGGACTGGGGACGTAACATTCCCCCAGGTCCAAGTACCTTTCTCAGCTCGGGGTCGGGGTACGTCCCACCGAGTCAGCCCTTCGGACTGGGGACGTAACATTCCCCCAGGTCCAAGTGTCGTTCTCAGCTCGGGGTCGGGTTGCGTCCCACCGAGTCAGTCCTTCGGACTGGGGACGTAACATTCCCCCAGGTCCAAGTACCTTTCTCAGCTTGGGGTCGGGGTACGTCCCACCGAGTCAGCCCTTCGGACTGGGGACGTAACATTCCCTCAGGTCCAAGTGCCTTTCATAGCTCGGGGTCGGGGTACGTCCCACCGAGTCAGCCCTTCGGACTGGGGACGTAACATTCCCTCAGGTCCAAGTGCCTTTCACAGCTCGGGGTCGGGGTACGTCCCACCGAGTCAGCCCTTCGGACTGGGGACGTAACATTCCCTCAGGTCCAAGTGTCGTTCTCAGCTCGGGGTCGGGTTGCGTCCCACCGAGTCAGTCCTTCGGACTGGGGACGTAACGTTCCCCCAGGCCCGAGCATCTCTCACAGCTCGAGACGGATCACATGCCACCGAGCACATCATCGTTAGCTCAGAGGCAAAATTTTCTCCTCACAATCGAGATTGGATCAGTCAGGGGTCAGGACCCCCAAATCTCTGGTACATATATTACAGAGGATGAGTCATTTTTAGTTTGGACAACAAGAGGAACTTCATCTCCTGATGGAACGACCCAAGTAAGCAATTTGCTTTGAGGTGGAGAATCATTCTGAATAGAGTCAGCATCTCCAATAAATCGAGGATATGAAGATAGAAACAGAAGACTTAGTTGATGGCAAAAACAATTTCTCGGTGATTTCTGGAGCGACCACCAGCAAGGCGATCAGCACACCATCTTTTTATAGTTCCCGGCATCAACTCACAAACTCGTTGTTACCGAGAACTAGGGGACAGATGTTGATGGTGTTTTTCGGGCACTATGTTATTTAAACAACACGACAGGGGTAAAAGGGGTAACTCCATTGATCGAGACCGTTAAAGCCGACCCGACAACTTGACGGTAAGAGGCCGAGCACTTTATACTAAATGGCCGAGCACTTTATACTAATGGCCGAGCACTTTGGTTCGGATGGCCGAGCACTATAAGACCGGCAGAAACACTCTCAGTTCAAAGGACTATCATGACCGACCACATGAAGACCGAGCACATGACGAGGCGTGCTCAGGAAGATAAATCATCCTATTCTTGCAGAAAAGGGATAAGTTGTCCTACTTTAATGGGGTAAAGTAATAACTTAATATCCTAATAGGATAAAGGAAGTAAATGTAGTTTTGATTAGGAATCCTTATGGGAAAAGGGAATAGTTTTGACTAGGAATCCTGATAGGAAAAGGAGACCATCTCCATTGGGATTCTTGTACAAAGGAATCTGGTTTCTTCACCATTATAAATAGGAGGGTAGAGTGAGTGTAGAAGAACAAGTTGAAAGGATCTAAAAAATCATCACAAGAGTGAAAGATTCGAATTGTAAAGTTCCAATCTGTAAGAGCGAAAGAGAGGCCTGAGAAGTGTATTGGAGTAATAAAAAGCACCACCCTGTTCTTTCCCGTGGACGTAGGTCGGATCCCAAAAATCCACCGAACCACGTTAAATCACCTTGTCTGATTGGCGTATTTTCTTGTTTTCCGCTAAATTTGCTTTTGGTCCCCCATAACCAAACAAATTCACAGTTGAAGGAGGATTCCCTCGGAGGTGATATTCCCATATTACCCTGAGACCAAAATCCACCGTCAACACATGCAAATAAATTTTATTTATCTCTATAAATAATATTTAATAATAAAACGTACATTGATGTATTTATTATTTTTCTGAGCCGTCTTAAATTTCCTCCTTATGTTTTCCTTTATTGTGGTGCATCAAGCGTTGCACCTCTAGTTGGCACACTAGTACTCATTTACGAATAAATTGCTCTCATTTTTTATAACAAATAAAACCTTTTTTTTTCTAGGATATTGAAATCTTTAGGAACAAATTAGAACTATTCCAAGAGAGGGGGGACAAAATTCAGTCAATGAGAATTATATCTCCCTTGGCCGAATTCTCCATATATTTATAGATGTGGAATGCTTCAATTGTATCCCAATACAATAAGGATACATCAATATCTCTCCAAATCAAATTTGATCTCTTAAATATTCTTTCCAAAAAAATTAGAATTCTTAATCAGATTATAAATCATAATTAAAATTTTCTTCCAAACCACTTTATGGATTGTGGTTATGTCGTTGTTGATGTAAACAAATATATAAACAAATAGATAAAATTAATCCCTATTAATTTTATAAGCATGTAAATAAATTTTATTTATCAATATAAATAATATTTAATAATAATAAAATATACATTGATGTGTTTATTATTTTCCTCAATCTTCTTAAATTTTCTCCTTGTGTTTTCCTTTATCGTGGTGCACCAAGCGTTGCACCTCTAGTTGGCACACTTGCACTCTACGAATAAATTGCTCCCACTTTTGAGAACAAAAAAATCTTTTTCTTTTCTAGGATGTTAAAGTCTTTAGGAACAAATCGAAACTATTCCGGGGGGGGGGGGGACAAAATTCGGCCAAGGAGAATTATATCTCCCTTGGCCAAATTCTCTATCTTTTATAGATGAGGAATGCTTCAATTATATCGCAATACAATAATGACACTTCAAGATCTCTACAAATCAAATTTGATCTCTTAAAGATTCATTTCAAAATAAATTAGGATACTTCATCAAATTAGGAATTCTAATTAAATAAAAACTTCTCTATTTAATTTTAATTAGGACTCTAATTAATTTATATATTAGCCCACTAAATTAAAGCTCGATAGATTAAATATTATTTTGGCACAATAATTAATTAACTATTAATTTATTTATTTATCTTACTTAATTTTAATTAACAATTAATTAAAATTACATCTAACTCAATTTAATTTATTTAATATAAATATCAAATATTTATTTAAATAATTAAATCTAATTTTATATTTTGAATTTATTAATCAAATTAATATTTCCGAAATATTATGAATATCTTAATCCAATCAAGAAATATTATTTTGCCAAAATAATCATTTATTAACTTTTAATAAACATCATCGAATTTGTAACATAAACGATAACTATATTGTGCGATCGTCCTAAATTCATTATCGAGTAACAGTGAAAAAAAATAAACTCTTTAATATTTTATCTCTATGATATTCCATAGACCATGAGTAATCGCCTAACAATAAGTCATGTCCCCTGGTCGATGAATGAAATGTGAAAACATATGAACCTGTTTGAATACACTTCGAGCATGTCATCTCATTCTTTCCAATATATATACTTCTTATCGAGTCCATAATCATGGTTAGGTCAAATTCTTTCTACTCAACATATCTTTAAACTCGATCTTGTGGATTTTATATCTCTAAGATATCGACTGCTTTGGTCAAAGATTTATATCCATAACTTTGAGTTTTCTTAAAACATCTCTAATTTTTATTATCAAATCTATATGATCACATCTTGAAGCACACGTGACTTCATACGTTAATAGTTCAAGGCCATCTAATATTATTCAAATGACGTGGATAGTCGAATAAGGATAAACTAGTTAACCAAGATTATTATCGCACAAGTTATCATATTATCTCAGATCATAGAATACGACGACACTAACGTATTATTACGAATAACAATGACCTTAAATAATATTATCATGTGATCTTACTCTTCCGTGGTCGTGTTTAATATTCCATTCTACTAATAAAACATATATTATTTGTGTCGTTATGATATGCGACTTATCATTCATTTTATTAACATCAAATGTCAATTTAGGTGACACGGAACAATATTGGTCAAGTGATATATTATTATGATAAATATCGTTAATTCTCATAAGCACAAACTCTTTTACATTAAAGATATTTATTTGACATAATATCTCGAGACATAAACATAAAATATGAATGTTGTTGATGGTGTTTTCCGGGCACTATGTTATTTAAACAGCACGACAGGGGTAGAAGGGTAATTCCCTTCTTAAGCATTAATGCCGACCCGACCACGTCAAGACCGAGCACATGACGAGGCGTGCTCAGGAAGATAAATCATCCTATTCTTGCAGAAAAGGGATAAGTTGTCCTACTTTAATGGGGTAAAGTAATAAGTTAATATCCTAATAGGATAAAGGAAATGAAGGTAGTTTTAATTAGGAATCCTTATGGGAAAAGGGAATAGTTTTGACTAGGAATCCTGATAGGAAAAAGAGACCATCTCCATTGGGAATTCTTGTACAAATAGGAATCTGGTTTCTTCACCATTATAAATAGGAGGGTAGAGTGAGTGTAGAAGAACAAGTTGAAAGGATCTAAAAAATCATCACAAGAGTGAAAGATTCGAATTGTAAAGTTCCAATCTGTAAGAGCGAAAGAGAGGCCTGAGAAGCGTGTTTGAGTAATAAAAGTATCATCCTTTTTGTGCCCGTGGACGTAGGTCGGACCAAGATCCACCGAACCACGTTAAATCTCCTTGTCGATTGGTGCATTTATCTAACTTTTGCTAAATTTGCTTTTGGTCCCCCATAACCAAACAAATTCACTATTGAGGGAGGATTAGTCTCGGGAGTGATATTCCCTTATTGCCCCTGAGACCAAAATCAGCCGTCAACAGTTGGCGCCGTCTGTGGGGAACTCAACAAAAAGCAGCTCGCGTAGTAAGACGATGGCAGAAGATGGAAATCACCGAACGTCAGGCATTTCACCAGATAGTTCGGGAAATCCAGGATAAAGGTTTGTTGGCCGAGCCTAATTTGAGGAGGTTCCCGATTGAGGAGGAAAATAGTAGGGCATACTGTATCTACCATAACGTAAGGGGACATGCCACGATTGGGTGCAGAGACCTGAGGGAGCAGGTGCAAGACTTGGTGAAAGAATGCTATCTCAGTGTGTATATAGACCATTCAGTTTTTGAGGTCGACCAAAGTTGATAGCGGAAGTCATCTGGTCGGATGCGTGGAATGTTGAGGTGCAGAGATGATGTATTAAGAAGAGCCTTGCTTGTAGTGACCCTTGTAGAGTTGCAAGAAATGCAACAGATCCCAAAAAGGTGAGTAAGACATCTTCTATCTTAGGTTGACATTTGATTATGCTTGTTTGTTATACAATGGTTTTGATATTTGTTTTACGGCTCGGGTCTGCTCTTGTACCGCCGAGACCGATGTTTCTTTTCGACTCGGGTCTGTTATTGTACCGCCGAGATCGATGTCTCTTTCCGGCTCGGGTCTGCTCTTGTACCGCCGAGACTGATGTTTCTTTCCGGCTCGGCTCTGCTCTTGTACCGCCGAGATCGATGTTTCTTTCCGGCTCGGGTCTGCTCTTGTACCGCCGAGACCGATGTTTCTTTCCGGCTCGGGTATGCTCTTGTACCGCCGAGACCGATGTTTCTTTCCGGCACGGGTCTGCTCTGCTCTTGTACCGCCGAGACCGATGTCTCTTTCCGGCTCGGGTCTGCTCTTGTACCGCCGAGACCGATGTCTCTTTCCGGCTCGGGTCTGCTCTTGTACCGCCGAGACCGATGTTTCTTTCCGGCTCGGGTCTGCTCTTGTACCGCCGAGACCGATGTCTCTTTCCGGCTCGGGTCTGCTCTTGTACCGCCGAGACCGATGTCTCTTTCCGGCTCGGGTCTGCTCTTGTACCGCCGAGACCGATGTCTCTTTCCGGCTCGGGTCTGCTCTTGTACCGCCGAGACCGATGTTTCTTTCCGGCTCGGGTCTGCTCTTGTACCGCCGCCGAGACCGATGTTTCTTTCCGGCTCGGGTCTGCTCTTGTACCGCCGAGACCGATGTCTCTTTCCGGCTCGGGTCTGCTCTTGTACCGCCGAGACCGATGCCACCTGGTTAAATCGGCTCGGGGCTGGATTCGTTCCGCCGAGGCCACTCGTTTATTCGGCTCGGGACTGGATTCGTTCCGCCGAGGCCACTCGGTTATTCGGCTCGGGGCTGGATTCGTTCCGCCGAGGCCACTCGGTTATTCGGCTCGGGACTGGATTCGTTCCGCCGAGGCCACTCGGTTAATCGGCTCGGGCTGGATTCGTTCCGCCGATGCCACTCGGTTATTCGGCTCGGGGCTGGATTCGTTCCGCCGAGGCCACTCGATTATTCGGCTCGGGACTGGATTCGTTCCGCCGAGGCCACTCGGTTAATCGGCTCGGGCTGGATTCGTTCCGCCGAGGCCACTCGGTTATTCGGCTCGGGGCTGGATTCGTTCCGCCGAGGCCACTCGGTTAAATCGGCTCGGGGCTGGATTCGTTCCGCCGAGGCCACTCGGTTATTCGGCTCGGGGCTGGATTCGTTTCGTTCCGCCGAGGCCACTCGGTTATTCGGCTCGGGGCTGGATTCGTTCCGCCGAGGCCACTCGGTTATTCGGCTCGGGGCTGGATTCGTTCCGCCGAGGCCACTCGGTTATTTGGCTCGGGGCTGGATTCGTTCCGCCGAGGCCACTCGGTTATTCGGCTCGGGACTGGATTCGTTCCGCCGAGGCCACTCGGTTAATCGGCTCGGGCTGGATTCGTTCCGCCGAGGCCACTCGGTTATTCGGCTCGGGGCTGGATTCGTTCCGCCGAGGCCACTCGGTTAAATCGGCTCGGGGCTGGATTCGTTCAGCCGAGTCCACTCATTTATTCGGCTCGGGGCTGGATTCGTTCCGTCGAGGCCACTCGGTTATTCGGCTCGGGGCTGGATTCGTTCCGCCGAGGCCACTCGGTTATTCGGCTCGGGGCTGGATTCGTTCCGCCGAGGCCAGTCGGTTATTCGGCTCGGGACTGGATTCGTTCCGCCGAGGCCACTCGGTTAATCGGCTCGGGCTGAATTCGTTCCGCCGAGGCCACTCGTTTATTCGGCTCGGGGCTGGATTCGTTCCGCCGAGGCCACTCGGTTATTCGGCTCGGGGCTGGATTCGTTCCGCCGAGGCCACTCGGTTATTCGGCTCGGGGCTGGATTCGTTCCGCCGAGGCCGGGTTGGATTCGTTCCGCCGAGGCCACTATGGTTTCTATCAGCTCAGGGTCGGGTTATATCCCACCGAGTCAGTTTTTTGGTCTGGGGATGTAATATTCCCCCAGAGCCAAGTCTTTCTTTTAGCTCGGGGTCAGGTTACGTCCCACCGAGTCAGCTTTTTTAGACTGGGGATGTAACATTCCCCCAGAGCCAAGTCTTTCTATCATCTCGGGGTCGGGTTATATCCCACCGAGTCGGCTTCTTTAGACTGGGGATGTAACATTCCCCCAGAGCCAAGTCTTTCTTTTAGCTCGGGATCGGGTTACGTCCCACCGAGTCGGCTTCTTTGGACTGGGGATGTAACATTCCCCCAGAGCCAAGTCTTTCTTTCAGCTCGGGGTCAGGATACGTCCCACCGAGTCGGCTTCTTTGGACTGAGGATGTAACATTCCCCCAGAGCCAAATCTTTCTTTCAGCTCGGGATTGGGTTACGTCCCACCGAGTCGACCGTCATCAGCATAAGGGCAAAGCATTTTCTCCACGGGTAGATATCAGGATCCTCGTTGACTGAGCACATGAAGGTGGCATGAAGGACCAGATTTGCAGCCAAGACATTTTTTCTGCGGTTCCTAAGGTGACCACCAACGGATTCATCGACACACCATCTTTTTATAGTTCCCGGCATCAACTCGCAAACTCGTTGTTACCGAGAACTAGGGGATAGATGTTGATGGTGTTTTCCGGGCACTATGTTATTTAAACAGCACGACAGGGGTAGAAGGGTAATTCCCTTCTTAAGCATTAATGCCGACCCGACCACGTCAAGACCGACCATATGAAGAGACGTGTTCCAGAAGAAGAGTCATCCTATTCCTACAGGATAAGATAATTAGTTATCATACTTTCATGAGAAAATTTGATAAGTCAGAGTCCTAGTAGGATAAAGAAAGTAAATGTAGTTTTGACTAGGAATTCTTATAGAAAAAGAAAACCATCTCCAACTGGGAATTCTTGTACAAATAGGAGTATGATTTCTTCACCATTATAAATAGGAGGGTAGAGTGTGCATAAGGGGAGAGGAAGATCATTACGATCAGACTTGTAAAACACAAGAGATATCAGAGAAGCATATCTCAGTAATAAAAAGTATCACCCTGTTCTTGTCCGTGGACGTAGGTCAGATCCAAATCCACCGAACCACGTTAAATCTTCTTGTCGATTGGTGTGTTTATCTGTCTTTTTGCTAAATTTGCCTTTGGTCCCCCATAACCAAACAAATTCACTATTGAGGGAGGATTGTCTCGGGAGTGATATTCCCATATTGCCCTGAGACCAAAATCAGCCGTCAACAAATGTAATAATGTGTTTTGCCTGCAATCTCATTTTGGGTTAATTTGTTTCGCATTCAACAAGCCATCTAAGCATTCGAAAGATTCAAAAAGGTGAACCACTTGTAAGAAACCTCTTCGAAACTAATTAATTTAAAGGTTAATTATATTTAATTAATTTTCCTTTAAGTGGACTAATGATGGCAGAACTAGGAATTAGTAACTGGATTCAATTCAACCCACTTGAGTTTTACTCCATCGAATACGTTGCTTCATATTTCAACACATTACCAAGAAACTGTGAGCAAATTGAGTAACAGATATCCTTTGGTGGTGTAAGGTTTAAGATTTTACCTTGAGGTGTTGGGTTCGAATTCAATTAGTGCGTTTTTTGTAAGAGTCTGGGATAATCGGAGATTTTACCTGATCCGCTTAAGTCCGGAATGGATGATTTGGTGGCGGGATTTTCAACAATTCCAAAAAAAAAAAAAAAAATGAGTAACAGATATATAATATAATATAATCATGCTCACAGGAACTAGCCATCAGCTCATGCTCATCTTTTTGACTCGTTGCTCATGTTGCATGCTCACTGTGCCCATTTCGAATATTTATTTTCCCCCCTAAAGCTCGTACTGTAAGCTGACGAATTTTGTAAATTTGTAAATTTTGTGAGAGGAATATGATAGATCTGTCTCTGAAAGTGAAGATTGAGTTTTGCGACTTCCTTATAAATTTATTTATTTCTTGTAATAGATTAGATATGAGCTGTAAAAGTTTATAGTCTGTATATTGTGTTTTTTTTTCCCTGCAATTATTGTGGATTCCGTATTCGCCAACACTAATAAAGGCGAGACATTCATGTCAATCCATAAAATCATCCAACTCCTTCAATAGATTTCAGTATAAATATGACTTCCGATCGAAACAATTTTAAGAAAAATACGATATATGGAGCCGAAATAATTACATATTGTATCATTCATTATCTTTCAAAAACAAAAGAATATCATATTTATGTCACATTGAAAGATAATAAGCAATGCCCAAGTTCGTGCATGTCCAAGGCCTTGGCATATATATATATAATATAGTACATGAAATGAAATGAAATAATGAAGGCTCGCTCATCTGTCTGGCCATCAAGTTTTGTTGCCACTTTAAAATTATGATTACAGGAAGGTGGCAGTCATTTCACAGCACCTTCTTAAAGTTGACTACTCAACCTTTCTCTCAACTTTATGTAATTTCTTTGACAAGCTTCATTGACAGGACTTCTAATCACACACTAATTATCATCATTCTATTTGTACTGAAGTTAGCTTCTATTAACGCAAAGAATTAGAAAACTGATTAAACACTACAAGAATTATGACTTTTAACGTCCAAACATTTAGCGTCGCAATAAAATTCGACGCCAAAACTCAATTTTAGCGTCGAATATCATTTTCGACGCTACATGTCATATTTTTAGCGACGGAAAAAAGTTTCGACGCCAAATATTCATTTTTTGGCGTCGATAAGCATTTTCAACGCTAAAATTATTACTATAGCGTCGAATGATATTCGACGCTAAATAATTTTACTATTACAATATTTTTGGCGCCAAATATTAAGCTTTTAGCGTCCAAACTCGGTTGTCGACGCCAAAAACCAACATTTAGCGTCGACTATTTATCGTCGCTAAAGACTTATGAAGTTTCCACCGACAATCCTTGAATCTTTAGCGTCTAAATTTAAATCGACGCCAAAAACCAGACATTTAGCGTCGAAATATTATTGCGACGCTAAAAACTACAACAATTAGCGTCGAATTGTCAGATTCGACGCTAAAGATAGATTAAAATACAGAATGTCACCAACCCTTCTCCCCCTCTATTTTTTCTCTCATTCTCTTCATTTTCATCCTCTGAAATCTGAGAATTTCTCCTCTACAGCCTCACAACTCTCCTAAAAATATTCAATAATATTGTAATCAATTTCCGAAAAGGTAAATCTTCTTTCATATTTCTTTATTATTTTCAATTTTTATGATTATATATGTTGTTTATATGCTGTTTGTTAGTGATTTATGATTCATATATGTAGAGTAAGTATATTAAGTAACAAAATAGAATTTTTCTGTAAACTATTTAATTAATTTATCAACCAAATATATATATATATATGCTTAAATAAAGTATTAATGAATTAGTAATGTTGATTATTGTAATATGATATCTAATAATTATATTATTATATTCAGGTATTCTGCTGAAATGGATAGAAATTTGATGAGCTCTCTGGATAGATTGAGTGTTGAATATCGTAATGGAGTGTATGAGTTTATGGAAGTCGCAAAGCAACACATTGATGCTGAATGTCGTGTTCGTTGTCTATGTGTAAATTGTTTGAATAGGAAAAGGAAGCGGTTTTTGAAGTTCATAATTATTTATACATGCCAGGAATATCACCAACTTACCGTACGTGGATTTATCACGGTGAGCAGTATAATTCTCAGTCACGGTTTTTTGATTCCGGCGAAGGGAGCAGTAGTAGTTACAATCAACCTGCAAACGATGAGATCACCGATATTTTGCATGACTTACAAGGTCCACAACTTGGTCATAGTGTTAGTGGTGACATGCCAGTGTTAAGTGGAAATGATCAAAATTTATTTAGTGAACTACTTGATGAGGCAAAAAAAATTCAATTTGAAGGTGCTGGAATGTCGATCTTGAATTTCGTTGTGAAATTATTACATATTAAAGTGATCAACATAATGACCAACAAAAGTATCGATATGATGTTAAAGTTACTGGCCCAAATGTTACCGGTTGGAAGCGAATTGCCTAAGTCGTACTACGAGGCAAAGAAAATGTTGTGTGATCTGGGAATGGGGTATGAATCCATTCATGCTTGTAAGTTTGATTGTGTATTATTTTTCGTGCCGAGTATGAATCACTTGAACATTGTCCGATATGTGGTGAAAGTCGATACAAAGTCCGTGGTATGGGGAAGAAAGTGCCTCAAAAGATATTGTGATATTTCCCTTTAACGCCCAGGCTGCAGAGATTGTTCATGTCACGACACACAGCGACTGATATGATGTGGCATCATGAAAAGATGATCGGTGCAGATGGCATACTTAGACATCCTGCGGATGGAACCGAATGGAAGGAATTTGATGACATGTACCCCCGTTTCGCTGAGGACCCCCGTAATGTCAGGTTAGGTCTTGCCTCTGATGGTTTTAACCCATTTGGGAATATGTACAACTCTAATTGCATCTGGCCCGTTATTGTCATTCCATATAACTTACCTCCATGGAAATGTATGAAGGATCCGTTCATGTTTATGTCATTGCTTATCCCTGGTCCACGTTCACCTGGTAAAGATATAATATTTACTTGAGACCATTGATCGAGGAGTTACAAACATTATGGAATGTGGGTGTGCATACCTATGATACAGCTTCATAGCAGTATTTTCAGATGCATGCCGCATTATTATGGACCATTAATGATTTTCCAACTTATGGTTCATTATCTGGATGGAGCACTAAGGGATACGTGGCATGTCCAGTTTGTGCGGGTCAAACACCTTCGCAACGATTACGGAATAAAATCGGATACACAGGGCACATGAGATTTCTTGAGTTGAGTCATCCTTGGCGGAGGAGTCAATTATTTAACGGTCAACATGAACCTCAAAGTATGCCCAGTCCATTGTCTGGATTCGACATACTTTGCCAACATCAACATCTCAAAGACAGCACACCATGTAAACATCCTAATAATAGAGATAAAAATCGAAAACGCTTACCTGAAGAGTTGAATTGGACAGGAAAGAGTATTTTCTTTGAGTTAGAATATTGGGGGACTCTGAGTTTGCGACATAATTTGGATGTAATGCATATAGAAAAAAACATTTGTGAGAGTTTAGTGGGTACACTATTCAATATTCCGGGTAAGACAAAAGACACTGTAAATGCTAGATTGGACCTACAAGATCTTATAATTCGCAGTGATAGAGTGTGTTTTTGGTGTGTTTTGGGGTGCTTGGGAAGCCAATATTTTGGTTTGATTTCGGCAGACCGTAGGACGTTCGAACGCGTATTCAAATGCAATTCGAACGCCCACTTTTTGCATTAGACGTTCGAACGCATATTCAAACGCAATTCGAACGCCCACTTTACTCATTAGACGTTCGAACGCGTTAAAGAACGCCATACGAACGTGAGCTCACTGGAATTGATCCGTTCGAACGCGTTAAAGAACGCCATACGAACGTGAGCTCACTGGAATTGATCCGTTCGAACGCGTTAAAGAACGCCATACGAACGTGAGCTCATTGGAATTGATCAACTGTCACCGTTCCGGAAAATATACGAACGTGAGCTCATATGGATAATGAATGCATATGTGAAATGAATAAATGAATGAATGAATTTGAAAACGAAAGTGAGCATTCGATGTTATAAGCGCTTTTGTTAAGTTGTATTGACTTGTATGGATATGTATGTATATGTATAAGAATTTTGGAATTTGATGACGCTAATGCGACGGGTTTTGCAGATGGCACCGGGCAATCGCAAACGGGCTACCGCGACTCCATCTACATCAGCAAGGGCAACTGGCCCTGGTGATTTCTCTGCTAGCACAGGTGAGTCCAGTACAGTGAAGGGTCGAGGACGCACCCGTGGCCTGGGGTTGGCTAAGTACGTTAAGGCTCACGGCCGTATCCGGATAGAGATATCAGATGATGGACACACTCAAGTCGGACAACATAATTCAGCGTTTAATACAGCCATAGGAGCTACAGCTCGATATGAAGCTCCCCAAAACTACGTATCTTGGAGAAAGATACCGTGGGAGACGAAAATGAACCAGCTATTCCCTTCGCTACTTGTAAGTTTTCGATATTGTTTGTTATTTAACATTTTTATTTTATACTTATTTTTACTCGAATTTTCATGTAGGAATGGTTCGACTTCGATCTGACCCAAGTGAATGTCCAACAATATATTGACTACCACATGGGGAAAAGTTATAAAGATTATATAACAAAAGTCCTGAAACCAATATTCGACGAACATGGACCTTCAAATGCTCCACAACACAAGCCTGATTTTATAGAGGAACAAGATTTGGACATTCTTATGTGAGCTTTGGTCTAGCAAAAAACACGAGGTAAATTTTGAAATAAACGGAAATTTATAATTGTCTTTGTTTTCGGTACTTACAGTGTTGGTAAATGCAGGATAAATGTCACGCAAATTCAGAAAATCGAAGTCACTTGCTTTTTAACCACCGTGGAGGTTCGAAGCCATTTATCCAACATCGTGCCGAATATTCTGAGGTAAATATATCCTAACGTAAAATTGAATAGTTAATTATTTTTACTAATCTGGAATAATATTGAATTTATTTTCTGTTTATAACATAGTAGCACATGTGAGGTGCAATCATTTCCAGATTTTTTCCGTGTGACGCATTACAATGAGAGGAACAAATGGACAAATGAAGAAGCCGAACGCTGCTATGTAAGTTTCAGTTTTTTAAAATAAAATAATTAATATTATATATGTTAATTTTTTTTTCTCAAATTCTAATATTAACTTATTTTTTGAAACAGAACGAAATGATGGAACTCTAAGATCAAACTCAAGAGACAGAGTCCGACCCCATATCAGATGAGCAACTGTCGCAATTGGTTTTCAAGAATCAGACAGCTTACAACGTTGGCCTTGGCACTCGTAAAAAGCCAACGTCATCTGCACGCAATAGTGTTAATTCGGACAATGTCTCTCTTCGAGACGAGTTAGTCACCACCAAAGACGAGCTAGCCAGCACCCGAGACGAGCTGCAGCAGACTAAGGAGAAGCTATAACAGGTCACGGTGGACCACGAGAAGAAGATGATGGACCACGAGAAGAAGATGGAGCAGTTGCAAGAGCAAATGCTGGCTTTCCGTCAGATGTTTGAGGCCTCATTCAGTTATGGTGCATCGGGCTCGAGCGTCCCCCCATCCAGTAGCAATTAATTTTATATTTGGTTTTGTATAAACACTTTGAACAAATATATTTAATATAATATTTTTTTTCTAAAACAAATTTAAATATAATATTTATTATAATATTTCGTAATTCTGTTATTAATCACATTTTTTTTCAACAAAATTAAATATTTTTGACCAAAAAAGAAGTAAATTAATAATTTTTTAAAAAATAAATTTTTGAACTATTAGCGACGAAATAATTCGACGCAAAAAGTCCAACTTTTGGCGTCGAATATTTCGACGCTAATAGTAACAAAAAATGGTCGCTGTAAGCTTACATATAATACTTTTTTAATGTACTTTAGCGTCGAAAGTTTCGACGCAAAAAGTCCAAGTTTTGGCGTCGATTATTTCGACGCTAATAGTAACCAAAAATGGCCGTTGTAAGCTTACATATAATACTTTTTAATATACTTTAGCGTCGACACGTTTCGACGCTAAAAGTTTGGATTTTTGCGTCAAAATATTTCGTCGCCAAATATAACCAATAGCGTCGAAATATGTACTTTAGCGTCGAAATAAATTGGACGCGGAATAAAGCTTTTTAGCGTCGCATTTAATTATTTCGACGCTAAAAGTGATTCTCGTCGACATTTCAGCGTCCATTTTTTGCGTCTAATTTTTTCGACGCTAAATGTATTTTGCGTCGAAACCGTGACGTATGGCGTCGAAATAATTCGACGCTAAATGGTCTAATTCTTGTAGTGAAAGATTTGCTTTCTATTGTAGTTTGAGTGGTAGTGTGCGTGGTTTGGTGGTGTAGGGTTGAGGATTTAGTTTTCAGATCCTAAGTTCGAATTCAGAAAGTGTGTTTTTTAAAAGAATCTAAGACAACCGGGAGTTTTACCTACTCCGCTTAAGCCGGATCGGGTGATTTGAAGACGGAATTTCCAACGCTTCCAAAAAAAATGATACGAAATAATATTTAGATCAAAATACAGTTTTTTAAATGTTTGATTAATGATGAGAAATTACGATTACTAATTATGATTTCTTTCAAAAACTAAATTTTATAAAAATTACAAATTTTAACTTTTCTCCACCATCAAAATAATATTAAAAAACAAACCGCAATTATTTTTTAATATAAATTAAAATTTTATAACACATTTATGAATTACCGTTTTTGCATTACATTTTTTCTAACCACAATATCAAACAGTCCTTATTATATTTTTTTTTTCAAATGTGAAAAAAAAAACAGACTCGGGATTAAAAAAAGATTATTAAAAATATCAATTTGTTTTTTATTGTGCATCTTCAATTAATGCAACTTCGTATGTTTGATTGTCAATCCTACTACATCAGTATCAATAGACACTAATGAAAACTTTGTTATAAACAGCCGCTGTGAGATAATTCCTAAAGTGTTACTCTAATAAATGTTCTTAGAACATTCATTAAAAATTCTTTTAAGAAAAGTTTTCACATTATTTTTATGGAAAATGAAAAAAAAATATCAAAATATTAATGACTTTCTTTTTATCAAATTTTCCTAAAATAAATTATTAATAAGTATTCTAGTCTCTAGAGACACTCGTCAGCATTTTTCATTCCGCAATTCAATTCTATTTTTGTAAGGACAGTGATGTACTTACTCACACTATTCCCGAATTTTATCCCAACTATTTCACTGTAATTACAGTGAGTTACAATAATTTACTGTAGATACAGTGAGGGAACTTGGATAAAATTAAGTAAAAATGTATATAAGATTATCATTTTTATTTTTGAGAAGATGGTTCATTGTTATAAAATAAATAGTAATGGGTGTTGGTGTGATGGATTTGACAACCATGTTTGGCCTCATCTTTAAACAAGGTACGTAACTACTAACTAGCGCGAGGCTGAAGATTACTCGTTCAGAATTGACATCACGATAAAATATATTATGGGGCTCTCGTTTTAATCATAAAGATTGATTATGAAATAAAACTACATGGGGGCTTGAATGTGCCATTTTGAAAGGAATTTGAGCTCTTGTATTGTATATATATATATATATATATTAGTGTGTGTTTGTGCCTACGACACGGTATTACAGAATTTACATTGTTTATAATGAAATGATTTTATTTTTTAATTTATTTGGTAGTTTTCATTTTCCATTAATAAATGATTTTATTCTTTAAGTTATTTAGTAGTTTTCATTTTCCATTTTTATAAAGATTCTATAATGAAAAGAATTTTTATCAGTTATTAGATTATAATGAAATGATCTGAGCCGCCAATTAAGCCACATAAAGATAGACTTTGAATACGTTATCTCTCTTAATCCTAACCATATGTTACATTCTCTTTCCCCACACCATTGTGCTTTATAATATATACTAGTTTTTGCCCGTGCCTACGGCACGGTGTTACAGTATTTGGCCCGTGCCTATGGCACGGTATTACAATATTTGCTCGTGCCTACGGCACGGTGTTACAGAATTAAATGATTTTATTTTTTAATTAAATGATGTTCGTGCCTACGGCACGGTGTTACAGTATTTGGCCGTGCCTACGCAACGATGTTACAGTATTTGCCCGTGCCTACGGCACGGTGTTACAGAATTAAATGATTTTATTTTAACTTTCTATTTTTTAATTAGAAAATTTGAAATTTTTTTACCATTTCCATCAATCAATTCACTATCTTTCCTCCAATTACCAATAAAATGATCTGGGCCGTCAATTAAGCCACATAAAGAGAGCCGTTGGATACACTCTCTTTCCTCCAACACCATTCTCCTTTATTATATAGATATATATATTGGAAATTATAAAAATCTCACCGACAAATCACTCGACCCAGACTCAAGCAGAATAAGTAAAACCTCTAATTATCTCACATTCTTATAAGAAATACATCTCTGAACTCGAACTCATAACCTGACAACCAAATCATAATTTTTTTGCCACAAAAGAACAAAATAATGAAAGAAGCAACTTTTATTAAAAAAAAAAAAAATTAAAAATTTAAAAAAAAATGGAGGAGAATTAAGTTGGTCATCGTATTCTGCAGTCGATTGCAAAGAAGATGTTTAAGAAGCCAACCAACACATTTCACAACAGAAGATCAGAAATCGGAGATCATTGACTCATTGTATTAAGATATAATATATACACAGCAAATGAAGGGATTAAGGGATGAAAGTGTAAAATTTGCATTGATGATCTATATTCCTTCACCAGCAATATGCAAAAGACATTCCAACTTTCCAAAAATCTGATGCAGAAGATAGCCCTATGTCATCTCTAAAATCTTACTTGGTTCGAAAAATACTGGAATCAGACAATTGCTTATCGAAATGAGTAAATCGAACCCAGTTGAGGTATTCAAACATGTGTTTATTCATCCTCACAAAGTTGAAAGAGAACGAAGGCTTTTCAAGACCCTCTGAATAGAACTTTGACATCTTTAGCACTTGTTGAAATGCGGCATCATCTAGACTGGTTGCAGAATTTTCAGCATCAAGTGGTATACCACATATCCGTGCCGCCAATAGGAGCTGTCTAAGAAAGCCCTCTGGGCTACTGAATGGGTTCATCTGTTTCTCATCCACATCTCGCATTTCAAAACATGAGCAGCACATAGTAAAACCATATCTACCAAACAGGCGAGCAATCAGTATGAAGCCATCTCTGGCTGAAGTATTGAAATAGTCAGCCGTTAGCTCAGAGGGATGAGATGCTGTGCCATAATGCCAGTCGATTCCACCTACCCCGAAAAATGGTCTCAGCTTCCCTACATATTCTTTCCCTATGAAGAAGCAACATACCTGAGTACCATTCAAGGAAAAAATTACCATATCCTGTATTCCATGAACCGTCATCAGTTCTGAAAAATTCAGTATGTTCAGGATCTTGCATCAATTTGCTAGCACCAATAGGACCTCCATCTCCCCATTCACGCATCCCAACCTCTCGAGAACAAGCATTCAAGGAAGCAAGCATATACTGCCTCAATCGATGAAAAAGAAAGCAAATCAGAACATAAGTTAAGTATATTAAACAAATCATCCAAATAAAAATTAAAAGAAAAAGAAAAAATGAAAAAACATGCATCAACTTAAGAGTAAAATGGTCATTGGATGCAGGTAAGTAAGTTTGTAAAATAATGCTGAATCCTTCTGCTCACCTTATCATAGCACTGAAACTCTCCAAGTTCACGTGATCGCCAAGACCATGTCAGCTTATGGGAAGGGAGTGAAGGATATCTTAGTTCACCAGCAGGACTCATACCAACTTGGATGCCCTACAATATGAACAATATGACCAAAAACCTGATTTATACAATGATCACAGTTGGGCACAAATGACATCCCAGGGAAATGTATTCCATAAAAGTGTCTCTGAAGGTCCTCATAAAATCAGTATATGCTTGGACCGGTGATCGCCCCCTCAGACAGGCAGAATATCACATCCCAGGGAAATGTATTCCATATTTCTTCTTCCAAATCTGTCTGAATATGTTAAATCCGGATCTTTATCAATCTCTTCAAGCACCCATTGGGGAAGAGGAATCCTTCAAAACACAAAAGAAGAAGCTTCAGTGCCACTATCACCTAGCAGAAAGGTGCAAGACAATCCATGGTACTTAATACAAATACAGAAACAAACAATAGCTAAAAAAAGTTATTGGTGGCACCTAGAACTACCTAGTAGTCTACTAGATAACCTAGAGCTAAGCTTATGTAATTATTGTCACAATAAAAAGTCAACGAAGAAAATGACAAGACAAAGTTTTATAGCAACTGCATAGGGCCTTGATATCTTCAAACATATAACTTATGACGACCCAATGAAATAGCCCAAACAGATCCTATGAAAACAAATATTTATTTGGTGTACGGAACTATTGACATTATACCCCACAACAAAATCCATCCCTGTTGCATCAATAACAAAAAACACTTCAAAAACCAAATCCATGAATGCCCTATTAGTCCTTAAATATGTTATTTGACAACAAGGGCAAATAATACATGTTAACACAATTAAGCGGTGTGGCCCACACTGCTTAAAGAAACTTTATCACTAGAAAACCCAAATCCATGATAGCCCCAGTAGTCCTTGAAATATGTTCTTTCACTACAAGGGCACACAATACAAGTAACACAATTAAGTGGTACTCCCACAAATGAATGAACCTTACCAGGTGAATTGTTCTGTGCCGAAACAAAAGTTTCCTGTCAGTTTAGATCATTTATACTATAAATCTTACCCTACATGTCAAGAGAATTTTAACCACTAATATGCCCCATAATCAACTAGTTATTATAGCTTTCGAGAATGTATATTCTTATGCAAGATCCAATCACAAATTCTGAGTCTGCAATCACACATGACATTATAAAGAACGAATAAAACAATTAAAATTTGAAAATGCATGCTTCCGAAGATAATATTCTTGTGTTAAAAAAACCCGAATAATGTCATGTGTATAAACATCATATATAAATTATACATCCTTCTATCAATTCTTTTTACCTACAAGAATTGAAGCTGATAAAACTAGCCCATCTCTATCAAAGTCCCGAAAACCTATGCATTTAAAAGAAAGAAAAACAGACTAGAAACATGCAAGTATATAAACTTTGAATGCCATTATCTTTTCTAATCAAAGCTAATTATTAATTTAATAATTAACGAAAATCAGGAAAAATTAAAGAAAGATCATATTATTAATTAATTACCATTTAGGGTCGCCAGGGCCAGAGCCACATTGATGAAACGCCAAAAGGGCTCTAACTTTCAAACCGCAATTGCTAGCCAAATCAATCAAGTCAAAATAACATCTCCAATCATAAACGCCCGCACGATCATTTTCCACGACGCCCCACCACACCTCCACCACGATTCCCTCCACGCCAGCAGCCGCAAGTGCCTTGAACGACTGTACCATCGCCTTCCGTCGATTCACTTTTCCTCCTGTCATTGTAGAATCCTCCGGAAGCTGCACGAAGACTGGGGACCCGTTCCGACGGCTCTGCGGCGAGGCTCCTTCATGGAGTTCGTACTTGTTGTTATTATTGGCGGGAGATAACGAGTTGGATGAATTGAGACGGCAGGAGATGCTGAGTCCTCGCGTTTGAGTTTGTAGTTTGTGCGAGTGAGCTAAGCGGAACCGAGACACCCGAGTTGGCTCGGTCCGAGTGCAGCAAAAGGATGGGCCAAACGTTGCAATTGCCATTGTTTAATTTTAGGGTTAGGTTATTGAATTTAATAAAATTTAATTTATTATTATTTTTTTTTTTTTGCAGAAATTTAGAAGAGACCGATAGAGGGGGAGAAACGGAGGGGGACATAAATGTCCGAGGGCGTTCACCGGATGAGTCTCGCGCGACGGCAATGTCATTTTATAGTGGGAATTGGATTACAGTACAGCATGCCTATTTGAACATTTTATTTGTAGCCCACGTGGCCTCATTTGATTGGACATTTGTGACGTCGTACTGTCCGATGAGATTACTCAGGCAATAAAATGAACCGATCATGATCTCTCATACATGGGGGATGTCTATTTTACTAAGGTCTACCTCGGGGATAATATTCATTGAATCAAAATATGGCTATAGCAAGTCAGCAACAATCAAAGAGCTCAGTTTTTTTTTTTCCAAAAAAAAAAAAATGTTGCAAGATCATTATGATTAAAAAAAGGACGAAGGCCAATATAAGTCTTGCTTATTTGACAAGTGGAAGTCGAAAATTATCCGGGTTCGGGGGCTCTAGTCAAATTTGTACCGTTAGATTTTCATCCAACAGCCGACGTGTTAGGTAACAAAAAATTGAAGAGCTAAATTTGGGGCGTTGGAGCGGACTCTGATACATTTCTACTGAAGCCCCCGAACCCATCTGCATCATCACATGCAGTCTTATAGCGCGCCAGCCACAAACAACATAGAACTGTCACAATCATGAGAAGTTTTCCAAAGAAAATCAAGCAACTGGCCTAATTAGATGTATGAAAATTATTTAATTGAACATTTAATTTACACAAGAAGATTAAAGAGAGGCATTTCTTGGACAATTCAGAATTGAGATTTAGGCCATGAAAAAGGCGGCCTAAACTATATGAACTAAAAACTATATTTGCAAAACTGATGCAACCAAAAAGAACTCGAAGAATGGCTGAAAAAACAAAACAAAATAAAACAAAACACGACTGAATGAACAGGTATATTAAATATGACATGCATGATGTATTATGTGGTTGTCGCAAATCCACACAACGAGCAGTCGAGTACATATGGAGAGATAACTCTATGACAATTGACATGTAATGATGCAATACTTTTAACTGCCTCCATGTTTTGATGAAGGAAATGCCCAAATGGGAAAAAAAAAAACAAGGAAGAGTGGGGAGAAATGTGGTATTGTTACCGCATCTGCTAAAGTGCCCAAATTTCTAACTCAAAACTTACAGCACCATTCACTCCACAAACTGCTATTGCTGAGCCGCGGGAGACGACACTGGCAGTTGTGATCAGGTTCTCTCTCAAATCTCAATCCTCCCACACTACACTTGTTCCATTTCTTCCATTTGTAAAACTCATCAATTTCTGCCAAATTAGCAGAAAGATTAACGGGTCATCACGGCCAACATTCTCCATGGAAAAAGGAAAACAATGAAATGAAAAAATTGAGAGGAAAAGACCCCATCCAGCTAACGAGAAACTGACAGCAAAATAACCCAAACATCTATGCCCAGAAATGGTGATGACCTGACTCAGGGTATGCAACTCGACGACCCAACTCTGACACACCCAAATGCATGCAAGTACTAGAATATATGAGGGAGCACTGGCTTCAAAAAGAAATTGCTTTACTGATGGCCAACTTGGCCCATTCAGCAGATTCCTTAATCATATGATCATCTGATGATAAACATTCATTTAGAAAGTTTTTACTCGACACAGACTGCTGAATCAAGGAACCTGCAATACTACCCAGTGTATCTGCTAGGTCTCCAAGAACCCCGATTGCTGTCTTAGACACCACATCATCCCTAAAAGACAACAAAGAAACAGTCAGATGCCATCATAATTAATTAAAAAATCAAATAATAATTAAAAAAAAAAAGGTATAGGTTCAAGTAGAGCTTACATGTCTTTCTCCATGTACAAACTATCTAGGAACTGAATAATATGAGGTGCATAGGGCATCAACAACTGGGTTTTCAGAGAGCCTTTAAAACCTTGAAAGATTCCAGAGTATGCCTCCAATATTCCATTTCTCAACGAATTGGTATACTCTGTCATGTCATCATCAGCACCAGATGTGTGGACTGATAGCTCTGCTGCACTCTGAAGCATGGGCATAGAATACATCAAGTACTTCTCAAAGTTCTCCCCAATTGCCAAAGCAATATCGCCAAAGCATGAAAATATAGGAGGCTTCACAGATCTATGCAATTGATTGCTGGACAAATCCTTGAGAAGTTGAGTCAATATCCCATCACAGTACGGCAATATCTTGTCCTCCAGAGCCCTGCATGTGTCCCCCACAACACCTACAGTGATGGCGCAAACCTGGTAATCCTCAAAATTTTGAAGACCCATTTCCAAATACTTGTAAAACTCTGGCATGTATTTCAGAAAATCTGGACCTGCTGCATACGCAAGAGCTCCAATGGCAAGCATAGCCTCCTCATGAGCTGTGGCACTTCGAATAGCAAACACTCTTAAGAAGAGACCCATCATCTGGTCAGCATACTGCATGAAAATATATTTCGTTTGCTCAGATGACCCTAGCTTCTGTATAATGACCTGCAAGCAACCACAAAGGAGGCCTTGTATTTCATTCTGCTTCTCCCTTTCATCAGATGAGAGTTTTTGCGCCTCAAGAGTTTGGTGTAGCTCCGTCATAATAACTGGCAGTAGTTGCATGACCATAGGAGCTGTCTCATCAGTAGAGCACCTTACGACTTCATTCAGAGTTTCATAAGCTGCAGTTCGGAGGCGTGATTCTCCAGCATCTTCTCGGTGAGTCACACTAAGAAGGGCCTGAACAATTTCCTGGAAAAAGGGAGTTAGTGGGGACGATGGCGATACTGCATCCTCAAAACCTTGGGCCAGGAAATAAAGAGCACCACAGGCTTTCTCCGCAACATTTGGAACGTCTTTCATGCTCTGAAGCAGAACACTAATGATTTGTTGGCAATTCTCTTGGTTAATTATGGGTGTCTCCAAAGTTGACCCACACAGAAATTCGAACATTCTTCCGAGAGTCCATGCAGTAGTGTCCTTCACATGGTTATTTGGATCTTGCACTAGGGCAGTAAGCATGAAGTTCAGAGCAATGTTAACAAGAGGGACGAGTTTATCAGGAGATGGGCCTTCAAGAATAGAACCGAAGGCGTAAGTGGCTGCCTCCCTTTGCCTCCATTCTTGTTTCATTATATTCTCTTCAACAAACGGCATAACAAGCGGCACGATATCATCTCCAACATCCCTAGCAACCAAACCCAAGCATGTGCCTCCAGCCATTGCAATATTCCATGCCCCTTCGTCTTGATCCTGATCCTCCTCCTGCTTAAGTAGTGTCTCCAGTAACAAGGGGGCAAGAACAGGGAGTGCATGCTTAATAAAGTAAAAGCAAGGAATATCAGAATCCCCACTAAAATCACCTCCATATTCTTCTAATATATCTATTTCCTCATCACATAAAGAACTCCAGAATTCAATAGCCTGAAGAGCTACAGGTTCCTCATCTTCCCTCACAGCTTTTGAGGTGATGTTAAATATATCTTGAATGTAAGGGGCCAATTTCTCATAGTAGGTAGAAGATATCGCAACTAAACACTCAAAAGCAGCCTGTCGAATCTTCACTTCTGGAGAAAGAGTAGCCTCACAAACAACTCTCATGATGTAGTCACGTTCCATATCGTTAGAGAAATTTGCCTGAGCAAAACCCAGTGCATTATACATCGCTTGTGTAGCAGCAAGCCTGACATCATTGTTACTCTCAGAAGCATTCATACCCTGGACTACAGCTGTAAGTATCTTATTTACATGATCCTGTTCTACCGCATCTGAAGAAACTTCTTCACAAATATATCCAAGAGTTTCAAGAGTAGCTTGTTTGGTATGAGGTGGGAGCAGATGAATATTTGACAAAAGAGCTCCAATTAGTTCAGGCCACTGCTTATGCGGCAACTCGATACCTGCTACCTTTGCAACAACTTGAGACGCAGTTGATCGAGCATCATGTACAGGAGAAGAGAGGGTCTTTAGTACGAGTGATTTGATCTGGGCCTTCACAGAGGAATCCAACGACAACCATCTTTGTACAAACTCAAACTTCCGATGCTGTTCTTTGGCATCCAATGCATTCTTGAGGATCAGACCTGCTAATTTACGACTCTCAACAGGCTTCTCATCATTAGCCAATTCTCCGGCCAGAGAAAGCAAAAAGCCTGGGAGATTTTGCTCCTGATATTGTTTTAGACTTTCTTCTGCTTGCTTGCGCACAGTGCCATCTACTGCTTGCGCATTCAAGAGAATTTGAGTGACTTCCGCAGCCATTAGAATCTGAAGTTGACACATTACATAAATTAGCACGAGAAAAATATTGCAATATCATTCATGACTCTAGAATTGGGTTAACGATAAACGTGTAAAGTCAAATTTTCAACTCTCGCCAACTATCATTAAACATAATGAAGCAGGCAAAATATCGCTAAAACAAACAAAAGTAATTACAGCTAAAACCTAGAATTGAGAAATCCATGACTTGCTAATTTAGCCATAGCACACGCATAACAGTAGAGGTGAAAACATCATACAATTAATTTAAGTTTTGATTTTGCACGAAGGTGGAATTAACATAATTTACTATAGAAAAAGAAATCTAAAAATCCAAATTCATAGGCCAAAAAAATAAAAATAAAAAATCTAGGAAGTCGAAGAAAGAACACTGAAATTTTGAAAAACCAAACAATATAGATAGTAAGCTTAAAAAAAGCAATAGAATGGATTTGATCTTCTCTCATTTACCCACTTTCTCTCAGCAATCAAACAGTACAAAATTACTTCATATGTTTCTTATCCTCGGATTGTGACGAAAGGTTCATTCAATCGATCAAGCCAAACAATAACTCCATCAACCGTAGCTGAGCACAGATTCTAGCGTCTCAGTCCAAAATAGTCACAAATCACACATTCCATTTTATGTTGATTGCCGTTATTAATTCACTTAATTCAATTCAATTTCAAACTAATGTATCAAAACTAAACAAAAATACAAAATCAAAGCTCCGATTAAACTCACTGTGATCTTAAATCTTTGAAAACGCCATTTTACTTAACATGAAATCAATTTCCCAACTCCTTCCCAAACAGTAGGAATAAATAAATTTAAAAAAAATATATCAAAAAATTAAATTGTGATCTGAATAAAATATATGTATATCAACGAAGTGAGAAAGTAAAACGTCCAGATCAAATCAAAAAAAAAAAAAAAAAAAACTTACTTACGCCGAGTTGATGAGTTGACTCGGATGAACACGGCGAGTGTGCGATCGATTTTGCGACAAGAAAAAACAGGAGCGGCGACTCCGAAACCCTAGCGCAGAGAGAGAACAAGGCAAAGGGAGATTGTGTATATCTGCAGATCAAAAAACTTTTCGATTGTAAATATTATAAATAATAATAAAAAAAAAACATATCTGGATTTTATCATTGGTGTTTGGGTGGTGCCACGCGTTAGTTTTTAGCGTGGGCGCGTAATATAGAGTGGAGCGGTGGAACCCGGTTGCTTTGCTTAATAGACCCCACAAATCCCCCAATAAATTAAAGAATTAGATGTGATTGGCTCGTGGTTTAGACGCGCTGTTATAGTTGGTGGGATTTGAGACGACTGTTATCATTCGCTGTTTTATTTTTTAAAAGGTAATTATCATCGGAAAATTACTCCTTCCCCCTCCCTCCTCTTGCCCCCTGCAATTTTACCACAATGTCTCTCCTACGGTAATTTATCACTCCCCCAATTATTATATATGGTAAAAATTTTATATTTATATATATTAATTTAAAAATAATTATATACTAAATAATAACTCCCTTTACAATTTTATTAATTTTTTTATTTTATATTTTTTTTGTTAATAAATATTATAAATTGCATATTTATTCATTTAATTTTTTTGATTCATTTTTAATTTAATTAACACTACTTATGTATAAAAAATATATAATAATACCGAATAAAATTAATTTATAAAATAATTTTTTGATAGTCTATTTATTTAATAAATCTAATATATTTATTAAAAATTATTTATCTTATTTACTTTCCTAAATCAGCATTCATATCTACTTTAACTTTTTTTAAAAATAAAAATAAATTTACTTTATTAAAAGTAGTGTTGATTTTGATTCTGATTCTTATTTTATATTTTCTATTATTAAAAATTGTTTGTCTTATTTAATTTCGTAAATCAGTATCCATATCTACTTTAATTTTTTTTTTTTATATTTTATTAAAAGTAGTGTTGATTCTGATTCTGATACTAATTTTATATATTCTTTATTAAAAGTTGTTTGTCTTATTTAATTTCGTAAATCATTATCCATATCTACTTTTACTTTATTAAAATTTGTTTGTTTTATTTGTGTTTACTTCTTATATAAATAGGTAGTTTGCAAGTTTGAAGGTAAGATCATTTGAGCCTCTCTCATCTCATTTTCTCTATCCCCTTCAGCATATCATTATCTCTTCTTATAATAGAGTTATCATATTAAGAAAACATTATGGATAATTATAACTTGAACTCATTTTCAGATAATTGGTCAAATGATAATGAAGTTTTAAGTGGGGAAGCATCTCCAACAATAGACGCGATTATACAATTGAATTTATTACATAACAGGTTAGTTATTATCGTTGTATTATGTATATTCGTTATTTAATTTTAAAATAGAGAAATTATGTATATTTGTTATTTATACATCTTTATTATCTTCGTTATCTTTTTTATATAGATATTTGAAAGTTTATAAGATATGATAAATTAAGCGAAAAGAATTGGTCTAGAAAATAATATTATGGTAATGATTAAAAATTATGCTAATTTGAAAGGCGGCAAGCTGCCAAAGTGTCATCTTATGTGTGAAAGAGGAGGAAAGTACAAACATTCACGGTATCATATTGAAGGTCAATCCATAGAAAATAATATCGGGATAAAAAATGTGAATGCTCATTTGAGCTGCGAGGTATACCAATACCTCCAGACGGTGTTATTGTTAGGGTTGGAACTCGGAGTGCCAATCCGGATCGTATTTATGTTTGATTCATAAATACGAACAATTCTTTTTTTCATAATATTACTTATTTATGGCAGTACTTCTTATTTTTATATACATATTCGATCTAGTTACGATTATATATATTAGACAAAGACCCGATAATTTATAATGTAGTGCACAATTACAAAGTAGTTTGTAATTGACATTGAGAAGTGACACTACTAGAAATATATTATCAAATAATGTTCATGGTCAAGATTTACTAACACGGGTCGGTTAGTAAAATCTGCTGAGACCAGTACACGTCGTATATCGAGACTTGGTCCGATGGTTTATCCCAATGAACCATGAGTTTGTGGAGACTCGTATAGACATGTATGTGTTTATATTGGATAAACACTGAACGACTCACCGAATATTTACCAATAGATGGTACACAAACGTCAATAGGAATATCCTCGGGTCAAGTGAGCACATTAGTCATTTGACTTGAGATACCACTGTGGATGTATGAAGTATCTTCCACACTTTGATGGCACACATCACCGATCTATTTAGATCAGACCCCCGCTTGTTCTTTGGGTGTGGATCGATCCTCATGATATCATGTCCGTATCAAGATAGGATTCGTCGGTTCTGTATACAGAGCATAAGTATTCAATATGCAATTAGCAATATGTTAAATCCATGGGCCCGTGGTACACTGTATAAGTAAGTTCTAAGTGTTATCAAGAGATTGCTAATACAATCATCGACGATATTATACCTATAGAGATTTGACGTTTTTATCTATATCTTTGGGATAATCTGAATACCTGTGACGGAGGGATTATACGTATGCGATGACCTCGACCTGTTTGATTCAGCGAGTTTATCCGTGGTCGTCATAATTTACGGGTGGGTAGATTATGGACACGAAATTGGATTTCGTGACGGATATGCCTGAATCTAGAGAGTCTCACTAATGAAACATACTCGTATGGCACTATGGCAACTTTTATAAATAATACTAATTTTTTATAAGTCGTTTAACGGTTAAACGATAATACATGCGTTTGGGATCTTTCGGCCATTTATTAAATGTCAAATTGTGATATTTAATATTTATAATTAATATATGTATTTTGATTATTTAATGTAAATATAATACATATATTTAATATATTTGTATTTAATTATTTGATTATTCAAACGTTGAATAATTAAAATAATTAAATAATAAATATTTTTTTACTTTATTAAAGTAAGTAAGATGGCTTATTTTAATTGGTTGGAATGACCATTTTTAATTGGTATAAATGGCTTGATTTAATTAGTTCAAGTGTGGTATTTAATGGATAAATACAACATTTTTTAATAAAATAATTTTCCAACATTAATTAGTGAAATAAAAAATTGAAAAAATTATTATTATTTTCCTAGAAGATTCGGCCACTTGTTGGAAAATATAAAAGCCTTGTTTTCATTTTTTATTTCATAACACAAGAACCCTAAAATCAAATACAAAATAGAGTTGAGAGAAAAGAAGAAAGAAAGCAAAAGAAAGCTTGAATTTTTAGAAAATTTGTAAGTTTTTCTTACTTTTTTCTTCATGAAAAATGTTTCAATGATCCTAGGCTTCAATATGTGTAGCTTAGATTTTTCTTTAATCCTTTGTGTATGTGTTTTGATGGTTGGGAACTTGGAAGAAAGATGGAAGCATGTATATGTGTAAAGAATGCATGAAATTGGTTTATTTGTATTCTTTTTACCATTTGATGGTGAGTTGTCATTCTAGAGTTACTTAGTCACTCATAAATGACCTAAAATTGTTCTTGAGTTGTTTCATGATGGTGAGACTTGTCGCAAACGTATTTTGGATTAACAATATTCATCTGATATAATATCTCGGGACATACACATAAAATATGGATGTAATAATGTGTAATTAATAAATGTCTTTTATTAATTAAATAATAAACTGTATTACAAATATTATGCCTTAAACCATTACATCCATAATTAATTTTAAGACATACTCTAACACAAAACATCTCATACAGTGCTTTTGAAAGTTTACAACAACCTTCATAATTCTTACATTATTAAATTTCTTTGATGTTTTTGCTAATCCTTTTTATTTAGTAAAAAAATCATCTGAATGAGTATTAAAATTCATTCTACATGAAAGAAACACTACAAGAGTTGTGAAAATAAGATTCTTTATAGCATATTTAATTATAAGAATCGGGCCTTTGTCATAGCCCATTAAATGATTCTTTGAATGAAGCCCAATCGGGCTCCTTGTATGGGCCAGTGAGGCCTATAATGAGATGAGAATTATCGGCCCAGTTCTTCAATTCCTTTTAATAAGAACAGAACCGAACCGATCCATGTATCTGATTCTGCTTCGATCTCTAATTTGATAAACTGCTTTCAAAATTTTCCAATTCCTGCAATCGCGTTTCTGTTACTCTTAACTAAATCGACAGAGCCCACCTCCGGGTGTGCAAAAAAAGTCACAAAGTCCCACATTGGTTAGAAATGTGGAAGATCATGAGCATATAAGGATGAACATGTATTTTCATTGATATGAGGCATTTTGGGTATAACCCAAAAGCAAATCCATGAGGGCTTAAACCCAAAGTGGACAATATCATATCAATGTGTAGATAAGTGGTGTCCTAGGTTTCTTACAAGTGGTATCAGAGCCATGCCCCAGAGTTAGCCATGTGGATGAATCCTCGGAATACCGAACAAAAATGTGGTGAGCCCCGATCGTGATCCGTGAATGTGCTCGGTTAGATAGGTGGTGTGCTTCGGTCTTCATGGATGTGTCCTAATCCCAACACGGTGAAAAGGAGTTGGCCTAGGCTAGAGTGGACGGATGAATGATCATTTGAGGGGAGGCTCAGTGGTCCTTTGTTCGATGAGAGGATTGTTGGGTGTGCAAACAAAATCTCAAAGTCCCACATTGATTAGAAATGAGGAAGATCATGAGCATATAAGGATGTACATGTATCTTCATTGGTATGAAGCCTTTTGGGTATAACCCAAGAGCAAATCCATGAGGGTTTAGGCCCAAAGTGGCCAATATCATACCAATGTGGAGATAATTGGTGTCCTAGGTTCCTTACACCAAGGTATGGTCTTCATCAATCTATATGCATTCTCTTTTCAAAATGTTTTCTTTTAAATTAAAAATAAATTTTAGTGTTGTGGGATTTGTGTCAAAATATATACTGGAACTGAGATAAGCATAGAATCTGCCATTGCAACTGAACCAGTGGACTGAATATTGCTTCTTTAACTTTTGTCTTTCCGTTTTTCTTTGCTTCCATTCGAGTTATGTGGGAATAATATATGTGAAAATGATACGAAGGAAAAAAATAGCTGGTGATTTAGTTCACCAAAATTGCCTATTTATTCTCATCGTGCAACATGCTTCTCAGTTTTATTTGTGTAATTACGAGTCTCTATGACTTTTTCAATTAATGCATCTTAATTTCCACTACCCATGAAATTAAATTCCAGTCCACATAAATCTAAAGCTTATACTCATTCGGGAAATTCAATAACAATTTAATATTTTAGTGCTAAAGCTTAGAGAAGTTACAATAATGTACTAGGATTTCTTGTCTCCAAATCTCTGATTCTGACTCTTACTTTACTGGTGAGTAGTACTTTATTTCCAAGACCTTTCATGAATAAGCAATTTCGCACAGTAAAATTTACTGGATTTCTGGTATCGCCAGCATGTGTAGAGTTTGAGATGCTTTAGTTCAGAAAATTTTTGGTTTCTGACAATTGAAAATGCTACACTTAAGGTGTGCAAGTGTTACATTTGTGGATAGGCAATGAAGAAAAGAAAGTCACTCATTGTAAGAATTCATTTCATGATGTGAATAATGAATATTGAACTATGCTTAATTTTTGGATAATTATATATATATATATATATAAGATGGCCCGCCGCACGACGTTTCCCACACTGTGGGACTTGGGGAGACTTTTATATGATAAAAAATGCATGCCTTAGTGATCATTTTTTATGGATTCATTTGCTATATCCTCAATTGATTCACTCTTGGGGATTTTTGTATTAAAAGTCTTATTGAGGAGGCTGGTTAATTGGATAATTTCCGTGTGAGATTGTATTTTTAATTTTTAGCATTATTTTACAACAGATGGATGAGCAAAACAGAGTATCCTGGAACCAGTTGAAACCATCATGGTAGGTGTCACACGGCTAAATTTCGTCCCCAAGTTTTCTTAGCCAAGTGCGGCACTAAGTTCCCCAACTTAGTCAGCCTTCCCAACACCCACTCATGCAAGTCACTCCCAACGACTCCCGCAAGCCACAAACAGCAACACTCGTAATGTTCACACACCCACTCAGCAAGCACACAAGCAACCACGCATCAAGTAAATATAAGTCACAAGCTTTACAGGCAAACACCCAACATTTTCTTTACTAACCCAAGTAATTACAAGGAACCGTGCAAGATCACACATAGGCTTACAATGAACATACAAATCGTGCACTAACACTATGTCATTGTCTCTCTCCTCTCTCCCATGCATGATTTTCACATACAACATATATACTAGTGGCAGTTACACCCCAACTGCCCTAGGGTGTGCTGGCCCAATGGGCACCAGCCAAATACTCACACAACAGTTACATCCCAACTGCTATAGGAATGCTTAAATGAAAGTCCACACACACACACACACACACAAGCCTATCCCGAAATTCCTTCACAAGCCTTCCACACATTTCCCACATGTTCCATGTGGGGCGGTTACCTTCAGTTTTCCCGTAACTGCATGCAACTACTTCCCTTGTGTTGCATGTGAGACAACTCTCTTGCATGTGCAACTATGTGCAACTGCCTTGTCCCAGACATCAGCAACCTTCCATGGACAGCCCTAACCGCCCAATGTTTTAGCATCATTCACTTGGACAGCGCCAATTGCCCCATGTCTCAGCAAACTTCCCTTTGGACATCACCAACCGCCCCCACACACACAGCCCACCCAAGCCATGCATGCATTTCGAGTGCTTGCTGTCAAAGCCACTCGCGCCCCATTACTCTCGGGCAACCAATCTAAGGGGCTAACAAACCACCCCCACCTGAACTAGACGACGCCCTCGTCGCAACTGAGTCAATGTAGGCCTGGACTATGCCCTCAAACTGCCACAGTGTTGTGTTTCTCTCCCAAGTTGCGTCTTCTTCCGCGCAACCCTTCCACTGAACCAAGAAATCAATCCGCCGATTCTTCTTGCTTTGCCTCATCACCCTATGATCCAGAATCTTCTCAATTTGTTTTTCGAACTGTTTTCGAATTGTTGGAGGAGCTTTGCCTTTTTGAACCCGACTCCCATCCTTATCTTCATGGAATGGCTTCAAGAAACTCACATGAAATGTAGGATGCACCTTGATCTTATCTGGTAACCTCAACTGATAAGCTACTTCGCCAATCCTTTTCATTACTTTAAAAGGACCATCATATTTGGTACCAACCCACGATACACTGTTTTGCTGCTGATTTTCTTCCAAATATGGGGAGTCAATTTCAGTAGTACGCGTGTGGCGCGGCCATGAACACATCATATTTGGAGAATCGATCCACTACTACCAACACTGAGCCATACTCTTGCACTACTGGACATCCCCCAATAAAGTCCATAGAAACACTTTTCCATGGCTGTTCCGGAACGGGCAGAGGTTGTTGTTGGAAATGGTGATCGAGCACCATTCACTTTTTGTATGAATATTTGATATTTATGCAATATAATATCTATTTCTTCATGGTTATTTATTTATTAATATGGTAAAACTCTTACTTTATTTATATAATGTAAATCTAATTGTTAGATTACTCTAAGAGTTAGAGATTTCGAGTTACACTCGGAACCTTATATAAATTTAGTAAAGACCCGAGAGTTACTACATATGGTGATATAGTTGCAAGAGTTGCAAATGGTGTTGAGAAATATCACGCATTCTCTCGAATATAAATTATTTCTAGTCTAGATATATTGACATGGGTCGGTCATTATATTGGTAAGACTAGTGCATTGTCTATATATGTAATGGACATATGGTTTGTCTCAACAGACTGTGAGCTTAGCGGAAGTTCGTATAGAAATGCAGATATTCATTAGTTGAATGAATATTGAATTAACTCATAAAAGATGACTAATAGATATTCCATAAAACTGTCAATAGTTATCTTTTCGAGTTGAGTAGTTATTGTGGTCCTTTGACTTGAGACACCACGGTGGTCTTGTGAGTGATCCTCTGTGCCTGATACCATGCATGTCAGAGACCTTTCATGGTCTGGCCTCTGGATGACTGTTAGGTATAGACCGATGCTCACGAAGATCGGTGTGTGTTAATATGAGGATTCGTCAGTCCATATGGTTGGATTATGTTTCCAGAAATTTTTAGAATATATTCCGGAAATCTTTTGGCCGAAAGTTCGTTGAAGAAATTGTTTCTTTGACATTATAAATAATATTCAAAAAGAGTTTTGCTATATTATTTATTAATGGAATATAAGAATAAAAAATTTCATATATTGAGTAGATAAGGTTTTGACAGTATAACTATAATCTTACTCAATTGGAAACAGAAATGACGAAGGGATTATACATTAGCGTTTTTAACCTCGACTTGTATGGTTCGACGTGTCGTGTTGTTTTGTCATGATTTGTAGGTGGACAGGCCTTCATGAAATATGTATACAAATATATGAGATATATATGTATATATATACGTAACAACTGAACGTGAGCCTAGAGAGTTCCATTATATTGAGTTTACTCGTTGAGCACTAGGGCGACCTCTCGTCAAATGTTGACAAAGTATTATTTGGGTATTTAGGATTAAATTGTTTAATCCGATAATTCATGAGATGAATTGAATTAATTAATTTTATATCAAGAGTTGATATAAGTTTATTGTATAATAAATGTAAATTTGATTTACATTAAATTAGTAATTGATTTGTGAATTAATTTAATAGTTAAATTAATATACAAAATTAATTACTTACTTTATATAAATAAAGGTTTTAATTAATTAAAATAACTAAGTTAAAGCTATTGAATTTTTTTTCGGTTAAAGTAACTAATTCATTCAATTGCAACTAAGTTATTAAAGTTGGTGAGATTAATTAATTTAACCTTGGTTGAGTTAATTTTTTGAAATTTGTGGTGTAGGAAAAAGATTCCTTAAACCATGGTTTAATTAAAGGTAAATGGTTTGATTTTGTTTTTGATTATTTTAATTTATTAAAAGCAAAAACTTTTGCTCATTTTACAAGGCTACTGCCGTTGACCAATAAAAGAAAATGAGAACAACAAAAGGCTTTATGCTTTTCTTTTTTTTTCTTCTCTCTCTCTCTGCCGAAACAAAAACATCACAAATGAATTGCTTTTGCTCTCTGCCTGCCGAAAGAACAAGAGAAAAGAATTAATTTTGCTTTCCAAAATCAAGCCATTATTCTCACCAAATCACTACCCAAAATCTTATCAATAACATGGAATTAATCCTTAAATGTTAAGGGTTAATTAGTGTTCTTGATGCTTGATTTTCTTAGGGTTTTAAGAGTTAAAATTTGGGAAAAGTTGGTTGCTACTCTTGAGTGATCAAACCACCTTTTGATCACCAAGATTTGTTCCTTGAGTTGCTTAATTTGGTGGAGGAAGAAGAGTTTTGGAGAAAGCTTAAAGCTTGGAAAATTTGGAAAAGCTTGAAGGAAGGATCAATTGACAAAGCTTGTTGGTACATTTAATTTGTGAATTTATTTGTTCAATTTTTGATTAATTTAGTTGAGAAAATTGTTATGGAAGTGTTGGATAAATTGGTAGCATGTATGTGAGGAATTAGAAGCATATAAGTGTTGAAAATTAGTATATAGTTGATATGTTAATTTTGAATGCTTGGATTAATTTTTCCAAGAGTTGGAAAATTATATTGTATGCTTGAATTAATTTTTCAAATGTTGGAAAATTAATTTTAGTATGTTTGGATTATTTTCAAGTGTTGGAAATAATTAGGATGCTTAGTTTTAATTTGTCAATAGTTGATAAATTGATTAAAGTGTGTTGAAATTTTTAAATGGACTTATGGTAATTTTTAATACATGAAAATGTTTTAATGCATTGGAAATTTTAAGTTTGTAATTAAAAATTTTTTAACCCACTAATTTTTAAGGACTACCGAAAATAAAAAAAAAATTAAAAAAAAATATTTTTTTTCGCTCGCGATTTGATCTCGGGCGGGTTTCCGCTGCGCTCGGGTTTGTCCGTTCCTCACACAACAGTTGTAGCATCCTTGCCTCATTCTTCCGCTCTGTTTTGTCCAATTGACACACTAGGCAAGATCTCACGTAAGCCTCAATATCATGTTCCATCCGCGGCCAATACCAACTCCGAGCCAGCAAAGCCAAGGTTCTCTCAACACCTGGATGTCCCGCCCACTGAGCATCGTGTGTCTCCCTCAGTAACTCTCTCCTGAGGTTCCCATAACTAGGGACAAAGGGCCTTCATCCCTTTGCATAGAGTAAACCAGCGTCATCCCAATATTTTCGGACCTGACCATCAGTAACTTTCCCCAATAGTCATTGATAGACTTGATCCAATGGTGATACCTCTCCGATTCTATCAAGAAAGTCACTCTCCAAAACTGAAACTTCTGCCACTGTCTCCACTACAGCCTTGCGACTAAGAGCATCCGCAACTTGGTTATGCCTCTCGGGTCGGTGCTCCAATTCAAAATCAATTTCAGCAAGCATCTCTTGCCACCTCGCTTGCTTAGGACTCAATTTCTTCTATGTCTTGAAGAATGTGTTTGCAACGTTGTCCGTCACTACCCTGAAGTGCGAACCCAACAAGTAATGCCGCCAGATGTTTAGGCAGTGAACCACTGCCGTCATCTCCTTCTCATGTGCTGAATACCGCTGCTCGGCATCCTTTAGTTTTCTGCTTTCAAAGGCAACTAGATGTGAATTCTGCACCAATACACCCCCAATGGCCCGGTCAGAAGCATCAGTGTGCACCTCAAATGGTGAGTCGAAGTCCGGCAATCGCAAAACAGGCTCTACCGCTACTGCCCCCTTCAAATCCGCAAATGCATCATGGCATTGCACACCCCACACCTAATTTTGTTCCTTTTTCAGCAAATCAGTCAAAGGAGCCACCCGCTTGGAATATCCATTGATGAACTTACGGTAATAGTTGGTGAGCCCCAAAAACGACCGCAACTCAGCAACTTTACAAGGAGTATGCCAATCCCAAATGGCCTGAACCTTTCTCTCATCCATGCGAACTTGCCCCTGACTCACCCAATGACCCAGAAACATTACTTCTTGTTGGGCAAATTCACATTTTTCCATCTTAACATACAGTGCATGTTGTCTCAATTTCTCCAACACCAATCTCAAATTATGCAAATGATCAGCAATGGTCTCACTATATATTACTATGTCATCCAAATACACAACCACAAATCGGTCCACAAACTCAAACAACACATCATTCATCAAATTGCAAAAAGTAGCCGGGGCATTAGTAAGTCCGAAAGGCATTACTAAAAATTCAAATGACTCATACCTTGTCACACAACTAGTCTTCCCCTCGTCCCCTTCGGTAATCCGAACTTGCCAATATCCTGATCGCAAATCCAGCTTCGTGAAATATAATGCTTTGGACAATCGATCATGGTAGGTGTCACACGACTAAATTTCGTCCCCAAGTTTTCTTAGCCAAGTGCGGCACTAAGTTCCCCAACTTAGTCAACCTTCCCAACACCCAGTCACACAAGTCACTCCCAACGACTCCCACAAGCCACAAACAGCAACACTCGTAATGTTCACACACCCACTCAGCAAGCACACAAGCAACCACGCATCAAGTAAATACAAGTCACAAGCTTTACAGGCAAACACCCAACATTTTCTTTACTAACCCAAGTAATTACAAGGAACCGTGCAAGATCACACAGAGGCTTACAATGAACATACAAATCGTGCACCAACACTTTGTCATTGTCTCTCTCCTCTCTCACATGCATGATTTTCACATACATCATATATACTAATGGCAGTTACACCCCAACTGCCCTAGGGTGTGCTGGCCCAATGGGCACCAGCCAAATACTCCCACAGCATTTACATCCCAACTGCTATAGGAATGCTTAAATGAAAGTCCACACACACACACACACAAGCCTATCCCGAAATTCCCTCACAAGCCTTCCACACATTTCCCACATGTTCCATGTGGGGCGGTTACCTTCAGTTTTCCCGTAACTGCATGCAACTGCTTCCCTTGTGTTGCATGTGAGACAACTCCCTTGCATGTGCAACTATGCGCAACTGCCTTGTCCCAGACAGCAGCAACCTTCCATGGACAGCCCCAACCGCCCACTGTTTTAGCATCCTTCACTTGGACAGCGCCAACTGCCCCATGTCTCAGCAAACTTCCATTTGGACAGCATCAACCGCCCCCACACACAAAGCCCACCCAAGCCATGCATGCATTTCGAGTGCTTTGTTGCTGTCAAAGCCACTCACGCCCCATTACTCTCGGGCAACCAATCTAAGGGGCTAACAGTAGGGAATCCTGCTATACATGGTAGGTTTCGGTTCCAAAATTAGGAGCCGAAATATAATAGGGTAGGTTCTAGGTCCACTCCAAATTGATAGGGTACCCTGTTTTGCTTAGTGCTCACCCCCTATTTGATCGACAAAGTTGAGAACCGTACCACCCAAATTCATACTAACAAGTCTTAACGTAAGTAAGCTCTTTTTAAAGATTATTTTTTAACTGTTTTATTAATCTATTGAATTTTGTATAACAAATAGGTAAACAAGAAACCGAAATTTCTGTTTGGGTTCTGAGAACATTACGCAAATGATTATTAGAACTTGGTTTCAATTGTTTTATGGGTCTCATGATTCAGAAATTTATTTTTCGTCTTATTTCCGGATATTTTTCAGGTTTAAAAAATATTTACTTGATAAGCTCAAATCAATTTATTATAATCTAATGGTTGATACAAAATTCTTTCACTATAAAACCTCTCTAAAAATGGCAATTGTACATTACTAAACAAATCAAATAACATAATCTTTAAATCTTTATGAAAATGGTAAATCATGCGATAAATTTTACAACAACGTATAGTAGACACAGACAATATATAATGTGTGTATATGTGTGTGTATATATATATGATTAAATAATTCTTAAAATATAAAAATGATCAACTCTCAAATTTCTTAACTATTAATCAAATATACTATCTGTAGACGCTGATTTTCGCTCCAGGTCTACAATCGAGATTTCGTGAGGATGGGGCACTGGCGATTCTGCAAAACAAAGATGTAGAGTGAGCCGGAGTACTGCCCATCGGTGTGGTGGGTGCCGGGGGTACTCCGACGCTCAAGTCAGTGAAGGAACTAATGAAGTAGTAGTTGAGAGGACAAGGTTAGATGCTACCTTGAACTCTGTAGAATGTCGTGAGGGCGGTAAGTATGAGGTGTGGTGAGCTTGAAGATGTCTCAAGGCTGTGAGTATGGGAACTAGAAGTTTCATCCCCTCCTCTTGGAGCCTTGCTCCCTATATATACATGCTCTGGTAACGTGGTTTTTATTGGCTTTGATTAATCGTCCGTTGGATTATGGTAACAGTCGACTTCATGAGGAGTTATAACTGCGTTGTAGGTTGAAACAGATGGGTTGTGAATAACATTTATGAGCCTGGGCGTTATGTGAGGGTGAGCCCCGATTATGCTATGAGCACGTGATATCTCATTGGGCTTGGGCTTATGAATCTCTGAGCCTCTATACACTTTGAGCATTGGAGCTTCTTTTTGAGGTAGAAGCTTGAGCTTAGAGTAAAAGGACCAAATTGCCCCTGGACCAAATTTGGTCCATACAGTTTGTCCCATACTATCTGAGTCAAAGAGTCTTTGGCTTGGAGAGTACTTGACGCTTGTGTCGCCTGGGACGATGCCATATTATGTAGGTGTACTCGAGCGTTGATGCTGCCTATTGATTGGACCAAACGAATGTCAAGTTATGAGCTTGACTCTACAGGAGCCATTGGGGAAGTACCCAACCGACCGAACCATATGATGGTCGGGATAATGAACTTGACTCTACCAGAGCCATTGGGGAAGTACCCAATCGACCGAACCAAATGATGGTCGGGATAATGAACTTGACTCTACCAGAGCCAATTGGGAAGTACCCAATCGACCGAACCAGATGATGGTCGGGATAATGAACTTGACTCTACCAGAGCCATTGGGGAAGTACCCAGTCGACCGAACCAGATGATGGTCGGGATAATGAACTTGACTCTACCAGAGCCATTGGGGAAGTACCAAATCGATTGAACCTGATGAAGGTCAAGATATAAGCCATACAACATGTAATTCCATGTCTACAACTTGACTCAACATGGGTCAATGGGGAATGTCCCCGGTCGACTGGACTTGATGAGTCCAGGAAGATATAAGTCATATGACATATGTAATCCATGTCTACAACTTGACTCGACATGAGTCCATGGGGGATGTCCCCAGTCGACTGAACTATATGAAGATTCAGGATATACTTCATACGACATGTGTAAACCATGTCTACAATTTGACTCGACACGAGTCCTTTGGGGATGTCCCAGTCGACTGAACCAGATGAAGGTTCAGATATTATTTCATACGATATTGTCGTATGAACTGTAGGAAGTCCATGTGTTCATTTGACTCGACATCATAGGGGATGTCCCCGGTCGACTGAACTTGATGAAGGTTCATGATTTGTTTCACACGATATTGTCGTATGGACTGTAAGAAGTCTATGTCTACAACTTGACTCGACATGAGTCCATGAGGGATGTCCCCGGTCGACTGGACTTGATGAGTCCAGGAAGATATACACTCGTTTGGTATTGATGAGGGAGCAAATCGAGTCTACATGTCGTCCAGACCAGAAGAAGGTCAGTGAACTAAACTTGGCTCCATCACGAGCCAATTGGGAGGTGTTCCCGTCGACTAGACCTAACGAAGTCCAAGAAGGCAACCACTTGTTTGGTACCCAAGAGGGACCGAATCGGTCTTCATGTTGTGTGGACCAGAAGAAGGTCCCGATTTTGAGTTTGGCTCGACATGAGCCATTTGGGAATGTTCTCGTCTACCCGACCAGATGAAGGCCATGACAATCTCCAACCTACTGGTCCCGAAGAGGATCCAAGGGGAGTTTTCATGTCGTCTGGACCAGATGAAGGTCCATGTATTCAGTTGTATAATATTGTTGATCTTTGAGGAATATCATTCCCCCAAGTTATCATAGCTCTTCATTTCAGATTGTCCCCAGTCTACTGGTCCCCACTTCCCTATGCCTGATGAAGTTCTACGATTGTCTTCATTTTACTAGACTTGATGGATGTACATTGGAGTCTACATTCCACTTGATCTGATAGAGGTACGCGAGAATCTACAGTCGATTGGTCTTGATGAAGGTCAGGGAGACTACGGTCGAATGAACCTGAAGAAGGTCCATACGAGTCTCCATTCTACAAATCCTTATGAAGATAATTTCAATTGTCGCTTTATCCCCCCTTTCCATTAGCTTGGGCAATGGAGACGCCCCAACTTCCAAGACCCAAAAGGAGATTCCCCGCCTACACCCAGCCATCCATCCTCTAGAGAACAACTTGATAATAACTTTCAAGTTGCATGCGCGCTATTCACATAGAGCAGTCAGATGCTCCATATTCCACATAAGATAGCCCAGCCAAACAGCCCATCCCTCCACACTATGCCCGAGAGGGTTTTACCCATGCTCCAGGCGACAACTCGCTACTTGAAAATTTTAATAAAGATATAACAATTTCACACCTTGCCCAAGAAGATAACACACTTGCTCCAAACGACGACACATTTGCTGTCTTTTTTACCCAACCTACCTCAGCCTGTCGCATGGCTTGTGAGGTCCTTCCAATCGAGCATATAAAGGGTAATAAGACATTTACTGAGCCAACAACCATCTCTTCCTAGACCACGTGGGCTTCTCTTCTGCCTGAGACTACACATCATGCAATATGGAGAGTAACGTCGCTCCAGCCTCCAATGTCGTGGACCCCCACAGAGTAGAAGCATACCGAATATAATCATGTACCATACAGGCCCATGTCACACGTGGACCATACTCTGGTAAACGACAACAAGAGGAATAATGATAGAGGATAAAATATTAGCATGTGGAAGAATCTCATTGGCAACGTGCATATTGGATTCAATCACGTTTTCAGCTGTCTCTAAGGGTATAGTCTCGTTCAATTTTGGTTGCAGTGTGCTTGTCGTTACTGACTCATGTTAAAAGCTTGTGGGTTGTCTCGTTTGGATGTCTTAGTGGAGGCATGCATGTTGGCTGGAGGCAGACGCAACTTGGATGGATGCTCATCCATTGGCTTGAGGTATACAGGTTGGCTGAAGCCATGTACATTGGCTACACGCACATAGGTTGGAAACATGCAGTTGGCTGGTGACACATACGTTACTAGAGGCATTCATGTCGGCTGGAGGCATGCATGTTAATTAGGGTTGGTATGGGCTGCGTGTCTTGCTTATCTTCAGCGTAAAAAGTCTTCTCTCATGGGCTGACCGAATGGGCTGGCTGGAAAGCAGGGGCATGAAGAGTGGGCCAACTGACAAACGTGAGACCCCAAGCTGCCAATTCAGATGGGCATATTTTTTTCAAGTGGTGTCAGTGTACTTTTGGCGTATGGGACTTGGCTTGTTTCTTGCAGTGCGCATGTCGACTCAACCGTGGAGATACCAACATGGGCCATATATTCCTAAAATCTGGATGACTTCTTATAATCCTCTACATGGCCAACTTTTCTCTCTCTCTCTATGGCTTCACGTGCTGAGCATGCTAAAGGTTCTTTGAACCAATGGGCTTTCAAGCCCATGTCTACAACTCTTTACAGCATGTGCCATAATAACACTTTATTTTTTTATTTTTTTTATTTTAAGCATTGGCTTACGTAGAAGACCCTCTAATGAATGTTTTACACAGCTTGCATGGCTTCCTTCGCCAGGCTCAGGGTCTCGCTTTGGGCCTTTGGTTGAATTGGCTAAGTTTAGGCTTGTTTTTGTTTCTCTTGGGATTTTATTTTAAAATTTCGTTTCTGGTTTGCACATGCATAATTGGGTCGCATGCTTTCTTCTTATTTTTCTTTCGTGTAGGATACCAATTGGCTCAAGCAGCGTGCCACTATACCTTATGAAGGTACATGAGAGTCTACAGTCGACTGGTCCTCTCATATATGAGATTACGGTCGAATGACCCAGATAAAGATCCATTTGGGAATTCACTAACTTCATTAGACCTGATAAAGGTCTATATAAGTCTCCACTCTACGAGACCTACGTGAAGGTCTGGGCCTGATGAAGGTTCACGAATACGGTCGACTGGATCTGGTGGAGGTTCAAAAGG
This sequence comes from Zanthoxylum bungeanum, assembly GCA_019454045.1. Taxonomy (NCBI): domain Eukaryota; kingdom Viridiplantae; phylum Streptophyta; class Magnoliopsida; order Sapindales; family Rutaceae; genus Zanthoxylum; species Zanthoxylum bungeanum. Next base: position 327,563 of record SKCR01007838.1, on the reverse strand, counting down.
TTCTCCATTCCTCATTATACAAGACCCGGTAGAGGTCGATTGGACATAATTTAGGGCCTAAGAAATTCTTCATTCTACTAGATATGATGGAGGATTTCCCACGTAGTCTGGAGCTAATGGTAATTTATATGTATATTTATCCTATAGAGAATATGTAATAATCATTTCATGTCGACTGGAAGAGATGACTAACCTTTCACATTTTCTAGAATAGATGAAATCATTTCACTTCTTATGGGGAAACAATAATTCTTCAACGTAGCCTGGAGGAGAGGACAGTCTTTTGATGTCGTATGGAGAAGATAACAATCCTCTCATGTCGTACGAGAGATGATGATCCTATGTCATCTGAAGGAAATGAAAAAATCACATGCGTCACCTGAAGTTTATGACGTACCATTCATATCGTAAGGAGAATATGACAATCTTCTAATGTAGTGAGAAGTTGATGATGGTCCCTCTACGTAGTCTGGAGGAGACAATTATTTTTCTACATCGTCTGGAGAAAATGAAAACTTTATATGTATTTAAGAGTTGATAGCAATTCATCCATGGGCCGGAATTCCTACCTTCTCGCGCTCGTACGAGCGGCTGAGACACGCGTGGAGCCGCTGAAATTTCGCCTGGTACTATTTGGCCGAAATAACACAGTAATTCACGTGGTTCGTATTAAACCAACCGAACGGGGCTTACAATCTTGCGGTTAATTTTATCACCACAAGTTCTGGTGTTTGTTTGTTGCTTAAAGCCATGGATAGTTATGTTTGTAAGAACCGTAGACTGATGGGTCTTTGTTTGCTATGAATCGCTAATGCCCCACGGTGGGCGCCAAACTGTAGACGCTGATTTTCGCTCCAGGTCTACAATCGAGATTTCGTGAGGATGGGGCACTGGCGATTCTGCAAAACAAAGATGTAGAGTGAGCCGGAGTACTGCCCACCGGTGTGGTGGGTGCCGGGGGCACTCCGACGCTCAAGTCAGTGAAGGAACTAATGAAGTAGTAGTTGAGAGGACAAGGTTAGATGCTACCTTGAACTCTGTAGAATGTCGTGAGGGCGGTAAGTATGAGGTGTGGTGAGCTTGAAGATGTCTCAAGGCTGTGAGTATGGGAACTAGAAGTTTCATCCCCTCCTCTTGGAGCCTTGCTCCCTATATATACATGCTCTGGTAACGTGTGTTTTTATTGGCTTTGATTAATCGTCCGTTGGATTATGGTAACAGTCGACTTCATGAGGAGTTATAACTGCGTTGTAGGCTGAAACAGATGGGTTGTGAATAACATTTACGAGCCTGGGCGTTATGTGAGGGTGAGCCCCGATTATGCTATGAGCACGTGATATCTCATTGGGCTTGGGCTTATGAATCTCTGAGCCTCTATACACTTTGAGCATTGGAGCTTCCTTTCGAGGTAGAAGCTTGGGCTTAGAGTAAAAGGACCAAATTGCCCCTGGACCAAATTTGGTCCGTACACTATCTTATTCCTAAAATACTCATTTTATCAAAAACCCTCAGACTCTCAAATCCCTTAAACAATTATTTCATCTTTTCAACCGATAGTTTAGACGATAATATATAGTAGATGCGATGACGGTTGAATACCCAATAATGACGGCGACTGAAGGCGGTCGTAATAGGTGGAAAGATTTCGTATCTCTCAATGGGTTTTATGTTTGATTTTTCAAGATCTAATTCTAATTCGGGTCAGGAAATAAATATTTGATGGTTAAATAAAAACATCTGCACTACTAGCATTGCGAAGTTTAAATTAGAATCTTCATTTTTGTGATTTATATTTTTTTGTTTGAAATTCAATTTTTCAGTTATTTTCCTTGCAATAATTTTTTTAACATTTTAGTGAACATTTTCCTATATTTTCATGTTCCCCAAAAAAATCGGCATATTTCTCCTCAATCTCATTGTCTTATATATGAGATTTTAGGTGGATGTGTCAACATGTGTCAAATGATGGACTCATATGAGATGCATGTTGTAGAGACTGATTTTCGCTCCAGGTCTACAATTGAGATTTCGTGAGGGGGCACTGGCGATCCTGCAAAACAAAGATGTATGGTGAGCGTGGAGGGTCTACCCACCGGTGTGGTGGATGCCGTAGGCACTCCGACGCCCAAGTCAGTGAGGGAAATGAGGTGTAAAAGTCGTAGAGGGGGGAATAAGGTTGGATGTTACCTTGATCCTTGCCAACTGCCGTGGGGGCGGTAGATGAGAGGTTTAGAGAGCTATGGAGAGAGTAGTGTTTAGGCTATGAGTATTAGAGCTTGAAGTTCAAAAAAAGTCCATTCCTCTTGGAGTCTCGTTCCTTATATATACATGCTATAGTAACGTGTGCCTTTATTGTCTTTTGATTAATCGTCTGTTGGATTATGGTAACAGTCAATTTTAAGAGGAGCTATTACTGTGTTGTAGGCTGGAACAGATGGGTTGTGAATGACATTTATGAGCATGGGCGTTATGTTTGACCGGAGTAAGGTAAGCCCTGATTAAGCTTTGAGCACATGGTATCTCATTGGGTCTGGGCTTGTGAATCTCTGGGTCTCTATACACTTTAAACATTGAGGCTTCCTTTTGAGGTAGAAGCTTGGGCATAAAGTAAAAGGACAAAATTGCCCCTGGACCAAATTTGGCCCGTACAGTTTGTCCCATACTCTCTAAGTCAAGAGTCATTGGCTTGGAGAGTACTTGACGCATGTGTCGCTTGGGACGATGCCCTGTTGTGTAGGTGTATTCGAGCGTTGATGCCGCCCGTTGATTGGACCAAACGATTGTCAAGTTATGAGCCTGACTCTACAAGTGTCATTGGGGAAGTACCCAGTCATCCGAGCCAGATGATGGTCGGGATAATGAACTCGACTCTGCTAGATCCATTGGGGAAGTACCCAATCAAATTGGACCAGATGAAGGTCTGATTATAAGCCACACGACATGTGTGTCCCATACCTACAACTTGACTCGACACGAGTCCACGAGGGATGTCCCCGGTCGACTGGACTTGATGAGACCATGAAGATATAAGTCATACGACATGTGTAATCTATGTCTACAACTTGACTCGACATGAGTCCATGGGGGTTGTCCCCGGTCAACTGAACCAGATGAAGGTTCAGGATAAAAGTCATACGACATGTGTAGTCCATGTCTACAACTTGACTCGACACGAGTCCACGAGGGATGTCCCCAGTCGACTGGACTTGATGAGACCAGGAAGATATAAGTCATACGACATGTGTAATCTATGTCTACAACTTGACTCAACATGAGTCCATGAGGGTTGTCCCCGGTCAACTGAACCAGATGAAGGTTCAGGATAAAAGTCATACGACATGTGTAGTCCATGTCTACAACTTGACTCGACATGAGACCACGAGGGATGTCCCCGGTCGACTAGACTTGATGAGACCAGGAAGATATAAGTCATACGACATGTGTAATCTATGTCTACAACTTGACTCGATATGAGTCCATGGGGGTTGTCCCCGGTCAACTGAACCAGATGATGGTTCAAATGACTTTTCATTCTACATGCTCACGAGACTACTACTAAATGGTCCTAATAAAGGTCCATAGGAATCTTCATACTATCTAACTTGATAATGGTTAGTTAATTGGTTCTTTCATGTCGTCTGAGGAAGAGATGGCAATCTTCCCAAGTACTATAGGTCGATGGCGATCCACTTTGTTGTATGGGAATTGAATGGACAAAATATTTTATCATCCCATATATGTAGAGTGGGATCATACGATATGATACTATAAATGCTATTAAAATTAAAATTATTTAGATAAATAAAGAATTCCATCCGACCACCATTGGGTTGCTTCGAGTGGACTTTATACTTTGCCTATGTGCCTAGTCTTTATTTGTGTCGTACTATGTGGCACATTCGACTAATGCCTAGCCTGCATATTGGTCCCGTCGAGTTTCACGTTCACATACTGCCAAGCCCTCATACCGGTCTAGTGGTACATATACACTACCAAGACTTCACATTGTTCTCGTCGAGTGGCACATTCATATACTGCCAATCCTTCACACTGTTCTCATCGAGTGGAACATCGATACATTGTCTATCTTTCACATTTGTCTCATCGTCCATACATTGCCAATCCTTCAAGTGTATTTCACCCAAAAGGCTTACACTAGCGAGCAACGAAGCCGAGTCGGTGGCTACTCCAATTTGCCTTTCAAAATGGTAATTCGGAAGTAAACATTATGAAGTCAGAACATTCAGTCTGTGGATCCTCATTCTTCTGTCTTCCATCGAAATAATCGATGTGGGCCTCCTCAACAGGCTCATGCCTGATCTGTGGCGCGTGAGTTGCTAATAGAGTCTTCATTCAATCGTGTCTTTATTTTGAGTCACCTCAATCAAATGGCTTCCCAAGTGAGTCCATAGCAGATGGCCCAAATGAAATTCCAAGCGGTAGAGTGGAGTCTGCTACGTTTAGTATGACGCACATATGCACAAGGCGTGGAGGCCATGGAATCACAAGAATCAGATTGGTGGCTGAGTTCAAGAATATACATGGCTTACATTTGCAACAGTTCATGTCGCAGGCCATGCAATGCCACTCTTCAAACTAAGTCGACAAGAACACCAAAACAAAGGCGAGTCACCAACTGAGCAACAAAACATCACCAAACCAGGGGCAAATCACATCAGTAGCTTCGAGATTCTGATCACCATTTTTTTTTAAATGTAGCATCCGAAACTTTTGTGTATTATGGGATATTAATTGTAATGGGGATGGAAATTTGATTTTTGATTCTCACATGTAGAATCAAATAGAGACTGCCAGCTGTTCGAGGAAATGTCGGCCTACTGCTGCTGATATACTGCCGACTGCTCATGGATTACTGCTGGCACTATGACTAACAAGGAAAGGATGCATAAAAGGCCCTAATCTTCGTATGTTTGAACTGGTTTTCGTTGCCCTTTGAGTAACATGTGGAATCGAAGTTTGACCACCACTACCAATTTGAGTATTGGGTGTAGAGGAGGGAGAAGAGTGTTGCTCCCAACTGTGATAATGGAGATTCTTTGGCAAGGAAAGTGTACGAAGTTGGCTTAACATTGTGAATCGACGGACCATTCCATGGGTTGTTAAGATTGGAATTAACTGAAGCACTTCCAATGGTGTTTGAGGATGAGGGTTGAATGGGTCCAAAGTTAGCAAGCATATGGACATGGATGGGTGGCCGGTGAGACAGCATCGTGTTCAGTAAAGAATCAGCAAATCATGATATTCGACGAAAATCCTCATTCCTCAAAAGATGAATGAGGTCGCGTTAAGCTACCTAATGGACACCCAGTGAACTCCGAAAGACACTTCAGAGTAAGCTTCATAAAGATCCTCATCATTGGTTCAGTCATCCATGCTCGTTGTTTGGAATAAAGGAGGAATCCCATTCGACAATCATTGTGTTATGTCGAATGGGGCCGTAGTATTGCTGGAGGGTGTGGTTTCTTTGTTGGACTCTTAGTTTTGATTGACTGTTTGGATGGCTTCTGGGGCTTGGTTTTTGTAACTTTGGTTTTAGCCGAGTCTACATTATTGTAGTGTCGAATAGGCCACTCAATTATCACAAGATGAATATTTATTTGGAACATTCATTCATAGTCGAGACTATTATGTAATATCAAGTGGTGTTTCCACCTCTAGCTAATAGTTCTTCCTTAATGTGTGGGGTGGAACCTCAACCATCTAACTAGGAATTTTCCTATCTCATGTCGAATGAGATCTTGAGCTAGTGTCATGCCTCACATGTGGGGTGTCGAGTGAAATCTTTAGCAAGTGACAAACTACATATAATAATGTCAATTGGGGCATCCTCAAAAAACAAATGTCGAGTGAGACATCCCTAACAAGTCCTACGCCTCAATGTGAATGTCGACTGTGATTTCTTTATCATTATCAGGTTGTAAATTGTAGTGTCGACTGGGACACCATAGCAAGTCTCATACTATAAATGGTGGTACCAACTATGACATCTATTATAATTCCCCAGCCACAAATTGATGTCGACTGGGACGCCCATAATAATTTTCAAGCTATATGGTGTAGTATGGACTGAGACAGCTATAACAAGTCCCAAACTATGATACCTAATACAAGTCCCACGTTTTACTAATGTCGACTGGGAGAATCTTAAAAAGTGCAAGTCATACCTGGTTATGTTGACCGGGATGTCCTCGCCAAATCTTCATTCGGGTACTGTCGATTGAGACAATCTCCTTATGCCAAGTGCATCGCTTCATCATATGAGGTGAATGGTAAGGAAAATGGTTCCTTTGAAGGAACACGCCTTGTTCCCAATGTAGGTCCGTGAGAATGGTCGAATTGAGTCTAAAATTATTGACAAACTATTAATGTCTTCTGGAGGAGATGAGGATCATCTCAACTTCGTCTGAAGAAGATAACACTTCTTTCACATAGTCTGGAATTGATGGCAATCCTCCTTCATAGTTTATTGGTTGATTGGAGTATGACTGTGGTTTATGAAGATATTCTCTGGTCGACTGGTAGAAGTGTGTAGAATGATCCAAGTGTTGGTTCACTGATAGTCCGGCACCGGGTAGGCTAGAGAGAATCACTCTTTCCAACTTTTGTATTTCCTTACGCATGGATGAGATAATTTGTTGTAATCGGTCGGCTGGAGAATCATGGTGGCTTTTCTGGTGATTAAGTGGATGGTCGGTTGATGGTGGATTTCCACTTGCCATATTTTTTGAATGCTCCTAATGGATTGGATCATATGGTAGGATTTTTGGGGTGACCCGTAGCCTCGGGCCTTTGAGAGGTTGAAGAATGTTTTCCAATGTTTGTGTTTATCTTTGGAGGATGGCTAATTTGGTGATCATAAGATATGGAGTCTGCTCGTTACGTGACGCCATATAAGTATAGATGTTTGAAAGGATCGTAGATGGAGAGATCTTTGCATGCTATGAACCGCTAGGGCCCCACGGTGGGCGCCAAATTGTAGAGACTGATTTTCGCTCCAGGTCTACAATTGAGATTTCGTGAGGGGGCACTGGCGATCCTGCAAAACAAAGATGTAGGGTGAGCGTGGAGGGTCTACCCACCTGTGTGGTGGATGCCGTAGGCACTCCGACTCCAAGTCAGTGAGGGAAATGAGGTGTAAAAGTCGTAGAGGGGGGAATAAGGTTAGATGTTACCTTGATCCTTGCCAACTGCCGTGAGGGCGGTAAATGAGAGGTTTAGAGAGCTATGGAGAGAGTAGTGTTTGGGCTATGAGTATTAGAGCTTGAAGTTCAAAAAAAGTCCATTCCTCTTAGAGTCTCGTTCCTTATATATACATGCTGTAGTAACGTGTGCCTTTATTGTCTTTTGATTAATCGTCTGTTGGATTATGGTAACAGTCAATTTTAAGAGGAGTTATTACTGTGTTGTAGGCTGAAACTGATGGGTTGTGAATGGCATTTATGAGCCTGGGCGTTATGTTTGACCGGAGTAAGGTAAGCACTGATTAAGGAGCACGTGGTATCTCATTGGGTCTGGGCTTGTGAATCTCTGGGTCTCTATACACTTTAAACATTGGGGCTTCCTTTGAGGTAGAAGCTTGGGCATAAAGTAAAAGGACAAAATTGCCACGGACCAAATTTGGCCCGTACACATGTTAACTTGTTAAGCAACTATCATATACCATATTGATATGTAAAATTGGGTGGCATAACATCTGTCACTATGCATGCTAAACTAAGATTGCACATTATTTCGGGAAAAATAAAGCAATAGACATGTGATTAGGCGCGTTTCATAATTCAAGTTTCTCATCAGAGTTTGACTACAAAGCTTCCCATTAGAGTCTGAATTCAGAATCTTCCGACATAACATTCATGTTGTGGGATTTCTGTACTGCAGGTATACAATGTCAAGTTTTAGTAAATGATATGTAAGATTATCTAATCCACATGGATTAAAATCAAATTTACAATAAGTACTATAACTACTAAACTTAACTTTATTTAGAAAGCATTTTAAATTAAACTAAATTAAAAGTCAAAACTAAATAAGCGAAAAGCCAAAACGTTTAAGTATGAAAGACCATGATGAAATTAATTATAGAGTCTAATTTCACTTAACTATCCTCTATGTATTTGTCATGCCGATTAATTATTATTCAAATTCTTAGTTTATAAGCCAATAATTCGAAATTATTCTACCATTTCTCCCGAGCACCGAGTGGAAATATTATTAATTGTTGATTTCGATATTCTTATAAAATCAAATAATTAACAACTCATTACGTTATGTGATTACTTATTAACGACTTCAAATTAATTATAGGTCTCACAAACTCAATAAAATTCATAGGTTATATTTCATAGATCATGTTCAAAATCTTCTCTCCCGAGTGATAGATTTTAAACATGGATTCATCTAATTTGTGGCCAACAAACCAGAAGCATTAACACACACTAAAATATAAATAAACCGAATTGAAATATCATAACATTTAATTGGCGATCAACATATATGTTTAAACATAGGCTACATCATCCCTTAAAATATGGGAATTAGTTCATGGCCAAATTAAAGAACAATGAAATATGAGTCAAGAGCATAATGAACATCGTAAGAGTTTAAAGAATTAAACTATAAGATAAAACCTTAATCAACATCATTCATTTTCGGATGTTACCACATTTGTTTCCTCTTATTGCTCTTCAACCCATTATTGGATCTCTCAAAATTATGTGTTTAGAGCTCTCTAACTGTGTGTAATTATCATTCCTAAAGTGTTGGGCACACTTATGTATTTATATGAAGTCCCGAAGTCATTATGCGTATAGAAAATTGGAATCCCTAATTAGTGTAGAAACTCGTTGTGGCGTTGCGACGCCTCATTCTTTGGAAGTCATGTTATTGACACTGATGGCGTCGTGACACAAGAAGTGCGTCACAACGCCTCTTTCTTGGTCTGGATGAGTACTTTTGCGTATTTAACCTTTCATGCATGCTTCATTTGCATCTATGGGCTTCCAAAACACGTTCATTTGCCGTAAGATCCATGTTCTAATGCTTCATATCACTCAATCATAAAACAAACTACAAAACACGTAAAATGACATGGAATCTAACAAAATAATAAGTTAAGAATCCATGAATAAATGTGTATAAATCACATTTATTAGTCCGCTTCAGATTCACCCCATGAAAAGGCAAATAGAAGTCACACGATAAATTATCCCATAATGTTATTTACATGAATAAATAAGGAATCGAACAACCAAATAAAGTTCTTTCCATTTCTTGAATCTGTTTGATCGCCCAAAATGGGGAAATCCCAAAATTTTCGTGACCAGCATCATTCCGAAATGAAAATACCCTGTAATAGCTGATATCACCTCGGAGTGGGTGACATCACATTGGAATGGCTGACATCACCATATAATAACTTATATCACCCCGAAATGGCTAATATCATCACAGAATGACTGATATCACCCCGAAATGGTTGATATAACCACGAAATGGATGATATCACCCTGAAATGGCTGATATCGTCACAATTCGTTAGGTTAATATCCAAATTTCCTCATAGGTTCCATGAGTTTTGAAGATCTTCTATATTTTTCCCATATACTAGTATTGTTCATAGGAAGATTTATTTGTATAGCAACACGTGACGAATAAAGAATGATTAAAATTAGGCACATACTGAGGTGACGATAGGTTTGGTCATTTATTTATCAACTTCTTTTAAATCCACATTTTTCAACCAATCTTTCTATTATGTGATTCGAATCTTCTCTTAAATCCTATATTTATCAACTACATAGAAAATTATAGGCTTGTTTTTGCTAAAAAAAAATAAATGAAATGCTCGATGAATTACTTGTTTGCAAGTTTTTGTGTGGAAATGATAAGAAAAAAATTGAAATTATGTAGAGAATTGTTAGATTGAAATAGAGAAATGTTTGGTTAATACAAAAATCTATGAGTATTTTAGTCAAAACAAAACTATTTGGTTATTAAATTAAGAAGTTTTCGAGTGTGGTCATTTATGTAATTCACAATTAATGGAAAGAGAACTTAACGAAATCGAGGCTTATTTCGTGATTAAGATGGATGTATTCAATTGAGATTTTAAAAGATTATTTTTGGGTTAAATAAATATTGAGGTATTCAATTAAGATTTTTAAAGAATCTAAAAAATCTTGTGGTATTCCATTAAGACTATTAGGATTTTTTAAAGAGTGTGTCCAAATCTAGTGATATTCAATCAAAATTTTAAACAAGTGATAGAAAATCTTATGATATTGAAAAACATAATTATTTTGAAGGATTTTTTTATATGTGGGATTGTGTGAGACTTTTTAGTGAGAATTATAAATATCAAACTCTATAAAAAATCTTACCATAACCCATGAGACTTTTGACATTATATTTTTTTTACTGTTGGAAAATAGAAGATGAACATATATGTTAGTTATTCGTGAATAAGTTACTTTTTTTTTGGATAACCGGGTGTCCGGGCCAGCTTACGCGCACCTCGACTAATCCCTGAGACCTGTGCCCCGTGCCCTCAGAAGTTTCCCAACACAGATCAGGGTAAGTCGATGACTTATTAAAATATTAGTAATTTATAATTCTCACTAAAAAGTTTCACACAATCCCACATATAAAAAAAATCATTCACGAATATGAAAATTACATTGTAAAGTTATTTACATTGTTAGTAAAATATTGATAGATTGCTTAAGTCCAGGAAATATTACCGCCAACATAACTTGTAAAGAAAATATAGTTGTAATGGTTGAGGCATACTCATCTAACCATGATGAAAATTATAGCATTGTCAATTCAGTGGAGGGTGACTTGAACGAGAATGACCCAAGAAAAGAATGTCACATTGAACTATATAAACATTACTCATAATCTGATTAAAAGTTTGTTGGTTAGCATCATAAAAGTAAAAAAAAAAAATTATATGTCGTCCTTTCAAATCTTTTAAATTCTTATAATATAAATCTCTTAAAATCCAATAAGTAAAAAATCCTGATTAAAAAACTATAATAAAATATTATAAGCAATTACATTCTTAAATAATCTTTTAAAATCTACTGGATTTATTTATCCATTAATAATCTTTTAAAATCTCAATTGAATACACCCCTGAAAAATATTGTTGGCGAACTTGATATTTTTTTTTGTTGTTTATTATTTTAATTGCTTCGCCATCTTCGTTTATACATTTTACTCAAAAAAACATGAATTTCCTAATTTAAATCATTAATTTTAAATCTCAACGATATCTGTCAGTTGAACTAATAGAATCGAGAATCGACTGTAAATCCAATCTAATTTAATCCTAAAAATTAATATGTACAAAAATAAATTAAAATTGATAAAAACTGGTGACCGTCACTATGGATCTTAACCAAAAAATTAAACTAAAAATAATTTTTTTAATAATTTTTTATAGGTCGGGTTAACGAGTGCCCTAAAAATTTATTTTAGGAAATTTTTCATATCACTTTTATGGGAATTGTAAAAAATCATCAAATCATTAAGGATCTAAATTTGAAAAGTTTTCACATAATTTTTATGGGAAATATAAAAATTTATCAAAATATTAATTATTTTGTATTTTTTTCTATCAAGATTTTCATAAAATAAATTCTAATGAGTGCGTTAGGATCATTTCCTATTTTAAATTAATTAAAATTATTTCTGACTTAATCCATTACGTTGATCGAATTAATAATTCAACTTTTTGGGCCCAAAAGAATGGGTTAGAAAAAGTAAGCGGACACGTGAAGATTTGGAAGAGCGGCCAGGATCGTCCCAGCACGAGATCTAATTTCATTGGCTCAATACACCCATCTCTAAAACCTGATTGGTCCACGTCATCAACGATGACGTGTTCTCTCGCGTCGCTTCCATTCAATAACAAACCTGCACCCTATTTTACACACAAAAAACCATCGGTTTGTTTTTTCACTGGCGATATTCTACTGAAACCAAATACCATTTCGGAAACAAAATAACACTTGTAATTTATAAACACGGAATCCTTCTAAACCAGACGAAGCTCTCGCAGGAGGCGGAGTTTTACAGTAGCTATTTCTGTACGCGCGATGGCTGGCTCGTGGAGAGCACGCGGGTCTGTCGTTGTGTTTGCGATTGTCTTCTTCGGTGAGTTTCGTTTTATTTTGTCACGAAATTTGGATTAGATGATCTTATTTGTTATTGTTTGAGATGAAAGTAGAGTAGATCTGATTATATTTCAGCTTGATTGATTTAATGATGTTTTAGATCTGAACAATTTCAGTGATTATGATTATTTAGATCTGATTATTTATGTAGTTGAAATTTGCTGATGCGTCAGATATGGAATAAAGCACTGTTTTGATTTTAGCGCCCTTGCTAGTGTTATTCATTTAATTTGGCTTTCTATTTTGGTAAACAAAAATTGCTAATTTGAAATGTATGTGGTGATGTTATTAATAATGTCTCAAGTGAATGGTGCATGGCAGGAGGTCTATTTGCAATTTCAATTGCGAAAGAGGAAGCTACGAAGTTGGGAACGGTGATCGGGATAGATCTTGGTACAACTTATTCTTGTGTCGGTGTTTACAAGAACGGTCATGTCGAAATTATAGCTAATGACCAAGGAAACCGTATTACGCCATCGTGGGTTGGGTTCACCGACAGTGAGAGGCTGATCGGTGAAGCAGCAAAGAACCAGGCGGCTGTTAATCCCGAAAGGACTATCTTTGATGTCAAGAGGCTTATTGGAAGAAAGTAATGCATCTCGTTGTTTAACATGTTGGTTTGTGTTTGTGTTGGTTTTTATAGAGTTATGTTGGTTAATGGAGTTATTTTTTTGCCAGGTTTGAGGACAAGGAGGTCCAGAGGGACATGAAGCTTGTTCCTTACAAGATTGTGAACAAGGATGGAAAGCCTTATATTCAGGTTAAGATTCAGGACAGCGAGACCAAGGTCTTCAGTCCAGAGGAGATTAGTGCTATGATACTGACTAAGATGAAGGAGACGGCTGAAGCATTCCTTGGAAAGAAAATTAAGGATGCCGTTGTCACTGTTCCTGGTTAGTAAAAAAGCATGTATATTTTAGGTGAATTTTATTCAAAGACTGCTTATGACTTTTCTCATGTATCTTCTTTATTTGATATGCAGCTTACTTTAACGATGCCCAGAGGCAGGGCACCAAGGATGCCGGTGTTATTGCTGGACTTAATGTTGCTAGAATTATCAACGAACCAACAGCTGCTGCCATTGCATACGGTTTGGACAAGAAAGGTGGTGAGAAGAACATTCTGGTCTTCGATCTTGGTGGTGGTACATTTGATGTCAGTATCTTGACAATTGATAATGGTGTTTTTGAGGTCCTTTCCACTAATGGAGACACTCATTTGGGAGGTGAGTGTATCTCTTTTTCCCAATTTTCTGTGGCTTTGTGTGTATATGTGGAAGTCACTTTATCGGAAACAATTGTAGAGATCAAAATTTTGCTGACAAAAGTTTGTTATGATGTATATTTTAAGTATGCTAATGAACCATTTTCTTGCAGGTGAGGACTTTGACCAGAGGATTATGGAGTACTTTATTAAATTGATCAAGAAGAAGCACGGAAAGGATATCAGCAAGGACAAGAGGGCTATTGGCAAGCTAAGGAGGGAGGCTGAACGTGCAAAGAGAGCTCTCAGCAGCCAGCACCAAGTCCGTGTAGAAATTGAATCACTTTTCGATGGTGTTGATTTCTCTGAGCCACTGACCAGGGCTCGCTTTGAGGAGTTGAACAATGACTTGTTCAGAAAGACTATGGGACCTGTGAAGAAGGCCATGGAAGATGCTGGATTAGACAAGAATCAGATTGATGAGATTGTCTTAGTTGGTGGCAGTACTAGAATTCCAAAGGTTCAACAGCTTCTCAAAGACTACTTTGATGGTAAAGAGCCTAACAAGGGTGTGAACCCAGATGAGGCCGTTGCTTATGGTGCTGCTGTACAAGGAGGCATCTTGAGTGGTGAGGGTGGTGATGAAACCAAAGGTATGAAAACTCGCAGATGATCTTGTTATTTATCGACTAAAGTGCCTACATCTTAACTGAGAAACTGACAACTGTCATGTTGCTTGAAATGCAGATATCCTTCTCCTGGATGTGGCTCCACTCACCCTTGGTATTGAGACTGTTGGTGGAGTGATGACAAAGTTGATCCCGAGAAACACTGTCATTCCAACAAAGAAATCTCAAGTTTTCACCACTTATCAAGACCAACAGACAATTGTCTCCATCCAGGTATCTTTTTTGTGTACTTGCTTACAAGTTGAGGCTTGGTTTTAACTTCTATCATGAATATACTTGATTTAATTTCTGCATTTGTGGGAAATGGGAATGATTAAACGTACATGAGTTTCTCATGTTTGATATCAGGTATTTGAAGGTGAAAGGAGTCTTACAAAGGATTGCAGATTGCTCGGGAAATTTGATCTTTCTGGAGTTGCTCCAGCTCCTAGGTTTAACCCTGCCTTTGTTTAGTTTCATTCCTTAGTTTTGCCTTCACACTTTTTCTGGGAGCTAATAAAATTCTATTTCTATTGAGCAGGGGAACCCCTCAAATTGAAGTCACATTTGAAGTTGATGCAAACGGTATCTTAAACGTCAAGGCAGAAGACAAAGGCACAGGCAAATCAGAGAAAATCACCATCACTAATGACAAGGGTCGCCTGAGCCAGGAGGAGATTGAGCGTATGGTTCGTGAAGCTGAAGAATTCGCTGAGGAGGACAAGAAGGTGAAGGAGAAGATTGATGCTCGTAACAGCCTTGAGACCTACGTCTATAACATGAAAAACCAGATTAGTGACAAGGACAAGCTTGCTGACAAGCTGGAGTCTGACGAGAAGGACAAAATTGAAGCCGCTGTAAAGGAAGCCCTTGAATGGCTTGATGACAACCAGAGCGCCGAGAAAGAGGACTATGAAGAGAAGCTCAAAGAGGTTGAAGCTGTTTGCAACCCCATCATCACTGCCGTATATCAAAGATCCGGTGGAGCCCCTGGTGCCGGCGCTGAATCATCAGATGATGATGATGATTCACATGATGAGCTCTAAGAATCTCTAGTTTGATTTGACCATATTGCCAAAACTGTGGTAAGCGAAGAGAAAAAAAAAAGGCTTTTAGATCATGCTGAGGGAACTTACTGTAATTTTTCTCATGGTAGTACAAGGTAGAGGAATTCCCTTTCTTCCCTTGTTTTTTTTTTTTTTTTTTGATGTGAAGATACTCTTAAAGGATCTTTTATTTCCTGTTTCATTAGCATTTGCTTCAATATCAACAAACTTTTTTATAGTCCATTTTGTGTATTAAATAATTGATAGATGAATGTGTTTTTAGAAGCGAGAACTGTGCCTGAAATAAAAATGTTTGCTTTCGATAATGTCACGTATAGTCGAACATTGATTCAATAGACGTAAATTTTGATTTATATATTCTTTATTTTAATAGGAATAAATTACAATGTACATTTAAAATTTAAATTGGAAGCTGGAACAGTCCCAAAGAACATTTAACCTTCGAAATTCGAAATCAATCAATGAACATTTTTATTCCACTACTTTTGATTACATAAAAATTAAATTAACATGACAGCCAAACAAAGTAGCAAAGCTTTCTTGTAAACTAATGGCCAGCTTTGGGATTGCCTGAACCTGCTGCTACGACTCCCATTCCGCCTCCACAATCTGATGTAGTGCCCACTTTTTCATGGTCATTTGATTCACTAAAAGGAACTCTCTCTCCATCTAACTCTTTAACAAGTTCATCAAGTTTGCGGAATTGGTATGGCCATCGTGAGTTGTAGAGGAATTGTCGGAGATCAAACCTGTTATCCTCCGGTGAATAACTCTGCACGATTGTAAAAGAAGAATAGAAAGAAAAACTAAATGAAATTCCTGCTAAAAGGACATTCTACTGTCCTTTGGCAAGTTTTAAGTTCACTTACCTCGGCATGATATGATGGAGTCAATACGGTCATTTTGTGTCGATTGATGGAATAGTACTTGAAGAAGTGTTTTACTTTCTCAGCTACCTCAGATGGAGTTAATCTCGCACCCCATCTGTAGCAGAGGTTCTGCACAAGCAAAGTAATACCAAAATGACAATTTTCTGACAAGCATAATTGGGACTTGAAACTGGTGGCTCATTCTTTATATTTCTCCGTGATCCTCTATGTGCCTAACGTAGTTTATTCTTTAAAACCATAGGTATTTATATCTACAGATCAGTAATATAGTAAATGTCGTTTATGAATGCAACTAGCAATCCAGAATCTAACCTTGAACATTGATACTGGACCACAATGGAAAATTTTCCGCAACCTTCCATACACTGAGAGTTCCTCATATGTCATCCCCATGTCTACTTCATCCAGCTGTTTCATGCAAAATGCAGGGTTACAATCTGTTTAAGCTTAACTTAATTTAATTGCAATACTTCAAGAAAAATAAAGAACTTTCCATGCTAAATTACACCATTCAAACCATATGCCAGAAATTAAAGATTAATTAAGGTTTCTGAGCCTGAGGTAATACCTGGCTGTAGTTTGAACGTATAGGCTCCAGTTCAGCAGTAGGTGGAGCTGCTTCAATTTCTGCCAAGGATGAGTAACCAAGATGGGTTGCGGCCCATCGTAGAAATGTACGTAGATCCTGCTTGCTTATGCTTCCAATTGGATTTATATCTGCTGAGCTGCAATCATACTGGAAAGTGGAAAGAGATTCAAAGTTAGTTATCAAATGAAAGTCGTTAACACAAATAAACCATTAGTCACAACATCATACTTATGGACGGAAACCCAAATTATTGATTTTCCATGCTAAATCATAACTTTTTGAGAACAAGAGTAAGACAATGGAACTAATAAGAGGGTAAAAAGAGGAAGAATCTAATTTCAATTACTCCATAAAGACAGATGAATGAAACATATGTTAGATATCATATACCTTTGTTAGATAACCACGCAAGCCTTCATCGACATTGGAGCTACCCAAAACAAGATAAAACCCTGGTTTACTATGAACCCAAGGCAACAGTGATGCTAACATAAATGCCAACACCATTCTGATTCGAGCTTGGATGTTTTGTAAACCTAGGTTCTCAACATTAGATCCCCCATCTACCTGTGGAAGGGAAACAAGATTAAACAGTTGGTCTAAAAGAACATGCTGACAACTATGATTTTATAATTCCAGACAACCAGCCACGAAGGCTAAATGTACTGCAGGAACATAGGAATTTGGTAATCAGACAAAACTGACGCTTGGGTTTTGACATCAAGAAAAAGAGAGAACAAAAAGGACTAAAATGACTTTTGAACCATCTTTACCTTATAACATGGTCTCTTTCCAGTAAGTGTTTGGAATAAAGATAGAAATGCAGAAACAACACTGTCTATAGAAACATCAAGATGCCATGAGCCAACGTCATCCGCTAGCTTCTTTGCCCGCATTCTTGTTTCTTGAGAACTGTAAGAAACAAGCCTGGTTAATATACCACATTCATGGATGATTTTCACCATATAAACTTGCAAATAATATGTAAGATAACTTTAGTTAAGATACCAATCAGCTTATTTGAATAACGTCATTAGGTAAATAAACCAATAAAGATCTCAAAATTCTTTGCCCTGAACTATCATTTACAAGGTGTACTCCTCAAGTATATGTGTCTTAGTAATTATAATGTGTTAAACGGGGACTAACTCAATTCAGACTAGAGGAGATCAACTGAGCCCTAGGTTTCCTATACTATATACTAGTAGTCTAGTACAAGATGACCTAACAACAACAGCATGCAGTGGTTCCGATACATGTACCCACCTGTTTTCGGATCCCATAAACACTGTATAAAATATGCGTTTGGCAAATTCTCTGCTGTCAGTAGGAAACTCTCCATTAGCGTAATGTCCTATTCGTATAGCATCGGCTTTGACTTGCTCATCCCCGTTTGCAATCTCTGCATGCAAACCAAAATGAACGATACTTGGAAAATCATTCTCACCAGTATCACTCTATTTCATGTTCATGAGATACGGTAAGAACTATTTTTTTCCCTTGGCCATATATACCCAAAAAACTTATGCTAGCTGATAGGGGGAGTTCCTCACAAGACTGCCAAAACGAATTTATAATCACGGAGTAATGTAAGGCTATCAGCTAACAGGGTGCCCTGAATACTGGAATCAAACTAGATCAATTTAGGCAAACAAAAAGTAGGTGCCCGTAGTTCAGGCTTCCATTTTTATATATCAATGAGTGCAAATATCTTCATCTTTTCTACAAACAACCCACTAAATGGGCTAGAATATTCTTTGAAAGCATCCTTTTTTATGGTTAGAAATTCAACTGGGAACTGACTACAGTGAAGTGAGCAAATGAAAGGGATGCAGGAACTCTGTCTATATACACTCACACCAGAACAACTAGTGTTAAAAAAACTGATCCATTCACACCTGAATAACTGAATCTTAGCTGACTGCTATGGTGGGTGGGGTGTAGAGAGAGACAAAAGATAAACTTACCTTTTACCACAAGTTGGCACATGCAGCCAACTATAGCAGCCACAGAGGAACTGTCTGCGCCACCAGAAAGAGGTAGCAAAAATCCAGAAGCCCCGCTTCTTCTTAAATAGTCCCACAGCCAGCAACCAGGCCCAAATGCTATTTCCTCTCGGGAGAGTGATATGTGATCTACAGTTAATCAAACATAGTTACCAACCAAACAAAGCCTTTAATCAAACATAGTTGATATAGCAAAATTCAAATATCATAATGGAAAACTCCTGGTTTAGTAAATTCCTAGGAAATGAGCAGATGGGCATCAAACTGCACAAATATCATAATCAGCAACGCTTCTGACCAAGCCATTTTCAGGAGCTGCATAAATCTCTGAATACAATTCAACTTTATCGAGGACTAAGCTTCCACAACAGAGTCATACCAGAACATTTCAAATACATATAAAGTATACTCTGGCTGCTAGATTAGGATAAGCAATTGATGACTGTGGCAAAACCTTTGTTATTAAGACCAGATAATCTTGACTACATAAATGCTCACTAACCTTAAGTGGGCTAGAAAGTGACATTTTCAGGTTAAAAGGTTGACAAAGATTGTATGGCACTGCTACAGATGATATTTTGGTTTTGCAACTTGCTTGTTCTTGAAAACTACTTATAGATCCTCTAAAACCAGCAACCTGCAATTAAACAAACAAGGAATTAGAGAGAGACAGTGCGAACTTCATTTTTTCTTATTTCTTGTTGTGAATGGATCATAAGTTACAGAACTAATCTTTAAAATGTCATATCTTTGTATTGATAAAAGACTTCCTACACAAGAGGAGTCTTCAAATACATTATAGTTAGGCAGAACAGCCAAGCTGTCAACATGAGAAAAATTATATAGAGCTATTGACTATTAAAAGTGGTATCTGAAAATCACCAAATGTATTTTATTTAGAAGATCAAATGACACAAATCATAAATCCATGAAAGAGTGCACTAAGACAAGCTTATGACACACTAATTGCAAAACATACACAAATAGACACTGATGAAACAGAAGATCATAGCATACCGCATCTAGATCTACTTGAGCAACCACAACCTCGACATCCTTCAAGGAAAACTGTGAGCCTTGAGCAATCATATCTCCATTAACAACAACACAAGAACATCCATCTGCAATGAGTGGATTATTAACTCCATTCCAGTGAACAAGCGCTTCTGCATATAAATTCTGAACAAAAGCAGGAAAAAAAAAGGCAAAAATAAAATCAGACAAAATGCCTGCCCTATCAAGAGCATCCTATGTACCAAAATAAAGGCGGCCACCATCACATCCTTGTTGATTACTGTACATGTAAACCCCTCCACGACTATGAGTAGCACTTATAAAAGCACGAATGCGGTAATCAAGCTTTCTTAACTGGTGGTGACTTCCACTGGCATTCATAAACACTTCAACCCCATTCAAGGCAAGGTCAGCATGAGGGGGAATAGGGGTAAAAAGCTCTTCACAAACTTCAACCGCAACAGCCCTAATCAGGAATATATAATATTATACATGTTAGCATCTTTATGTAAATTGCATTCAATTATAAACATAAGAATCAATCATCAAATTGCTTACGTGTCCAAAAACTGAACGAATCCATAACCAAAAGGAACTGTTTTCTGCGACAAAGCCTCAGAAATTTCATTTGGGAGCTGGAAGTCCGCAAGTTGATCTTTTTGCTTCCATGCTGTAAACCAACGAAGCTCCCTGTAATTTCCATCATTTGCAAGCCACAGTTTTGGACGTATCATTATAATTTTCCGGTTCAAACACAACACTTGACAATTATAACGCTCTGATCCTTTAATCACAGGCATTCCAAAGCTACATAATATTCCATCAGTCCAATCACCGAGAAGTAATTCTTTCAAACACTCCCATCTGCAAGCAGCAAAATACTTCAATTACCATCAAATTGAAAGCAAACATTCTCGTTTCAGCTTCAAAAAATTAAATTTATCGAAAAAAAAGAAAATTGAACTAAAAGCTCACGCGTGAGAGACGGTATCGAGTTCCAAGAAGTGATCTTCGCAGCCATAGCCAGTGATTTCAAGCTCAGGACCGAGCCTAATTACAGCACCGGATTCTTTTGCCCTAGCAATTGACTCCTTAATGTTCTTCAAATTACAGTCGAAATCCATCGCCCACTGGTTCAAGTTACACGTGGCCACCTTTAACAGCCTCATCTTTCAAATCCTGCAACAACAAACGAACAAAACAATATTGCTCAAATCTTGGCACTGTTATTTTATCTATTTGAGAGACTCACAAATTTGTGCGTAGAGAAGAAGAGAATTATTCTACCTTTGTGCTTTGGTGGCGGCTGGAAATTGCGAGGTCGAGAGTGAGAATATTTTCCTTTTCAAAAAAAAAAAATTGTGAGAATATTTTCTTCATTTGAATTGGATTTTATTTGCGGAGTATTTATAGTGTGGTTTTTTTAATAATACTATTGGTTAACGTCTTTACTCCGGCAGGATTCTTGGACGGGTTGAGGACTTGATTGGAATTTTGATTTGACACGTGGGGAAATGTTAAAAATTCAAATGTTTGACCGCTGTTGATAATGCAACCGAACATAACGGCATCAGGGCAGGCGGGCTGATTCTGGTACGTTATGTATAAGTTATCCTTGGTTAGTTATAAATACCGGTAAGTGTTTCATAGGGTCGGGTCAACTCGCGACCTGACTCGACCCGACGTGCCAGAACCCGATCGGGTGCCACTTCTCGCGACCTGATTTTCACTTGACCCGACTCGATCGGGTCTAACAAAATTTCAAAAGACCCGATCCGACCCGTGAACACCCCTAGTATCTAGATAAAATTTATTGACTCATATGGGAGTTTATGATGGAGAAAATCTACCGTACAACGGAGGTATCATCTTATTTATGTAATAATTCAATAATTCATTATCACGCGTGTTTAAATAATTAAAAAATAAATATTAAATTATGTCATTTATTAATTTATTAGTGATGTCACGTCATTCACGTCTTTGTTGTATCAAAAAATTACTTCTTGTGATGACTCGATTGTTGTGATTCACCGATCACTTTAGAGAGTATTTGAGGAAAAACCGAATTGCTATCTATACTTTCAAGAATAGATTACAAGTTTACAACTAGAAACTTAACAAAAAAACTTCATAACTCTCTCTGTTTTTC
Source organism: Zanthoxylum bungeanum (assembly GCA_019454045.1). NCBI lineage: Eukaryota > Viridiplantae > Streptophyta > Magnoliopsida > Sapindales > Rutaceae > Zanthoxylum > Zanthoxylum bungeanum. Next base: position 305,774 of record SKCR01007838.1, on the reverse strand, counting down.
TATACTTTTTGGATGATTTACAATCCTGGATGCTCAAATTTATAGTGCCAAAACCGTGTTGCCAGCTTTTTCAACACTTTGTTTTGTTGCCAGATTCTTCAATAAGTTTTACTTTTGTCAGCTTCTTTAAAACCAGTTACTTTTGCTTGTGACTCCAACGTCGATATGTCGGACATTACATGTGGAGCAAGAAGTGGTAGGTGATGATACGACTCTTAACAGTGCTTGCACTACAGGTAGAATACATACAGTTCTACAGCAGAGAAAGTTCTGTTATAAGTTCCTGGCCTTATTCTTTTTTTTTTTTTTCCTTTTTAATTTTCTCTGTGTTGTCCTTGGTTTAGTTAGTTATATGATTTATAGAGATCTTACTGACAAAATTTTTGACTGTTTTAAAGAGAGAATTGGATTTTGGGGATGCAACTGAAAAGAGCAATAGTTCAATTGACAAAGATGCTATTTCTCAAAGGCTTCAGGAAATATACAAGAGGCTCGAGCTCATTGATGCAGATTCTGCAGAAGCACGTGCAGCTTGAGCTTCTATTCTTGCAGTTAGTTCTCAAACATCCTTGCTTTCTTGCTGAGTGGATGATGTCTGCTGATTTAAGCTGGAAATTTGATATTAAAAGGCATTTTTCACTCATATATAATTGGTAACTCCGGAGATGACTTCTTCTCTACTAGAAATTCATGAAGACATTTAGCTATGGAACATGGGAAGTAAAATGGCTACCTGGGAATTGGAGTAAAATGTGGAACAAATGACTATGCAATGTGGAGCTACCTGCAATGAGTTTTATTTATATGCACACCATATTCGTCATTGTTGCCTTGCTCTTTTTTGAATCTTTATCTAACTAACAAGACAATTCCAGGGTCTGAGTTTCTCTCCAGAAATGCAGCACAAGGAAACAAAAACATTTTCTGGACGGTGGCGAATGCGAATCGCTTTGGCTTGTGCTCTGTTTATAGAGCCTGACTTGTTGCTGCTTGATGAACCTACGGTGTGTTATGTTTTATGCCCTCTATGGAATGTACTAGTGCATTGGATTTTGCTTTATATATCGTGTGTGTATATATTTTTTGGCAGAACCATCTTGATCTTCATGCTGTCCTATGGCTGGAATCCTATCTAGTGAAATGGCCGAAAACATTTATAGTTGTTTCTCATGCTAGAGAGTTTTTGAATACGGGATTACGATACATTTGAGAGGACCCGGCCAGACCAGCTTAAAAACCAACGGAAAGCATTCGAGGCAAATGAACGAGCAAGATTACATATGCAGGTCTTCTTCACTCTTGTTCAGTCAAGAATCAAGGTGCGTATTCTCATTTATTTAAATGGCTTTGAATCCAATGTTGACCTGTTCTTGACTCATTGAATCTTGGCAGGCATTAGACCGGATGAGTCATGTAGGTGCAGTTGTAAATGATCCTGAGTAGGTACATCTCTCTGGTTCTCATCAATTTTTGCTAGAACTTTTAAAGTTTAGGGTTTGCTTATAATTTCCTTGTTGGGATTTATTTTGCTATCATTGATTTTTAGTTTTTATAATGCAGCTTTTGTGGTTGCATATTCATGAATCTCTACATATGAGATTATTTTTGTGCAGTGGTTGGGCCAAATGGGATTGGAAAATCAACCATACTCAAACTTATTGCTGGTGAGCAGCAAAGGTAATTTTTATATTCGTTCTCTAGGCATTTTCCCACTGTAATTACAATTTTAACTCTGATTCTCGTTTATCATATATCTAGAATAAGTTTTGCTTGTCAATTGTATACCGGTGATAGACCTCCATTCCCTGTTGTTGAATTTGATCGCAAATTCGTTCGTCACCCAAATTAATCGACAATCAAGAACGCAAGATTTTACCGTGTTCGCCGGAAAAATTTCCGACTACATCCACGTTGAACTCCGGAACAAGAGCTCGCTGCACTAATCATTTCAAGATTACACAAGAATCTTGAATCCGTTTACAAACAATAATTTCCTCAATCTCTCAATAAACCCTAATCTCTAAAAGTGTCTATCTCTCAAATTCCCAATTGAAAAATCACACTAACTTGGACTATGAACAATGCTTAACACTTAGCCAAATAAAAGGAGAAAATTGTGTAAACAATTAAAATGAAAACCTTAACTAATTCTCAACCTAAGCACCATTTATATATGATTGGCAAATTGAAGTAATTGGGACAACGACAAGGATTGCGCCACGTGTCCCTTATCCAACGGATGATAAGGCTTCACATTTTACAATCTCCACCTTGAAGCCCAAAAACATCCATCACTCACAATCATACACAAGGACACATTAAGGTCAAGATAGCACAGCAAACTCACCTACTTCCATCATTGCTCATGTCGGCTGCAAGGTCAGCCAACCCCCACATGCAACAGCTTCATGCAGTGGGAGAGTTTGGCAGCAGTCACTATTTTTGTCCCCATGTCAGATGAGTTATCTTCAGTTGGAACCTTCTTAATCTCAATCTTACCACTTGAGATAATTTCCCGCACAAAATGATACTTCACATCCACATGTTTGGTTCTCTCATGATGTATTGGATTCTTGCTCAAATGTATTGCACTCTGACTGTCAGAATACACAACTGTCTTACCCTGCAGCTGTTGTATTTCGGTTAAGATACCCTGAAGCCAAATTGCTTCCTTGAACACATCAGTTATGGCTATATATTTCGCTTCAGTAGTTGAGAGTGTGACCAACGGTTGCAGGCTTGACTTCCAGCTGATGCAATTTCCACCAAGTGTGAAATAGTAAGTTGTGGTTGACTTTCTCGAGTCTCTGTCACCTGCAAAATCAGAATCAATATACCCTACCAAGTCTAGAGCGTTAGATTTGTTAAAACATAAGCCATAATCAATAGTAGTATTTAAGTATCTTAACAACCATTGCAAAGCACTCAAGTGTGCTCCACCTGGATTAGACATAAACCTACTCAATAAAGATACAGCATATGACAAGTCAGGTCTAATACTAATCATGGCATACATCACAGAACCTATAGCATTTGCATAAGGTACATTCTCCATTTTAATCATCTCAGACCTATTAGCAGGACTTTGTGATTTAGACAAAATAAAATGACTCGCAAGCGGCTGACTAACAGGCTTACAGCCACTTACCCCAAATCTAGATGCTACCTTTTGCAAATAAGTGGACTGATGTATTTTAAGACAATTCTTACCTCTATCTCTATCAATGGTCATACCTAGGATTCTCTTTGCACTACATAGGTCTTTCATGTCAAACTCACTATTCAACTGCTTCTTAAGTTTGTTAACAACATTCATTGATTCAGAGATTAGAAGCATGTGTCATCAACATACAATAATAAATACACAGGACATTTTTCATCAAGCATGAAATAGAAGCAACTACTCATATTTACTCCTCATGAATCCAATACTAAGCACAAATGTATCAAATCTTTGATACCATTGCCTAGGTGACTGTTTAAGACCATATAAGGATTTATTAAGCAGACAAACATACTCAGGATGATTTTTATCTATAAAAAATGCAGGATGAGACATATAAATTTTCCCATCTAATTCTCCATGTAGAAAAGCAGTTTTCACATCCAATTGTTCAATTCAAGATTATACTGCACTACTAGAGCTAACATCATTCTAATAGTTTTAAATTTAACTATAGGTGAGAAAATTTCATTATAGTCTACCCCTTTCCCGTTGAGTAAATCCTTTTACTACAAGTCTGACCTTAAACCTAACAGGGTCACTAGGCAGTAGTCCTTCTTTGACCTTAAACAGCCACTTACACTCAACCAACTTCTGGTTTTTAGGTTTAGGAACTAAAGTCCAAGTTTGGTTTTTCCTAAGAGAAGACATCTCCTCTTCCATAGCCGCTTCCCATTCAAGTTTATGGGTAGACTTTAATGCCTCTCCTAAGCTAGCAGGCTCAACCCATTAATTTCATGACTTGATATTAATGCACATAAATACAAATCATTAGTTGAGTAATCATACCTGGTAGGAGGCCTACCTACCTGCCTCCTACTTCTGTCTCTCGCTAGCTGGTAGTTGGCCAATGTTTCTTGTGGTGTTTCATCATGCTGCTCAGTTTGATCCAGTTGATCTACTGTGTCCTCTTCAATTTGTTCTTGTATCTCTGCTACTTCATTTCTGTTTTCCTCCAGGTTATTCCTCATGGGCTGGGTGTCCTCAGATGTCTTTGTGCCTGACATGTCACCAACTTGCTCAGCGGTCCTTGATGTCCCTGGCTCCACCTGCAAGATCAAAATCTGCTAGATCCTTTTCTAAGGCACCTGCATTCTTGTTAGTAGATTTACAAGGAAAACAAAGTTCATTGAATATAACATCCCGACTAACTATGATTTTGACTCCGGTGATTCCCTTTCCCATAACATATACCCTTTTGTCCCTTCTTGATATCCTAAGAAAAACACACTTGATAGACCTCGGTTCAAGTTTACCTACGGACTGGTGAGCATAAGCTTCACAGCCAAACACTCTAAGGTGGGCAAGCTTATGAGCCCTACCAGACCAGATTTCTTCTGGGCTCTTAAACTGAACGGAACTATTAGGGCTAAGGTTAATCAAATGAGTAGCAGTATTGAGGGCTTCACCCCAAAAGGCCCTCGGAAGTTCGGAAGAGAATAAAAGGCATCTGATCTTTTCTAATAGGGTTCTATTCATTCTTTCCGCAACTCCATTCTGTTGAGGGGTGTTTCTAACAGTCCTATGTCTTCAGGATACCCTCACTAGTACAGTATTGATCAAACTCAGTATTACAAAATTCTAAGCCATTATCAGTTCTCAAGACTTTTACTTTGTTACTAGTTTGATTTTCTACCAATACTTTCCATTCTTTAAATTTAGTCAAAGTTTCATCCTTTGATTTTAGTAAGAATGTCTATATCTTCCTACTGTAGTCATCAACAATAGAGAGGAAATATTTCTTACCCCCATGAGTCTGGACCTTTGCTGGTCCCCATAGATCACAATGTAGATACTCCAGACTCGCCTTTGACAAATGAATTCCAGTTGGGAAGCTCTGTCTGTGCTGTTTGCCCAACACACAGATCTCACAAAACTCAAGTGGCTTCAACTGGTCTCTTTCCAAATTGTCCCTGCTTGCTGAGTACCTGCATTCCTTTCTGGCCTATATGGCCAAGTCTCAAGTGCCATATATTAGTCATATCAACATTAGAAGTTAAAGCAGAAATGGGTTTTTCCGAGAATACATGTTGGCCATTTAGAACATACAATCCGTTTCTTTTATACCAGTTAGGATTAGTTTATTACCTTTAGATATGTGCATGTTTCCTTTTGTGCTTTATATGTGAAACTAATTCATCTAGTGTTCCTAGTGATATCAGGTTTCGTTTCAGGTCAGGTACATATCTAACGTCAGTAAGTATCCTAACTTTACCATCATGAAGTTTAAGTGTTATGTCCCCAACTCCCTGTATCCTACAAGTGTGTCATTACCCATATACAGTCCCTTGGTCAGAATTTCTAAAGTTGACAAACCAGTCCATAACAGACTCATGTGAAAGGAACACCCGGAGTCCAGAATCCATTCTTTACTAATGTGATCACTAGACAAAGTCAATGCCTCAGATAGGCACATCGACCCCTTTTCGACAGCTACAGTAGCGCTGCCTTCATTTTCTGTTCCCTAATGAACTTATAACAATTCCTTTTAAGGTGTCCCATCTTTCCACAATGATAGCACTTCTTGTCACTATTCTTATTCTTATCCTGTTTATTCTTTTTCTGTCATTTAGGTTCTTTGTTATTAGTCTGATAGTTATTCGAACCATTATATTTCTTTCATTTTTTCCTTTCACGAATAAGTTCGCTCCTCCTCTCCTACTGGTTCTAAGTTCTAGCTCTCTAGCCCTTATACCAGATATCACCAAGTCTAGCCTAGGTACAACTCCTGTGTACTGTAGAGAGTTCTTAACGACACTATATTCTTCAGGCAGTGCATTTAATAGAATCATAGCTTCGCTAGAGTCTCCTAGGGCTTGGTCAGTTCCTTTAAGGATTTGAGTCATTTTTGTGAATTCATCCAAATTATCATCTATCGACTTATTAGTATCCATCTTGTAGTTAAACAAATTTCCCTTTAAGAACACTAAATTTGGAGCAGAAATAACAGAATAAAGAGATTCGAGTTTACCCCAGAGTTGAATGGCCGTGTCCATTCCATCAACCTTTCTGATGATTGAGTCTCCTAAGGAGGAAATCAAGTTGTAAGCCTCTTACAGGATTTCGTCATTCGCTTCCTTTTCCATCTTTGCCACTTTTCTGGATCCGGTTCCAGCGCCAAGGCCACCTTATGGTGAGAAAGCAAAACCCTCATTTTCTTCTTCCAAGTGGTGAAATCCCATTTTCCGTCGAATATTCCAATGTCGAGTCTCATAGTCGACATTTCTATTTCCTTTGACCCAGACACTTAATCGGCAACTTAGAGTCTTGCTCACCCAAGCTTTCACTCGGCAACTCAAGGTCTAAAGCACCAAGCACCACAGAATCCTAATCACCCAACAACTAAGCCTCTAGTACCCAACAACTAGGCCTTAATCACCGAACAACACAATTAGGCAACACACTGTTTTAAAGAAAACACACAGCACTTCGACAATTTCAATTTCTTTTCAACTCACTCAGAAATTTAATTTCCCAAAAGAAAACTGCAGCTCACGTCCCTTATACGGCAACTCAAAATTCTCAGGCCGCAGCACAGAATCGGTGACACTCTCAATACTCTTGGCTGAATCTGTTTTGTTCTTGATCTTCCAAAACCCAAATGAACCTCGATTTATAGTTTTGATCGGCAGGCCTGCTTGGTCGGCAATCCCTTGGATCTTGGTCTGCTGGTCGTGATTCAGCCAAAGGACAGAACCGGACACCCAGCAGGTCGTCGACTCTAAGGGTTTTCTGTCTTGGTCAAGAAAACGGATCTTGGCTTTCAAGGGCATTAATCTTGGTCTGCTGATCTTGATCGGCCAAGAACAGAATCGGCCACCCTATGAGGTCTTTTGATCGGCTTGTTTTCTTGGGGATTTTGATCTGAATCGTCAATCCTCAGGCGCCTCTTTTCGGTTCTTATTAAAGCAGGTTTTGGTCTTGAATCGGCAACTCTGGTGGTGTTTTATTTTTGGCAGTGATCGGTGATACCAAGAATTTAGCAATCGGCAGCTGTGGATCTTTGACGCTTGATTCTTCGATTAAGCAGATTTTTTAGGGATTTCTTTTTTGTTTACCGGAATTTGAAATGGTTTTTGGGCTTTTGATCTCCTTTCACCTGATGATCGATTTCCTCGGCCCAGTGAATCTTTCACACATATAGCTCTAATACCAATTGTTGAATTTGATCGCAAATTCATTCGTCACCCAAATTAATCGACAATCAAGAACGCAAGATTTTACCGTGGTTCGCCGGAAAAATTTCCGACTACATCCACGTTGAACTCCGGAACAAGGAGTTCGCTGCACTAATCAATTTCAAGATTACACAAGAATCTTGAATCCGTTTACAAACAATAATTTCCTCAATTTCTCAATAAACCCTAATCTCTAAAAGTGTCTATCTCTCAAATTCCCAATTGAAAAATCACACTAACTTGGACTAGGAACAAGGCTTAACACTTAGCCAATAAAAGGAGAAAATTGTGTAAACAATTAAAATGAAAACCTTAACTAATTCTCAACCTAAACACTCTTTATATATGATTGGCAAATTGAAGTAATTGGAACAACGGTAATGATTGCGCCACGTGTCCCTTATCCAACAGATGATAATGCTTCACATTTACACCTGTAATAGTAGTGATTTTTATACTATGTTTTACACATCACTGCTTGTTCTACAAAATTTCTCTGTGGAAGTTTTCTTATTCTTGAAAAAATTGGACTGGATCTTTTGTACTTTGATATAATGAAGCCTGGCACTGTCCTCTCAACAGGTTCGCATAGCTGTGTTTAGGCAGCACCATGTTGATGGGATAGTCCCCAAGGGGCATGGCTTGGTGGGGTAAGGCTTAAGATCTGGCTTCCAGGTCCCGGGTTCAGATCCGGAGGTGCGTTTCTTGTAAGAGTCTGGGAGAGCCGATGGTTTTACCTCCTCCGTTTAAGCCCGGGTTGGGTTGTTTGGCGGCAGAGTTTCCAACGTTTCTCAAAAAAAAAAAAAAAACACGTTGATGGGCTTGGTGTGGTAAGACTTAAGATCTGGCTTCCAGGTCACAGGTTCGAATTCGGGGGTGCGTTTCTTGTAAGAGTTTAGGACAGCCGATGATTTTACCGGCTCCGCTTAAACCCGAGTTGGGTGGTTTTACCGGCTCCGCTTATGCGCTGCTTCCCTGTAAGGGATTGTACTCTCCTTTTTCATTTTCCTTTTCCTGTCATATATATGCATCTAACGTATGTATGAGTGCACCTACTGGACAATATGTTTTAAATGTGAAATGGACATATGATGGACATGGTTTCAGATGCTAAGCTTCAGAGAATGTCTTGTGAGCAAATCCCTTATTTGAACTTTCCTTCCTGCGGGGAGTGCCTGAGCAGAAGCTTTGAGCTCACTTGGGTTCTTTTGGTGTTACTGGAAATCTTGCTCTTCATCCGATGAACACTTTGGTATTCTTCCTTTCTTATCTTTATTTATCATTGATAAATTATGGTTGATTTTTATTGATACATCTAGAACTAGAACTGAAGTTCGACTTGGACAAGTATGCAAGCCATATGTTATTGGCTTGTTCTAAGTGTCAATCTTCATAATGATAGGCTTCAGGTTTTTTTTATACAGATTCTTCCATATAATTGTTGTATTTGTGATTTCACTGGAACTGGTGGTCAGAAAAGCATATTGCTCGATGAGCCATCTAATCATCTTGTAAGTCGCTAAATGCCGAAATATATTTTATCAAATGAATATGATGAAAACGATAATTATTGTAATTGTTATTTGTACTGTAGTTATATTGACTCCTGGAGAGGATATGGTGAAAAAGTCAAATCTCGAGTTCCAATTCAAAATTTTTATGCTAAAGCGATTTTTATATCAGATTTAATATTCGAATCTCATTAGATATATTTTTTTTGATATCATGCCCCTAGTTTAAAAAATCAATGATTTATTATAATTTGTGTTGGAAAATTTTTGAGAGCACGAAATATAAATACAAAAGATTAGTAGATGTGTGCGTAAATTGGCGAATCCGATTTCCAAAAATAATAAATTTTTTTTTTTAATTTTTTTATTGACAAATGGTCCCAGGTCCCTTCCATTACGCTCCAGAATTCTTCAATTATCCCAAAACCCACCAAATAAACAATCTCCAATATCCACCGATATCCATTTTACAAAATTCTTAAAAAAAAAAACTAATTCGGAATGGAAGACAACAATCCGAATAACAGCATCATATCGCGAGACAGCTTGGGCAGCGTGGCCAGCTGGATCAGCACCACCGTGGTCTCCGCCTTCTTCGCCTCCCTCGAACGTTGCTCGTGCGTCAATCTCGACACCACCGACCCCGACGACGACGAAGATGAAGCCAAGGATCGCCCTCTTACCCTCAGCACCAACTCCCACCTTCCCGACGACATCGTTTGATGATCGATAGCCCCTTCATTTGGTATCTTAATTGCTATGTTTTTACTTTCCTAAAACGCTGCGTTTTATCAGTCGTTTCGGGGTTTCCATACGGATTATCATAATATATATATTATGTAATCTCGGTGTTATAATTGTTGAAGTTGCTTTGTTTGTTTTGTTGTGTTGTGTTCCGGTTTTCTGTTGAAGTTTATGAATTCTGAAAGAGGATTTGCTTTATTTTGTGAGGAGATTTTTGAAATTAGTGGCATCTTATTTATCTTATATCCTGCACAATTTGATCTAATGCATGTTCGTATCTGCTGAATTTGTTTTGTTTGGTTTCGTATTGAAGTTTTTTCTAAGTATGATTTATGTTTTTGTGGGATGAAATGATTGATCCTTGGTCAAATTAATATTATGATTTATGTTTTTGTGGGATGAAATGATTGATCCTTGGTCAAATTAATATTTTTGATTGTTTGTTTTTACACGGATGTTGTCATAATGCAATTCGAGTTAAGATCCTTTTTCCCTATGAATTAAACTTTGCCGTCTTATTTGCTCGCTGAATTAACCAATTTGCTTATGCAAATAATGCTAATGCTCTGTTTATTGATAGAGTTTTCCGTAGATGTATACTAGCTGTACAGAGAATTATATATCATTAGAATTTGCTTTCTTCATCTACTTAGTCTATGTATCGAAAATGCTAGGAATGAATCTCCATAGGTTGGACATTTTTTTTCAATACTCGTACTGAAATTTTACTTGAACAAACTAGATAATAGTGAAATTGTCAAACGCATGCTTGGGTGTGCCTTAGGCTCGCGCCTAGGCGCGCCTCATTAAAATGTGTCAGAAAACCCCTACCCGGATTGACCCACCTAACCCGAAATCCAACTGTATAACATTTCTTTAATAAATTAAGATAAATTTTGGGGTGGATTTTAAATTTTGACAAACAAATTAAGTTGTATTATTAGTATTGTATTATTGTAATTGTTTATATATATATATATATATATATATATATATATATATATATATATATATATATATATTATATATATATATATTTTCAATGATTTCTCCTTGTTTTAGTTGACTAGATATTTATATTTTTTTTTTTCAATTTGCACCTCACTTTCATTAGGTGTGCGCCTTGCGCCTAGGCCCTAGGACCCTTTGTGCGTTAATTCAAATAAAAAAAAATTCACTACTGTGAAAAGACAAGATGTATTCCGAAGAAAGAAACACTCAATTTTTCGCGCTCTTGCTCTTTGATCTTTCCTGAAGGATACCTACTTCTTGGATGTTGGAGATTCTCGGACGGGAAAAGCGGCACTCGACCAACAAAACGATCAAATAAATGTGCTCGGTACAATATTTTGTTATTTGATTTCCGTGTTACCGAGAAGAAAGAAGGAAAAAAAAAGGGATGTGCCTTTAACAACACTGGTGAAACCTTTTATCCGGATTTAGTTTCAGGGACAGGGAAAATAACTTTTAGTTCATTTTCATGCATGTAGGACATTGTAATGGTCAAGAGCCTATATGTGTAGTGTTTTTTTTCTGTTGTTTGGATTATTCGTTTGTAGTTCTCTCTCTGACTTCCATAAGAAAGCAAGTGTTTCCTCGTAACCTAACTATAATACTAAGCTGATTGTGCTGTAAGCCTGTAACCACTTCTTGGTGAAGTTTTTTCCGATCTGTATCCTAGTCATTGTTTAAAAATACGTTCTGAGGCGCCACCTCGAGGTGCCGAGTCGCCGCCTCTAGGCGTCGGTGCTTTGAGGCGGCCGCTTCTTTCGGTCCCTTCACATTTGCCGCTTCTTCCCGCGTGAGGCGGCCGCCTCAGCCCGCCTTGCGCCGATTCGACGTGAGGCGGCCGCCTCACGTACATCCCTTTTTTTTTTTTTTTTTTTTGATTTCACAGCCCATTATTTTAATGTCAATTATTTTTTTGTGTTGTCTAATTTTAACATGTGTAGAATTTTTAGGATTGAAAAATTAATCTGTCTCTATTAAAAGAAAATCAAATTTTAGGTTTTTAGAAATAAAAGTTGTAAATTATTTAAAATATCCTTATTTTATTAATTTTTGTCTATTAAAGTAATCCTATTATTTCAATAAAAATTTTGATTGACAATCGAACAACTATATATATTGTTAAAGCTTAATTTAAAAATTTTGTTTGAAAAAATATGCCGATTGGAGAAGCAAAATTATTAGTTATCTAAGAAACTCATAGTGAGATTTACATATTTTCATTTTATGTTAAAAGATTGAGAATATTTTAGAACTAAAATTTTTATGTGGAAATGATATTTTTCTATAAAGAACATTATTTTGAATTTTTGATGATTTTATTATGCTAATATTATGATTTTAATTTTTTTTTCCGATTTTTGGATCGAGGCGGCCGCCTTGAGGAGGTCCGCCTCGCATTCCTAGTGTGCATTAGGTATCATTTCTTCTCGAATCTCTTGCTCTTTTTTCTTAGAAAAATTATAATCACTTTAGCTTTATCAGTATCAGTATCTTGAACACAATTTCTTTGGCATGCATAAACTTTGTGTGGCAGGCTGACAAATGAATTTCTTGTTACGACAATATGTGTCTAGTGAAAATCTCTAGGTTATGAATTAGTATGGATGACAAGCAGGAACAACTGAATACATTGTAAGCTTGTGAATTCTTGGGCTAAGACAGCGGAGACCAAGCTCTCCCTTGGTTTTCCTTCCATCTCGTCTTATTAAGTTATTTTTCTTCTTTTATGTTGATGTTAATACATGTAGAAGATAGGCATGCTTGTCAGTTGTTTTTCATTTTTTAGAGGAAGCATAGATAATGAAGCATCACTTAGATAAGTAATTTTCTGTTTGCATAACATGTAGCTTGAAGCTTGCCTAAGAAAAAATAAAAATAAATCCCGAGATAGAAACAGAGAGGAAAAAAAGGTCTGTATTTGCACAACCTTGTGCATTAGCTTAACCATTCCCCCCTTCTCTAACACATACATCTCTCTCTCTCACACACACACACACATTCTTCTCTCCTTTCCTCTCCATTCATATGATACATAAGTATCTTGAAGTTCTACGAGCAGAAGTGCTTAATGTTTTTTGAGTTAACCTATTCCTAAGTATAAAATCACCAGTAGCATGAATGTTTAAATTTACCGGCATATTAATTAATCTCCATCCTGCCTCCAACAAAGCAACATGAGTACGCAGCGACGGATTATGTAGAACCTTGCTTTCTTTTCCTTCAAAACTCTACCCTTGGGTGCTGAAACTTTCGCTGGCTTTTGCTGGGAAGTAGGCATTTCAGTGACCTTAAACCTTTCTTGTATGTTCCTTCTTTCTGCTTCACAATTAGCAACTTCTCATATTATAAGGAGTGTCTTTCCTTGGTGGAATCTTATGTAGGGGTGTTACTAGATTTTGTTTCTTCTTTCTTTGTTGGCAATAAATAAATGGTCAAATATACTTTGTAGGGGCCTGGAGTCTTGACTGTGCTTTTCTTATGCAGTCAACCAGGATGCTGGTTTTCTGCTTCCAAAAGCTGTCTTTGGCTACAGTGATTTAAATGCCCGGACTTCCAGGTTAATTGTCTTCTGACCGACCATATTAGTGCTCTGCTCCCTGGATTTATTGCCAAAAGGACAAATGGACCACCTAGCCTATGGCCATATCAACAAAAAGGTTAAGATACAGTCATCACTCACCAATCTTTTCCTGGGAAAAAAAATAATGATTATGGTAACTGAGCCACTGGCTACTAAAACCTCAGCTGAGATTGGAATGTGGCTGGTTTTGGTCCTTTTTCAAGTCTCATAATAATCTTTGATATCTTTGTTTCTGATATCTTATTTGAACTCTTTTACCAATTTCAGCTGTTCTGATTATTTACTAGACATGTTTGAAAAAAGAAAATAGAAAAGACACCACCACCCTTAGTTGTTTTTGATCTTTATAAGAATGGAAATGTATCAAATGAGTCACCATGAGATGAGTGAGGAACTTGTAAAGTTGTCCCCTACCCAAGTCTCAGGTCAGGCTTTCCAGTAGTGGGTTGCCTGTTTTCATTGACCATCTGTAAACTCATGTCCATAAGATTGCATTTTTCCCATGTGATCAAGCTCAACTTTCCTCTAAATATCTTATCATCTTCTTCTTCCTCCTCCACCTTGAATTTTGGAGAAATGTTTAGGGTCTCCATTTTTAAGTGATTGGTTAGTAATTGAACTTTTTGTGATGGAGATACTGTATGTCACAGATTTCATCTGCTGCTCATTGAATGGAATCCATATTTAATATTATTATTTTTCTGTTTTTACAAGGTTTATATTTATTATTTAATTTAATTTTAATGTGTGATGTGAGTGAGAGTGAGAGGAGAGGCTTGTAGATTCAATCGAGGATAAAGTTGCTGCAAGGGACTGGGCCAAAGCAAGTCAGTAAGTGGGGTTTATTTAGCGCATTCTATAAGTCTGAAAAATAGATTTCCATTCTTGCCCCTCGAAACCCTGGATCTGGATGGATGCACATATAATACAAGTAAATATATAACCCTCAAGTCATTCATCCCGCAGCAAGATCCATCTCATTTTGGGGGCTCTGTAGATTAGATCTGAGTTTGATTTTGTCTTTTTACTTTTCACTTTTAGGGTTTTTTTTTTTTAATCTTTTCATTTTCAAAGATCTGAAATATCAGTCCTCAGAAGTTGCTCCGGTGATGATCAATATCAGTTGCTTATGTCGTTCCAATTTCTGAAATATTTATATATGTGTGGAACCGAAGAGATTCTGAGGAGCAATCCCTCGTTTTTTTTTTAATATATATATTTTCTTATTTTCTTTGTCGTCGAGGTTCTAGTTATTAGTGGGTTGGGTTCTCACGTAATAAGATTCGCTGCTTATGCTTTAGTACTAGTTTTTTTTTTTTTTTGGTACAATAATAACACTCAAGTTCAGGTAAGAAATCGTTTAACAGTTGTCGAGAAAAGAGGAAAAAGAAACAAGGCTGGCTGCGTAAATTAGGAGGATTATTGCCAGTCGTGTTGCGGCGGAGCCAAGTACGAGTACGACCAACAAAAAATAAACTAAATCACCATCCAACGGTTCAATAAAGTCTGCTGTGTATGTACTTGGTGATTTACCTTCCAACGATCAATCACATAATAATTTTGGTTAATTAGATACTAATATTAGTATTTGTATAGTTCGTTTAATATAAAATTTGATGAATTTATAAATTAATTTATATTTATATTATAATATTTATAAATTGAAATGCAAATCTTTGACCATGTATGTCATTGTTCATTATCTTATCCTGTTATCCATTATCAAATAACTTGTTACAAAACGAACACGTTGTCTCAAATAATATCAATGTGTGATCAAATTAAAAATTTTAAACACTTTTGTTATTAAAACCAGACATTGGTCGAAACTAAATTCTGTCAGAAGTCTGGTCTAATTAAAATTTAAAAGTTGGTGTGTAAAAAAATAATCAAAATTAGTGAATCAGTGAACCAACGGTTTTAAATAAAAAAAAATAATAAACAGAATAATTTATTAAACACTTATTATAATTTTATTTAATTAAAATTATTTATGACCGTATTGAATTTATAGTTTTAATCACCAATATAATTTTTAAAACAATGATAAAACTTTTTTTTTTGAATTTGTTGGAAATCTCATCACTAAATTATCATTTTTCCGGGTTTAAATGGAACATGTAAAATTCTCGGTTATCTCAAATTCTTATAAGAAATATATTTCTCTGAATTCGAATCTAATATAAGAAGAGGATAAACACTAACAAACAAATGCTAACTAGTACAATTGCAACCGTTGGATACTTGGATTTAGAAAAATCACCAACCTAAATCATGCTACAAAACAAACAAAACCACCAGCGATTGATAATTAAATTATTCCATTCGCCGGCTTTTTCTTCCTCTCGATCATCGTATAAACACAGCGACACATCATGTCTCCTCTTAGCAACAATCGCCCTTCAATCATCTCCAATCATGGCTTCCTTTCATCCTCACAACAGTAACCACCCAACTTTCTCATTCTTATTTTTGTTGCTGGTATTAATGACAGTCACAGAATCGCTGTCACAGCCATGCAGTTTTGACAAATGCCCCATCGTACCCACAACCCCGTTAGTGGCATTCCTTGAACGTGTACAAGAAACTGCTCTTGTAACTTTCGGACAAAAAGACTTTGATCCGAAACTTTACGTTGATTTGTCGTTAAGGTCCAATCTTTCAACAACAGTTACTGCTTTTGATAAGCTACCAAGGAACGCAACTGGGTCTGTTTCGCTTCATGATTTGAAAGAGTTTATAAATAATTATTTTGAGGGAGCAGGAGATGATCTTGTGTACGTTGAGCCGGCAGATTTTGTGCCTGAACCGGAGGGGTTTTTGCCAAAGGTGATGAACCCAGAAGTGAGAGCATGGGCTCTAGAGATTCATGCTTTATGGAAGAATTTGAGCCGGAGAGTTTCTGTTTCGGTTTTGGACCGGCCTGAGTTTCACACTTTGCTTCCCCTTCCTGGACCGGTTGTGATTCCAGGTTCCCGGTTCAGGGAGGTCTATTATTGGGATTCTTACTGGGTTATTAGGTAACTTTATTTAGGAATATTATCATTTTTGGCTATGTATGAAAAAATCTGAAAACTTTAAATAAATTTAAATTTATTTCCAAAAGTTTGATGATTGTACAAGTATGAAATTTACTTCATTGCCGATAGGGTTATATTGAAAGCAAGAGTTTTTATATTGTACAGTTGGGCAATACTTTTCTTTGGGTGCATGTGATTCAATGTACTTGTTGTATGCAGGGGCTTGCTAGCAAGTAAGATGTATGTGACAGCAAAGGCAATTGTGACTAATCTCATTTCCCTTATTGATACATATGGTTATGTCCTTAATGGTGCGAGAGCTTATTACACCAATAGGAGGTAATGCTTCTGCCATATTATGTTACTAATTTTGGTTTCTAGCAAGTAGCATCTATTGTATTAGTTGTCCCCAAGGGGCGTGACTTGGTGGTGTAGGGCTCAGAATCTGGCCTTCAGGTCCTGGGTTCGAATTCAGGGGTGCCTTTTTTGTAAGAGTCTGAGACAGTCGGGGGTTTTACCTGCTCTGCTTAAGCCCGGATCGGGTGGTTTGGTGGCGGGATTTCCAACGTTTCCCAAAAAAATATATCTATTGTATTAGTTATTGTCACATCATGCTTCTATGTCATCAAATTACTATTAGAATTAAGTTCTGTGGATGGTCCCTTTTATGTCTTCTGAACTCAATACATATACAGTGTTGTCATTTTTGTGTAAATAGTGGTTCAATGGAAGTATCAATAATTTGATTCTGTTTCACTAGCTCCAATGCCTTGAATGGACCACTGTAGTATCTATATCATTATGTAATTCAAACATTTTCAATCTTTTTTATTTATAGAGTTGGGTTCCACATATTGAATGTATCTGGAGTGTCCTATTGAATCTGTGCACCATATTTGCTATTGACATAGTGTGTGTTCATATCTCGCAGTCAACCTCCCCTCCTTAGTGCGATGGTTCATGATATTTACAATAGAACTGGTGACTTGGATTTGGTCAAAAAGGCTCTTCCTGCACTGCTCAAAGAACATCAATTTTGGAATTCAGGTATATTGAATATGAAATTACATAAACTGCGTGATTATCTTCCCCTTCTTAATTAGAAAGTAACCGTGTTTTAATACTTGCGTGAATTTCTGTTTCTGTTTGCTTGAACTTCTCAACTATGTAGCTTATATATCAATGCAATGTAGGAATGCATAAAGTGATCATACTAGATGATCAAGGTTGCAATCACACATTGAGTCGGTACTATGCAATGTGGAACAAACCAAGGCCTGAATCTTCAACCATTGTATGTTGTTCTTCCTTCAGACTTACTTAACATGATATAGGTGCTGTATTTTAGGTAGATAAATTTAACTTCTTCAATCTGCAGGACAAGGCACATGCTTCCAAGTTCTTGAATGGTTCTGAGAAAGAACAATTTTACCGGGAACTGGCTTCAACAGCTGAATCTGGATGGGATTTTAGTACAAGATGGATGAGGTAATTGATTATTTTGCATCAAACCAGTATCTAATAAGAAACAATGACAGTTGACATATTGATAAGAACCTTCTTGTGTTTGTTTCTAGGAAGACCCCTCCATGTGTTCTAAGCCCCAAGAACCGCAAATCTTGATTTTGTAAGAATAAAATTCTTCCAAGATCAAGTCCAACCCTTAAGAAACCTTATTCTTAAGAATTTTTCTTTATTTCTTTGGAGAATATTGAACAGCAATATATCACCACAACGCTTGCCACACATTGATAAGTTTTTGTTCCGTAGAACAAGAGAAGAATCCACTCCCTCAAGATGATGCCATCACGGCTACACACACTTGCATCACACAAGTGACTTTGTTTTGTTAGAAAATTGTTCTCAATTAATTATCAATTACAATGAATAATGCGTCTTTAAATAGATGTTTAACCATAATTCTACCCAAATAATAAAACCCTAGTTAAATAAACTCAATAACACATAAAATCCTTCATTTTGTCGTGCATGAGCTTTCTAATTTAATTAAAGTTTAGCCCAACACTTAAACATAATATAATCTAAAAACATAAAACATAAAAGTTGTAAGGATAACTTGAGTC
Organism: Zanthoxylum bungeanum; assembly: GCA_019454045.1. Lineage (NCBI taxonomy): Eukaryota > Viridiplantae > Streptophyta > Magnoliopsida > Sapindales > Rutaceae > Zanthoxylum > Zanthoxylum bungeanum. The sequence goes on along the minus strand of SKCR01007838.1, from coordinate 287,422 downwards.
CGCATTTCGACCAAGAAGGAATCCGAATTTAAGTTTTATGTGAACTACAAAGTTGTAAATCTCTGAGTTTTCTTTCCAGCGCAACTTGAATCACCAAAATCGGATATCGGATGAGAAAGTTACGGCCAAAAGACGAATCATGTGCAAATCTCGTCGCTGCTAATGCAACATTCGGAAATTAAGCCTAGAATCAATCTAGGCAACCCATGCACGTCCAAGACCCATTCCATATATGCCTTATACATAATAAAACTTTCATATAAAGTCTCATGCATGGCTCAAGCTCCAAAACCCAAAGAATCTTCCAAATCCATCAAAATGGCTCAAATACACCAATTTTACCAAACCAAGCCCATTATGGATCATATCACATATTATGATCAGTTGAAGTGAAGTCATTTGCTGGTGTGTGTTACTTGATTAATTAGTTATAAGACTAAATTAAACCGTCAAGTTTCAAAGGTTTAATTAATTTTCTTGTTGCAGGAATACATCAGATTTCACCACTTTGGCAACGACATCAATTTTACCTGTTGATTTAAATATATTCATACTCAGGGTGTAACTTCTTACCTTATTAGTAAGTCTAGAGACTTGCAGTCCATCCATTTGTTTTCATATTAAGTGATGTTCATACGTTGATCCAGATGGAACTTGACATTGCTTCCTTGGCAAAAATTGTTGGAGACAATGCTACTGCTGAGAGTTTCTTGAAAGCTTCTCAAGCAAGAAAACGGGCTATAGACTCTGTTTTCTGGAATGAAGAGAAGGGGCAATGGCTGGATTACTGGATCAGTAATGGAACTGCTAACCAAGTAATTCTCTATACGCGAGGCTTATCCTCCGATGACATGACTTCCTCTGCTGTTTTTCTAACTTTTATCACTTTTTTCTAGGAATTCCAAAGATGGCAAGCTTCAAAACAGAATCACAATGCATTTGCTTCTAACTATATACCTGTATGGATTGGTTTGTTCAACTCAGGTTTGTGGCTCTTAATGTCTACTCTTGGACTAGTTATTGAAACGAGTTTAATAGACTTACTGGCTATGGAAGTATATGGCTTTTCTGAAGCCTTTTTTATGTTATTCAGATGCTTCTCTAATGGAGAAAGTTGTAAAAAGCTTTCAAAGTTCCGGCTTACTTAGTGCTGCTGGAATTGCAACTTCTGTGATAAGATCAGGAGAGCAATGGTAACAATTAGTAGCATGTTCAGCATTCACATTTGCATTATATTTTTTTTTGGGCTGGCTATTATCTCTTATGTTATCAATTCAAACCAGGGACTTTCCAAATGGTTGGGCTCCACTTCAGCACATGATAGCAGAAGGTTTGGCTAAATCAGGATCACAAGAAGCAAAGTCAATGGCACAAGACATTGCTATGAGGTGGATCAAAACCAACTATGTTGCATACAAAGAAACCGGGGCTATGCATGAAAAATATGATGTCGAAAAGTGTGGAGACACCGGAGGTGGTGGTGAATACATACCCCAGGTATATACATACGCATTGCATTGCCTATTCTTCAAGTGAATCTATTGAATTTAGGAGCCTATAGGCTATAGCTGACGCCTTGTCATTGAATCCTTTGCAAAGAAGTTGGTTCGAGTCGCATAAACAGCTTCTTTGTAAAAAGGCAAGGGATAAGACTGCATATACATTGAATCCTCCTCAGAATCCACAATGTAGGAAGTCTCGTACGCTGGACCATCCTTTTCTTTATAGCTAAAGCCTCGGCAATAACCATTACGTACCTCTTTTGATTTGATGAATTGCAGACTGGTTTTGGTTGGTCAAATGGAGTTGTATTGGCCTTCTTGGAGGAGTTTGGATGGCCTCAAGATCTGAAGATTGGTTGCCAGTGAGTGAGGCTATGCAACTGAAGAGATGAGCTTTGACTTGAATTTCAAATACATTTGTACTATACATGGTTCATCATAAGTCACCACACTTCTGATGAAAAGCGTATGTGCATTCACCTCTATAAAAATATACACCAATGTGGATAACATGCATTTGACTTTGACCATTAGCCAAATCCCACAAGTGGACTGAAAGTTATTTTGGTATCAGAGAAAAAGTTTGCTGAGTGTTTGTCTCAAGAAAATGTAGTTTCAATATATAAATAATTTAATTTTACTGACAAAACTAAGTCAAATAATAAAACTACATTAGAAAATTGGAAAAGTAAATTAAAAATTAAAGATATATTAGTATTAGATTTACAAAAATTGAAAACATGGATTAAATGACCAGGAATAAAATTTAACCGGGAACCACTTCTCCGTCATTAATAAAAAGGCGAACATAGTGGAACCAAATTATAATATTACAATCGGAGGGCTGCCTCATCGTCCCCGTCCGCTCCGTCGCGCCATCAAACGATACCTCCGAGGTTATAATCAAAACTTTGGGGGTGTATTCAATTAAGATTTTAAAAGACTATTTATCGATAAATAAGTTCAGTAGATTTTAAAAGACATTTTAAGAATGTAATGACTTATAAGATTTTATTACATTTTTTTTAATAAAGATTTTTTACTTATAAGATTTTAAAAGATTTATATCATAAGATTTGAAAGGACTACATATAGATTTTTTTGTTCTTTTTTTTTTTAAATAAATATTATATGGAATAGAACCATAAATAAAAAAAAGCTAATGAAAGTCAATTGGTTCAAGCTGTGGACATTTGCATCAACAATAACAGAAAATAGAATCATATGAAATAGTCATATCCAATGGTAGTAATTCGCCGTCGAGTTAATGGACGTTCAATATGTTCACCACACATCATTAAAAAAAACTGATTTAACACATGCATTATTGAATAAATTGCCATCATTGAACAGTAAATGGCTTCATAAAATTATTCATCATCCATATCTTTGCCACTAATTTCTTCTTCCTCTATGTCGTTACATTCGTACATGTGCGATTGTGACATTATACATCCATAAAATATATATATATATATATATATATATATATATATATAATATATATTAGGCTGCAAAACAATAAATAAGAAAATTTATTGGATGTTAACAAACAATATATATATTTTTCAAACGATGCATTTAGCTCAAAGGGTATAGGAACATATAATCAAGATTGCTAAAGCAAATGAAATTTGATGATAAAATTCATCCCAACACAATCTATAGGAAGTGGAATATCAAAACTAAAATAAATTGATAAGTTAAATTTTTTTTTTGATAAATTGATACCAATAAATCATCATGTGCACATCAAATATTCATCAAAGTAAAAGCTAATATTCAAATTTCTTAAACAAAAAAATTATAATAACAATAGTTCAACCAAATTATAACTGAATTAATTCAATCAAAGTAAAACCTAAAGGGGAATGATAAAAAAATAGTTCAACAAATCCTAACATGATTAAAATATATAGGTTTGGTATATATTCGTTCAAAATGGCTTTTAATTCATTTCAAAATAGCTTTCAGCCTGAGATTAAAAACTTTTAATTCGTTCACATCATTAATTATTTTATTCTGAAATTGATATGTGAATACTACTTCTAAAGCCATTTTACAGATTGTGGTGGGTTAAGAGAGTAAGTACTTTACAAAAACAACAATTTTTTTAAGGTTGAAAAATTAAACTGGAAGTTTTTAATCTTTAAAATCGGATTCACAGTGAGATTACTTTGAGATTCAATAAAGGACACAACAACAGCGAAAATGACACAACAATCAAATATTTCAGGAATAAACCTAGATCATCAATCTATCTATTTTTCATTCACAAATAAAATCGATCCACACATAATAAAAAATTGGAACACAAAAGTATCTTGTTCACGAAGAGTTCACAAGTCTGTTTTTCTTCTCTTCTCTAGCCTCAAAAAAATCTCCTGTCAAAAGTCTGATGGGTTAGAGTGAGATTTTTTATAGGATTTGATATTTATATTTTCCACTAAAAAGTCTCACACAATCCCATATATAAAAAAATCCTTCAAAATCAACAAATTTTTCAATACCATAAGACTTTTTATTATTTGTTAAAGTCCTGATTGAATACCACTGGATTTGTACACTCTATTTAAAAAGTCCTAAAAGTCTTAATGGAATATCACAAAACTTTTTAGATTATTTAAAAGTCTTAATTGAATACCACAATACTTATTTAACTTAAAATAGTCTTTTAAAATCCCAATTCAATACATCCCCTTTATTTAAAAAAAAAAAAAAAAAAACCCACCAAAATAAACATTTACAACACATTAATATGTTTTTTTTTTAAAAATTATTTAGAGCAGGAGGAGCCACACATGAAGAGGAAAGTGCTGAGGTTGTCAGAATCTTTAAACGAAATAAAGGGAGTGAATTTGACGCTGACGGAGGCGACTTCAAAGGAGCTATTCGAGGACCCTTTGAAGTCTGTGGAGCAATCTAAGAGGTGGAAGATCAAAAGCGCTTATGGGGACATTGGTCTCAAGTACAGAGATGATGAGACTGTTGCTTCTAGAATGCCTGCTGTTTACTCTGATTGTTATAGAGTCCTTTGTGAGGTATTAAACTTTGAATTTTGTTTGAAATTTTAAGCTTTTGTATGCAGAAATGAAGAGATCATTCAACTTGTGTCAGTTATAAAGTATTGGGATCAAATCACATCCCATTTCTAATAGCTTATGGTTTCTTGGCAACAAAAAGAAGCATTGGGATTTATTTGTATTGGTACTGATTGTTATATTTATGCATGATTTTTTTTTCGAATTATATGTTATATTTACTTTTTTTTAATGATTTCCCACGAAATATGATATTATCTTTTTTATTTTATTTTCATTTTTGGAGAGGGATATTAGATTTAATTAGTTATTATAAATAGTACTCGGCTTAATTGGGCAGGGGATCCTTCATGTGTGTGGCATTTTTTTAAAATTCAGAAGATTGTTGTGAGCTTATAATTGATTTTTTGACTATTAGGTCTGCAAGCGGCTTCTGGGTTTCTCTCCTGCAAAAGTATTGGATTTTGGTGCTGGAACTGGTTCGGCTTTCTGGTGAGAACCGGGTTTGACTACACTGGTGGTTTCTGAAAATTTAGATATGTGTTGCTTTGAGTTTTTTCTTCATAGTAGTGAATTTTGATGAAAATTTGAATGAAATTTCTTCAGGGCATTCAAAGGGGTTTGGCCACGGTCTTTGGAAAAAAGTAAATATAATGGAACCATCCCAATCAATGCAGCGTGCTGGTCAGAGCCTTATATCTGCATTTCTTTTACCATTTATTTTAATAGCTATGCTAGAACTATACTTCATGGTGCAGTATTTTGCATATTTTTTATTTTCCTCAAAACTTATACAAGAAATTACCAATCAAGCAAGACAATTATGTGAATATGTCAATTATTTTAGGTCTGAAGGATTTGCCTCTTATACATAGTTATACTAGCATACAAGCACTAAATAAAGATTGCTGCAAGTTATACTAGCATACAAGCACTAAATAAAGATTGTTGTAAGTTGTATTCTTCAAGATTCCTTACCCTTTTTTTTGAAAACGTTGGAAACCCCGCCGCCAAACCACCTGACCCGGGCTTAAGTGGAGCAGGTATAACCCTCGGTTTCCCCAGAATCTTGCAAGAAATACACCCCTTGGACTCGAACTCAGGACCTGAAAACCAAATCTTAAGCCCTTTTGCCACCAAGCCACACCCCTTAAGGGCCAAGATTCCTTATTTGTTTGGCCTGAAGCTGTTATGTTTTGCCTTTGCATATATCATGGAAGTAACATCTTTCAATTGTAAGTATTTTTCAAACTTCTACTCTCGTGGAAGACTTCATCATATGTGGCCTTTGGCTGCTTCTAATTAGTGTGTAATTTTTGTGGCAATGTGATTAAGTCTTATGTGCTTGGAGAGATACCATCACTATAGGACCGACTTACAATAGATTTGGGATCTTACAAGGGATGTTCTAGTATGGTTTAATGTTTGCCAATGAGATTATCACATTGTATTGTTATGTGTGATATAGATGAATATTTATTATTTACATTACTATTTTGATATTTTTTAGTATATGTTGTGCACTGAAAACACAGGTTTTCATGTTTGTCCCATCCTGACATGTGGGAGTATTTTTTTTATAATAGCTCTTGCTGAATAATCCGTTAATACGGACTGTTTTTGTTTGGACATTTCCTATTTTCAGTCTGACTTGTTACATGTTGATCTTTAAATATTAAAATGTGTGGCAGGTGTTAGTTGAACCATGAACACCACAGGGATCTAGTATCATATCTCAGATGCAATCTCATATATTATGGATGGAGAAAAGGGCGTTTTCGTTGTTCGTTGCATAAGAATGTCCTCTGTTAGATATTTGTGATTTTGCTATTTTTTCCATTTTCATTTGAGTATTTGACACAATCTTCATGACTTCTTAGAAAACTCGGAAAGCTGAGGCCCGTAAATCTAAAGATGCAGACAAGGAAATGTCCAAGGACTTGGTGACTCTCAGAAGTGGTGTACATATAGTTGCTCCTGTGAGTACAGATTTGGTTTCCCTTACTTTCTTTGCTAAGCTAATATGCTACTCAACTTGTCCACCTCTTTTTTGTTGTACCCTGTTAAATAAATGGTTCTCTTGATGCAGTGCCCTCATGATGGGCGTTGTCCATTGGAGAATTCTGGAAAATACTGTCATTTTGCACAGCGCTTGCAGAGGACGACATCACAGCGTGCCTACAAGGTTGCTCCTTAACACATTTTCCTTGTGATTTACTGATGCAAGATTCACATATTTAACCTGTTGTCTTGAAATGATAATATTGAGATCAAAGTAGTGTTCCTGACAAATTAGTGTCCTGCCAATGTCCTGACAAAGTAGTGTTCTAACTGATTAGTGTTGTCATAGTCGGTCATCTTTTGCTGATAGTTATTTAGAATCTGCCCGGATGTTTCACATTATTTATCCATTTATATATCAAAAACATCAGAGTATAGACGTTATCATTTGTTGATAGTCTCTTTCATGTATGATTGTTATGTAGCATTTGAAGGGTGAACCTTTACGTGGCTTTGAGGATGAAAAATTTAGCTTTGTTGCCTTCAGACGAGGACAAAGACCTAGGTTAGTAGTCTTAATTGCCATGCTCAAATATGTGAATTGATTTATTTACCAATGTAACACCTCTCTTTAAATAGTTTTTCCAAACATTTTATCCAAGTCCCCCTCTCACTAGTATTAGGCATCATCTTCCTCTCTGACTTTTGCTTGTGGTTTCACTTTCTTTTTAATTTGATCAGGGAACCCTGGCCTCTTGATGGTAAGAAATTTGAAACTTTGAAGGAGCAGCATGCTAAAAGAAATCCTGAAGATCTTGAAATCGACTGTGGTACATGTCACACACTCTTCTCCTTATTTCTTAGAATCCATTGGTTGTGGATTGATTGGTAGAATATATGTTAATATGCTCGCTTGTAAAATGTCTTTGTTATTCAAGAAACCCTCGAATTTTCTTATCGTTTTTTACCATGACAGAAGATCTACTTAAATTACAAGCTGAGGTCGAACTTGTGCCATATGAGAAAAAGGATTCTGTTAATTATGACGTCGATGTAATTGAAGACGATGCTGTCAATAGTGACAAAGATCAAGACGAGAAGGGAGAAGAAGAAACATCCCCTGCTGATCTTGGGGGTGGCTGGGGAAGGATTATCTTCAGTCCTGTTCGATGGGGAAGACGGGTTGCGATGGATGTTTGTCGATCAATCAAAAGGGATGGCTCAGAGGGCTCGTTTCAGCATCTGGTCTTCACACGCAGTAAGAATCCTACATTACATCGTCTGGCCTAGAAATCTCTCTGGGGTGATTTCTGCCCCTTCTAATCAAATTACACACATTTTTTATTCTTCTTATATTATTTTTGGCTCTTTTAAGTTTTAAATTAAGGGTAATTTGGTCAAGTTAAATTATTTTTGGTTATTAAAAATATTTTGTTACTTTGAGGTTATTTTGTATTTGACCAAATCAAACATGTCAAAAGTGTAAATTTCCTTTTTTTAAAAAATAGGGCAAAGCTACATTAATCATACATACATGAAACTTACTATAGATCTGCAAACATGGGCTTGGATTCAACTTGCAAGCCCATACAATGATGCAGGCTAAACTCTAGAACCATGGCCCATCAAGCCCAGAAGACAGATATGCAAATGCAATTAGGCATGATAGTCAAAGTAGGAGTATTTACTATTTAGCTACAAGTTTTAAAAATTTGATACTTCTTATTGACTTTGACTTTCTTAGGATATTTATGGAACTAGTTGAACAGAGCAATTAATATTATTAGGAAACTTATTGCACATAAAATCTTTTCCAAATTCCATTGAGATTTGGGGCCAAAAAAAAAAAAGCAATTCATTTAGTGCAAAATTGGCCCAACAATGAATAAGGCTACTAGTAACATGAGCATTGTCTTTGTGGTCCAAAAAAGGCTGTCATTGCTTTATTTGGGAAGAAGGGATCATGGATTTTATTTCCTCAAGGCTCAAGCATTTCATCCATTCAACTTCAAGCCCTAATAACAAACAAAGTGGGCACTGAAAATTTTAGCCTAAGATCTATCCTCTAGGTTCGGCTTGCAAAAGTGATGCATATAAAAGGAAAAAAAATTAAAGATAGTACATTCAATTTTTTAGCCATTTCATTATCACTAGGGCTTCTGTGATTTTCTTCTAATGTTCGGAGGTCTACATCACTATCCTACCCCCATTATTTAATTGTTTCCTATTGAATAAGAAGTTTTTTTTTTTAAAAAATTTACTAGTGTAAATATGTGGTCACTTTGACTCGATTATAAATTTAAAAGAACTTAAGACTCGAACCTAATTATGGCGAAGTCTAATAACATAAAATCATATATCGTGCTTCACCTAAAACTGTTTCTATCGGAAATCATATTTACACCGAAATCTACTGAATGAGCTAGAAGATTTTATGGACTAGCCTGAATGTCCTACCTCTACTAGTGTTGGCGAATACAGAATCCATAATAATTACAGAATAAAAAACATAATTTACAAATTATAAATTTTTATAACAATCCATATCCAATCTATCAAAATAAAATAAATAAATTTATAAAGAAGTTGCAAAACTCAATCTACACTTCCAAAAATAAATCTACCATTTCCACTCACATATCTTCCACTGTTATTTGCAATATCTTTCAACAACTACTACAAGATTTCAAATTTTCACGGTATCAAAATGAGACTTGGGTAATTTTGTTTATTTGGTCAATAATGACTTTGTGCAAAATTTATGATCCAAAAAGAGAGATTATTGCTTAAAATTCCTTCCAACTTTCTCCTAATTCGTAGGGGCTGTTTAGGGAATCCATAGAGGTGACGTGGTCTCTCCTTCTCTGAGGCGCCGGCCTTACGCTACTGCAATCATGGTGCTTTTTAAAGCCGTGTTTAGCTCACTAAAATTATTCTAATTCACATTAATTTGCCACGTGGCACACGTTGATCATTTTCCCCCTTATTAACCGATCAAAATCAACATCCCCCCATGGCCCCACCCACGTAACTCGTTTTTTTCCAAAACATAACTATTTTATTACAGTACGTACGTTGACATCAAGCTCACCTGAGATTTGGTGGGTCTTGGACTAAAATCTCCCACAGACTAACTGAATCAACGGTTGAAATTAACCTAATCAGTTTGACCATATATGATGCGCGCGTATATAGAAATTTCGGTGAAAGGCCAAAGTATGTCCGGAATGAGTAATTTTCTGATATAACTAAAATATAGATATCGTGATGTTATTAATTAATAAATAATAGATATATTTAATTTAATTGTTATTTTTTTAATAATTTTTTAAAATGCAATAGATTTAATTTTTTAGGAAAATTATTAATCGTATATGTTAAGATTCACAAGTTATCAAAAATATATAAATCTTGTAATTTTATTTATCGGTCAACTCAGAGATTACAAAGTATATTTATAGATTTATATTAAATTTGGATATATGATTGAAACATGTGACAAACATTAGGTATCATTTGATAGAGAATATGTAGATGTTTTATACACTTTACCATCTTTAAGTGAAAATGGTGAATAAAATTTTAAATGTTGTGTATTTTTGATTATGTGCCAAATATTAGATATACATTGATAATTTGTTTTTTAAAATAATGATCATATATTATTGAATTGTTAAATAGACGACGTGATAAATCTTTTGCATTTTAGAATTGTTAATCTCCTTAACAAAGTCACCAGCTTGTTAACTTGGGTTTGAGATTTTATATATATATATATATATATATTGTTCTAGTCCACTTCTTACAGTTAAAAGACATAAATTTTTATTGTCTTTATGTACCTTTACAGTGTACACATAAAAGACATATATATTAATGGTTATGAGGTGGAATTTGGTAAATTCTCGTTTAATATTTGTATTTTGGGTCAAATATCTATTTAATTTTTATATTTTAAAAATATCAAAGATATCTTTACATTCAGAGCTGTTACAGTAAAAATAAATATGTCACGTTTCTTATTAGTCAATATTCAAATAGAATGATTATAAGGTCTTCAAAAAATAATATTTAACTATAACAAAACTAATTACAAGAATATCTTACAATATTTCTTTAAATTATATAGATTAGACAAGTATTTAACCTAAAATAGATGAATTATTTATACGGACTTTAATCCAGTGGAACCGCTAGAACATGCGGTCCACATCAATGGGGCCGGAGCCAACCACGTGACATCATCGTGGCAGAAGGTAGGTAGGTGATTGAATGGAATTTTGTTACGCGATCAGACGGTCCTGATTAGATTCCTTGCTTGGTTGAGTAGGAATTGTAAATTGTAATTGATTTTGATTTGGCATGCGCGTAAATTTTTATTGCAAGTGGTCCCTACGACTCACCGCCCACTCCACACGCTGCACCTTTGCTTTTTTATTTGTATGACTCTGTTTTTTTCTCGACATTTTTGTGGGACATGCCGATCGATCAGCTGCTTTAATTTTGATGTGGTCTCTACCATTAAATTTGCCCCACATCTGACGGCTTATATTCGCCGCCATTGTCCACTCTAGGACCGAAAAATCTCACTCATTAAATACTAACTACTACTCTTTATTATTACTTAAACTTGGTTGATCGCATGATCCGCGAATAAGCAATATATATATTTTACTTTAGTATTTAAGTAATATTATTTTTCTTGATACAGATTTTGATTTTGTTTCTGAATAAATAAAAATATTGTATTATTATATAATTTTTGTTTATTGGAGAATGAAATCGATCAGAGAAAATTACATTTTCTTAGTATTTAAGAATGGAATTTCAAATATTAAAACTCCGTACTAATTGTTCTCGCAAAACAGGTGATTGACAAATAATCAATAAGTGATCGATCAATAACCAATGATTGATTGACACGTAGAGCGCCCAACCATTGAGTGATGACAAATGATCTCGCTTATCCGGGGCAACAGGTTATTTAGAGGCACATATGTCCAAAAAGCTTTTTTTTTTTTTTTTTTTGCCAATTTTAATTAACTAAATGGTAAGTGAGCTACTTTCATAAATTAATTGTAGTTTTGAGATTTACTATAAATTTCTCAATTCATGATGCAAATATGAATCATGGTTGAATATGAAGTTTTTTATACAGAATTACTTCTAAACATTTTGGGAAATTGATTAAACTATGTATATGTGGAATGATGAGTACTAAATATTTAAGATTTTATTAAAAAATCATAGATAGTAATATAACACACAAGATGTTGATGGTGTTTTCAGGCACTATGTTATTTAAGCAGCACGACAGGGGTAAAAAAGGTAATTCACTTCTCAGTCAATATTATTAATGTCGACCCGACCACTAAAGAGTCAACAGTAAGAGGCCGGGAACTTTACGGTTAGTGACCGAGCACTTGAGTTCAAGATGAACGGGCAATTATCAGGTCGACAGCAGCATTCTCAGTACAAAAGACTATTATGACCGACCACATGAAGACCGACCTCGTGAAAACCGAGCATAGGGCAAGACATGTCGGGAAGATAAGACATTCTATCCATACAAGATAAGATAATAAGTTATCCTACTTTCATGGGGTAAACTAGTAAGTCAATGTCCTAGTATGATAAAGGAAGTGAATGTAGTTTTTGACTAGGAATCCTTATGGGAAAGGGAAATTGTTTCAACTAGGAAACCCTTGTAAAAGAAGGAATCTGATTTCTGCACTATTATAAATAGAAGGGTAGAGTATGCTTAAAGGGAGGAGAAAAAAAGAGAAACAATATCAGGATCTGAACAATCAAGCTCTGACTTGTAGAAAACAAAAAGAGACCTGAAAAGCGTATTTGAGTAAATAAAAGTATCATCATTTTTGTGCCCGTGGACGTAGGTCGGACCAAGATCCGCCGAACCACGTAAAATCTCATTGTGGATTGGTGTGTTTATTGTTTTTTGCTAAATTTGCTTTTGGTCCCCCATAACCAAACAAATTCACTATTGAAGGAGGATTACCTCGGAGGTGATATTCCAATATTACCCTGAGACCAAAATCAGCCGTCAACAGTTGGCGCCGTCTGTGGGGAACTCAACAAAAAGCGGTTCGCGTAGTAAGACGATGGCAGAAGGCGGAAATCACCAATCGTCGGGGAATCCGGCCACAGATTGGATGAAGAAGATAGAAAAAAACATAAGGAATGACAGGGAGGATAGCCAGGCCCTCCTAAAAACCATGATGGACCGACTTGGGAGAATGGAAGGGGGGAACTGCGAGAAGCCTGAAACCAGAGCTAATCAAAGAAGATGAGATATAGCAGATGGAAAGAGGGTTGTGGATACAAGTGAGGACGATGGACCTATGAGGAGGGGGCCTTACGGGATAAAATCCATAGTTGTGGAAAAAGATTCACAAGCAGATGACACATGGGAAGAAGAAGAAGAGAGACTTTCGACAGATTCCTCTTATGATAGTCTCCGCTACACTAGAAGAGGAGACACAGAGTATGACGAAACTGTGCGGGAGATTCCAAGGCGTAAGGAACATCGCACCCGGGGCAACAGACATGAAGAAGAGCACAGAAGGCGACATGGCGGCCAAAATAGCGAGGTAAAATCTTGGTTAAAAAAAAGAGATGGCCAAGTGGAGGACAAACCTCAAAACAGATACAGGAGACACCTGGGAAGGGATCGGGATCGCATGCGGAGTCAGAAGGCAGCCCGCAGCTGCTTTGCAACTCTCTCACGAGAAACCCTCTGCATTGAAGAGGGTACCAAAAAACGGCAGAGGAATGAAGACGGAGGAAAAGCCAGTGGAGATCCTAGTCCTCGGCCAAACAGAATAGCCCAGCTAGCGGCGGTTGAGGAATTATAAGGGATAGAACTTTTCGGACCGGGAAAAAAACATAAAGATAGGAGGAGGCTTGGACAAGACCCTGAGACAGAGCCTACTAGAATGTCTAAAAGAGTATCCGGACATCTTCAAACGGGGGACATACTCAACGCCCATTACAGAGGACAATTGGCGCCGATGCCACTTCAATCATCGGCTCGGGGCTGGAGTTCGTTCCGCCGATGCCACTTCAACAATCGGCTCGGGGCTGGAGTTCGTTCCGCCGAGGCCTCTTCATCGGCTCGGGGCTGGATCTCGTTCTGCCGAGGCTGCTATACTATTCGACTCAGGGGTCGGGTTACATCCCACCGAGTCGTGCTTATTGGCCTGGGGACGGAACATTCCCCCAGAACCAAATCTCTATTGGCTCGGGGTCATCAGGGACATACTCGATGCATAGGATCCGTGAGAAGCATAGCACATGGAGGGATGATACCCCCGTGGCGATTGCTTACTCAAGTGTTACCGAACATAAGGAGGAATATGCCCTTAATATGTCGAACACTCTTTGATCCTCACTTACCCGATGTAATGGATCCGTGGGAAAGCATAGCACGGGGAGTGATGAGGCCGTGGCGATTGCTAGCTCCAGTGATGCCGGACCTAATGAGGAATGTGCCCTTAGTATCCCGGACCCTCTTTGATCCATTCATCATTTGGATCCAAGAGAGGCGCAGCACGGGGATGCGTTACACCCCTGTAGCGTGTGCCTGCTCCAGCGTGGTAAAGAGGAGCCCTCGTACAATACACAGGCTCCACAGTGACCCGACATATAGAGGATGTGCCCTTACCATTCAAACGCTCTCCTGATCCAAATCCTGGTTCGCCGGGACACTGAATTGAAAGATTCAGAATTGTGTTTTGGAGGCCTCGGACAGGACGCTGTTTTGAGGCATTTGTGCTGTTGTTTACACTTGTGAAAAGTTTTTCTTTGGGACAAGTGCTAAGTCACCCCCACCTTTTAAATTTTATTTTCCAGAGATTTGTTTTTCTTTTTTACTGGTCTGGTAAGGGGACGCCCGTGCCAGATTCGGTAGGGTTTCAAAAGGTTGATTCACTTCCCTTCTGAATAAGTCCCACTTGATTAATCGGCTCAGGGCTGGATTCGTTCCGCCGATGCCACTTGATTAATCGGCTCAGGGCTGGATTCATTCCGCCAAGGCCGCTTGGTTAATCGACTCAAGGCTGGATTCGTTCCGCTGATGTCAGATGTTTTCTTTCCGGCTCGGGTCTGCTCTTGTACCGCCGAGATCGATGTTTATTTCAGCTCGGGGTCGGGTTACGTCCCACCGAGTTGGCTCCTTCAGACTGGGGACGTAACATTCCCCCAGGTCCAAGTGCCTTTCTTCATTCGGGGTCGGGTTGCGTCCCACCGAATTAGCCATTCGGACTGGGGACGTAACATTCCCCCAGGTCCAAGTGCCTTTCTTCATTCGGGGTCGGGTTACGTCCCACCGAGTCTACCTCTTTGGACTGGGGACGTAACATTCCCTCAGGTCCAAGTGCCATTCTCAGCTCGGGGTCGGGGTACGTCCCACCGAGTCAGCCATTCGGACTGGGGACGTAACATTCCCCAGGTCCAAGTGCCTCTCTTCATTCGGGGTCGGGTTACGTCCCACCGAATCAGCCCTTTGGACTGGAGACGTAACATTCCCTCAGGTCCAAGTGTCTTTCTCAACTCGGGGTCGGGGTACGTCCCACCGAGTCAGCCCTTCGGACTGGGGACGTAACATTCCCCCAGGTCCAAATACCTCTCTTCATTCGGGGTCGGGTTATTTCCCACCGAATCAGCCATTCGGACTGGAGACGTAACATTCCCTCAGGTCCAAGTGCCTTTCTCAGCTCGGGGTCGGGGTACGTCCCACCGAGTCATCCCTTCGGACTGGGGACGTAACATTCCCCCAGGTCCAAGTGCCTCTCTTCATTCAGGGTCGGGTTACGTCCCACCGAGTCTACCTCTTTGGACTTTGGACATAACATTCCCCCAGGTCCAAGTGCCTTTCTCAGCTCGGGGTATGTCCCACCGAGTCAGCCCTTCGGACTAGGGACGTAACATTCCCCCAGGTCTAAGTGCCTCTCTTCATTCGGGGTCGTGTTGCGTCCCACCGAATCAGCCCTTCGGACTAGGGACGTAACATTCCCTCAGGTCCAAGTGCCTCTCTTCATTCGGGGTCGGGTTACGTCCCACCGAGTCTACCTCTTCGGACTGGGGACGTAACATTCCCTCAGGTCCAAGTGCCTTTCTCAGCTCGGGGTCGGGGTACGTCCCACCGAGTCAGCCCTTCGGACTGGGGCCGTAACATTCCCTCAGGTCCAAGTGCCTCTCTTCATTCGGGGTCGGGTTGCGTCCCACCGAGTCAGTCCTTCGGACTGGGGACGTAACATTTCCTCAGTTCCGAGCATCTCTCACAGCTCGAGACAGGATCACATGCCACCGAGCACATCATCGTTAGCTCAGAGGCAAAATTTTCTCCTCACAATCGAAATTGGATCAGTTATGGGTCATGACCTATAAATCTCTGGTACATATATTACATATGAGGAGTCATTTTTAGTTTAGACAACAAGAGGAACTTCATCTCCTGATGGAACGACCCAAGTAAGCAATTTGCTTTGAGGTGGAGAATCGTTCTGAATAGGGTCAGCATCTCCAATAACCGATGATATAAAGATAGAAACAGAAGACTTAGTTGATGGCGAAGGCAATTTCTCTGTGATTTCTGGAGCGACCACCAGCAAGGCGATCAGCACACCATCTTTATATAGTTCCCGGCACCAACTTGCATACTCGTTGGAACCGAGAACTAGGGGACATATGTTGATGGTGTTTTCAGGCACTATGTTATTTAAGCATCACGACAGGGGTAAAAAAGGTAATTCACTTCTCAGTCAAGATTATTAATGTCGACCCGACCACTAAAGAGTCAACAGTAAGAGGCCGGGAACTTTGCGGTTAGTGACCGAGCACTTGAGTTCAAGATGAACGGGCAATTATCAGGTCGACAGCAGCATTCTCAGTACAAAAGACTATTATGACCGACCACATGAAGACCGACCTCGTGAAAACCGAGCATAAGGCAAGACATGTTCGGGAAGATAAGACATTCTATTCATACAAGATAAGATAATAAGTTATCATACTTTCATGGGGTAAACTAGTAAGTCAATGTCCTAGTATGATAAAGGAAGTGAATGTAGTTTTTGACTAGGAATCCTTATGGGAAATGGAAATTGTTTCAACTAGGAAACCCTTGTAAAAGAAGGAATCTGATTTCTGCACTATTATAAATAGGAGGGTAGAGTATGCTTAAAGGGAGGAGAAAAAAAGAGAAACAATATCAGGATCTGAACAATCAAGCTCTGACTTGTAGAAAACAAAAAGAGATCTGAAAAGCGTATTTGAGTAAATAAAAGTATCATCCTTTTTGTGCCCGTGGACGTAGGTCGGACCAAGATCCGCCGAACCACGTAAAATCTCCTTGTGGATTGGTGTGTTTATCTGTTTTTTGCTAAATTTGCTTTTGGTCCCCCATAACCAAACAAATTCACTATTGAAGAAGGATTACCTCGGAGGTGATATTCCAATATTACCCTGAGACCAAAATCAGCCGTCAACACAAGATATTCGAAAAAAATTCAAATCTTAGGTGGGCGTATCATGGCCGTGCGATGGGTACCATTGCACGGTACGATGAGTATGCAACAACACCCGTCACGCTGTCATTTTGGTGTGCGATGAGTATCGTCGCACACACATCGCATAGTCGTTGTTCTTTACTGTTATATATGAGTTGGTTTCAAAGATAATTTTATCCAAATAAAATTTATTTAGCTAATTAGATAATAATACTTATGTTATATACTATATTATTAATTTTTTGCTTATTTTTTATAATTTCCCAAACATTTTCACGAACTGTTTGGCAATGCTTGATGAACAAACTATAGTGAGTGAGTAATGATGCTGTATTATCATGATGATTCTCCTTTTTGTAAGCTTAGAGAATTATGATAGAGTCAAGCCACTACAATGACTCCACGTGTGCATGTTAAAATTATAGTGCTCAAGTGAAAATATATAGGCGATTGTATTATAGCAGTTTGTTCAATAAGAAACCCACGTTGCTTACGGTTGATGGATGGGAGGACCCATTACTTGATCAAATATCATGAATATTATAAGGAAACGAGCCAATCACGACCGTTAATCATGCATCAACAAGATGTGATTGCACAAATTTTGGATGACTTAGCTTAGGTAGCTCGCACAGTATGCTCGCCCAGACCATTCGAATCTTAAATGACAAGTGAAAAAACCCACTAAGCATGTGATCGAGTAAGGAGAAAAACTTAGATGTGGTGAGATAGTACGTGGACTGTCCAATCCTATTCTGCATGACAAAACGGATAAGTGTTTGTGTGATCCAAAATTTTATCAAATGATAGAATATAATTGAATTTTTCTCCCGATTAAGAGACAATTTAAAAACAGTCCATACGTACAGTTATTTTTTCAAAGCTTGTGATTCTTCAAGTGCTTTTGATCATTGCAATATCATATCGAAGTGTTTTTAATAAAACTTAAAATCAAAATACCTCACATTTATCAAGAGCAACTAGACCCGATCATAATTCCGGCTCGGAACTGAACAAGTGTGAATTGGCCGGTGATTCGGTTCTGAAATCAAAATCGAAACCGGATTTGTTTGGTTCGGTTAGGGTTATACCCTGACCGAACCGAAAAGAATCGACCGTTTGTCCCAACGGTTAATATCTGTTGGGCCACACAGACAGTATGACAATCTAGTAGCAAACCCATAATATATTCAAGACTTAGCTAGCGTATGTGATCATTGATTACTATAACAAAATAAAAAATAGAGGGAAATCACGACTAATAACCCATAATTAGATAATTATTAATCAAAGAATTTCGAGTTTCCTTCTAAAAGTTTAGTAAGTAAAAATTTTCAAGTACTTGACGTATGGAACCGACATCAAAATATCTATCATGTTTTATCAATTATTGCTAAAGATATGCTGACATGATTTCTTTCCATTGTTACGGTTGAAGAAGCATTTAGCTTAATTAGGAGACAATATTTTGAAAGCGAGACGGTCTTCATTACATCCAAACACTTTAAAAGTAACAACATGTGTGGATGATTGGACCTGAGTTGATATATGTCATATGAGGTAACAAGAAGATGCCACATTGACTCTGAAGACTTGTTCGACAATGCATCTGCAAGTGCTAACGGAACGAGAGCTGAATGATCAATCACAGACACAAATAATGATGATGAGCAAATAAATATAATAGGGAACTATTTAAAAAATATAATGAAATTATGTGAGCTTTGATTCCTCCCACCTCAATAGAATACATAGACAACTTAAGTTTTAAAAAATTTAAGTTCAAGTTATTTTATTTTATTTTTAATTTAATGTAATATAAATTCAAATTAATAAATTTCAAATCCCATTTTTATTTTTTAAAAAAATTAAATTAAAAATTAAAAATAATTTAAAATAATCCAGAACCAAACAGGAATCGTCCGGTCCGATTCAATTCCGATTCTGATTCCACAAGCATGGAACCGAGAATCGAACGGTTCAGTTTCGGTTCAGAACCGAACCAAACCGATGGTCAAGTGCAATAAGGCAACATATCTCTCATTTTGCCTTTCTTCTTGAGAGCTTAAAGGTCATCATTATTGAACAATTCAAAAAGATCGACTAATTCTCCTAACTTATTTTTTGGAAACGTTCGAAAATTCCGCTGTCAAATCATTTAATCCAAGTTTAAACGGAACATATATACCCCCCGATTGCCTCAGACTCTTACAAGAAATGCACCTCTTGAACTCGAACTAAGAACCCAACAATCAAGTTCTACGTCATTTGCCACCTAATCACACCTTTATGAGCTAATTATCCTAACTTGCATAGTCAATAAAAATGCATGTATATATAGGAGTGGATATTTATGCTTGATTCGATTCGATTTGATTTTGACTCATACCAATAAATACGAAAATACAAACATGAGTAGTTTTATCAGGATAAATTATATATTCTATAGTCTCTTTTTCATACATATAAGTAGGGATTTAACTCCAAAAAAATATGTGAATTGTGCCATAATAAAACAAACAAAATATTTTGAATTGTATCATAACAGAACTATCTAAGCAGATCAAATAAAAACATGAACATGACAAAGCACTAAATCTATAGGCTTATGACTAGGCTTGCATGGTGGTCATAGAATAAATTTATTGTCAATTCGTTTTTGAAGGTTAAAAGCAATACGAGTTGTACAGTCAAGTCACTTTCCACGACTCTACATTGTATTATAAATGCGTACACTTTTAGGTTTGATTTTTGCAACCACACACACATTTTTAGGAACTTAATGACATAGTCGATCCTTCAATTATTAAGATATGGGTATATAATTATTGCTGCTAATTTTGTTGGTGTATGATATTGCATGCACATATACATACACATATATACACTATAAGAAAATTGTGAATTAGAGACGAAAATATCCATCGCTAATCCGTCGCTACTGGACAGTTAGCGACGGATTGGTCGCAAAAATATAGCGACGGAAATATATCACCCGTTGCTAAAATTAACGATGAAATTTTATTCCGTTTCTATATAACAACGGAAAATTTCATCTCTAATTCACAGTTTTCTTCCGTCTCTATATAGCGACATGAAATTTTATTTCGTATCTATATGTATATACATATATGCATGCATGCATGTTAGAACATTTGCCATATGTGTATTAGAGCTTTCTTCACTGGCCTAATTATCCGGAAAAAGCACTTAGTTGCAATAAGTGCTTTACATGCCTCATGCATAAAGTGCTTGTACTCTCTCAATTTGTTTTTAATAACAAAACACGTCTAGTAAAAAAGAGCATTTAAATTAAAGTATTGGGACCCAAACACAACCTAGCTAGACCATTCCGGAGTTCATACCACTCAAAATTCTTAAAAGTGGCACATGCCATCGTTGCCACGATATATAATATATATATATAATCAAACCACCCAATTTGAGTTTAAGCGGAACGGATAAAACCCTAATTATCCTAGACTTGTATAAAAAAAAAATACATCTGATTCTTACAAGAAATACACCTCATAAACTCGAACCAGGACCTGACATTCAAATTTTAAATCATTTCTCATCAAATCACACCCTTTAAAACTCTATATATAAATATATATTTGTTAATTTGTAAATCATAACAAAATAAAAACATTTGAGTTATGAGTAATGACTAGGTAGCTGAAATTTGTTTAGCCTAAGTTTTGTTATTGTGTTGATGTAGTTTTTAAGCCAAAATGGAAGAACTGTTAAGAAAAAATTAATGAGTTTTTGGTAAACATCATTAGCTGTGAAGTCAAAAGTTATTTCGTTTGTTGTCATTTTATAGTTTATTTTTCAATAACTATTGTGACAAATAATCAACTAAAATAAATTGAGCCTCCAAATTAGATGATCTTTTACTCATTTAAACTTCACTTTGTATTGTGATGTTGTGACTTTTAAACTACAAATATTAGAGGATGGAACTTTTAGTTATCAAAGAGATAGTAGATTGATAAATATTATTATAAATATATATAATTCACATTTTTCCAATAAAAATCGTGGGAAGTAAATCTTTTATAAATTTAAGAAAGTTATACTCTTCCTTATATATTATTATTATTATTTGATTAAAGTGAAGAAGAGATTTTCAACACCCGTATGGCTTCTAATTGAGGTGAGAATTAATTAATTAACTACCAAATCAAATAAGATACAAAAGGATATTCATACACAAAAACCCACCGTCGAAGTTTCATATAATTTACTTTAGATTGGATTATTAATTATATTTGTAGAAATAGACAAAATATTCCCACTCAGAATAAAATAATTAAAATGGGATATTACTTTAACATATAAAAATATTTAATTAATAATTAATAATTAAACAAATGGCCCCATCTCTCTCTCTTTCACACTAAGACAGCACATAAAGCAAAGGTGAGAGTGAGATACATAGAACTTCCATTCACTAAAATCCGTCACAAAAACATTCCTTTTCCTGCTTTTATAACCAGTTTGAAGAAAAGGGTTTTGAATTTTCTCTCTTTCAAAAACACCCTCTCAATTCTTCTTCTCTTCAGTTTCATCCATGGATACTGCTCATCAGTGGCCACAGGTACCTGCCAGCTTCCTCATATCTGTTTGTAATTAAAACTTTTTTCTTGCTAACTTTTCATGATAAATAATAAAAGCTTAATTTCTTGTTTATTTGCTACTTTTTTTGTGTGTGTGTTCATATCATATCTTAATGAAAGTCCCCACTCTATATTGGGTTTTGTAATTTTATCTGTTTCTTCATTTTTTTGCACTTTATCTTTCTCCTTTGCCTTTTTTTTTTTTTTTTTTTTTTTTTGCTTTTCTCCTTTATGTTGGGATGAGATAATCTTGAAACGTGTAAAGAAGCTAACTTATTTTCTGGTTTGTTTCATTTGTCATGTTATTCTTTTTAATCTTTCTATGAGTGCTCATCTTCTTTGTTTGATTTGATCTTTTTTTTTTTTTTTAAAAAAAAAACTCATTTTTGTATTTGGCCCTTTTTCTAGGAGATTTTTGTGAAACCAATAGAAGAGATAGTAACAGATCACAGATGCCCAAAGCCTGCTTCTGCTTTAGAGAGGAAAGCAAGGCCTCAAAAGGAGCAAGCTTTGAACTGTCCAAGGTGCAATTCAACCAACACAAAGTTTTGTTACTACAACAATTACAGTCTCACTCAGCCTAGGTACTTCTGCAAGACTTGTAGAAGGTACTGGACTGAAGGTGGGTCTTTGAGAAATATTCCTGTAGGTGGTGGTTCAAGAAAGAATAAGAGATCATCATCATCATCAAAGAAGCTTCCTGATCTTGTTACACCACCAAGCTTGTCATCATCACATCAAAATCCTAATAAGATCCATGATCATCATCATGGTCAAGATCTTAACCTAGCTTTCCCAGCTGCTGCCACTAGTACTCAAGGGTTTAGAAGCATCTCTGAATTTGTTCAAGTACCCAATATTGAAAGTAAATACAAGAACCAAATTCCAACATCTTCATCAACTGTTGTTACTACCACTACAACATCATCTCAGCAGCAGCAGCAGCAGCTTTCAGCTTTGGAGCTGCTAACTGGAATCTCATCAAGAGGGTTGAATTCATTCATGCCCATGCCAGTACAAGATCCAAACACAGTTTATACACCAGCTGTGTTTCCTTTGCAAGATTTTAAACCAACCCTAAATTTCTCTTTAGATGGGCTTGGAAGTGGATATGGGAGTATTCATGATCAGAGTGTTCAAGAAAATAATGGAAGGCTTTTGTTTCCATTTGAAGACTTAAAACAAGTTTCAAACACAAGTACTGATCACATGGAGCAGAATAGAGGAGTGCATGGAGATTCTTCAGGGTATTGGACTGGAATGTTAGGTGGAGGATCATGGTAATTAATTAATTAATTAAAGGATTATCAAAATAATTATTAGGGGGTCTCTTTTATTTTTCCTCTTAATTTGGTTTCTTTTACTTTTAACTTTCTAGTAATTTTTTAAGGTGGGTGCATGACTTGGTTTGAATTTCATCATTACTAACAGATCATAGGATACATGGGTTTTCTTTCTTTCTCTTTCTCAATCTCTTTGCTACTTCTTTAATTCTCTTTATAGTATTTGTTAATGGTGGAGATTTGGAGCTTATTTTAGGTTGGCTTCAGAAGGGTTGACATGAGATACTGTGCAATGATGATACAAGCTAAGTCCAGAGTTTTTAGGGCAACAAGTAGAAGAGGGCATGCATTATGTTCTTTATTTTGTGTCTTGAGATCAAGCAAGCAGAAGAGCAACTACCCAGTATCATGTGTCACTTCTTGGCTTAATTAGTACAATAAATAAATAAATAAATAATGTATAATGTTCAGTTTGTAAGGAGTTAAATAAATTAATTTCAAGGGGTGAAAATACAAAAGCTTTGTTTATTAATTAGCTAGGGTTGAATGCTCTCCATGTTTTGTTCTTCCATTTCTTTTTAATTTGTAAACAGGCACAGCACAGAGATTCTACAAATATATTAAAGCAATAGTCTCATGAATCAACTTTCTATGGCTTAAAGAAGAAGAAGGCAGGCCAGGTAAGAAATCTGATCTATGCACATGACATTGTCATAATTCATAAAGGGAAGCTAGCTAGTTGAATAAAAGCAATAAATTCAAAACTGTGTTAATTAGAACCACTAAACCTGCCTCAACCTAAAAGCAAACCTACTGAATTCTATATCCAAACATTTTTGAATTAAAACTCACTCACATGGTATCATTTCCATGAGCTATCATTGCATTTTACATTACATCCCCCACCTTATGGCACTTGGGTTTCTTTGATTACTCAATAAAAGATTGATAAAGATCTGACAAACCCTATTCACTTTGGTCTTCAAAAGGGACCCTCGCAAACATTCCCTTCGGCAAGTGTGATGAAGAATAATTCACCCACTAAATATACACAAACACTCTCTCTCTCTATGTGTTTACTCTTTAATTTATTTTGTTATACTTCTAGTTTAATTTTAGAAACAATCTCTCTCTATTCATTGGGATAAGGCTAGTTTTACATACTCCGCTTAAATCTGAATCGGGTGATTTAGCGGCAAGATTTTTAAAATATGTTAATTAGCTATATACAATGTCAACATTACAATAATGGGGTCTTTTTCTTTGCCAAGTTTAGTGTGTCTGCTTGCAAATCCTAATTTTCTTTCTTTATGAGCTGTTTGGGAAACCTGAATGTTCAGCCACCCACATTAATCTTTTTGGTCCAACTTGACATACCATTTAGGTTATTAAACATCAAGATTAGATATTCAAAAACAAAAATATTCAACAAGGCTGCTATATATAGTGCTATGTATGGAAAGGAATAGTATAAACGGAAGTTGAAGATAGTGGCAAAATATTAAGCACCATATATTTATATTTATATAGTTGTTGCCTTGATGGTTCATCTAAATTATGACTTTGAACTACCTTATCAGTTTTTTAATTATTTACCCATTTCGTTTTAAACATTATAATAAGTTCATGTTTCTCAATTCATTTTCTCATTCTACTTTTTCACGGAACAAATTCTATTCAAACTTTAAGGGACCAATTAACCGAAATAAAAAACTTAGATCGGAAGAATATATGCCGCTCAACTTTGAGTGGCTATTTGCTTTAGACCACGTTTTTCAGTTCAAATTGAACTATGATCGAGTTGGACCGTTGATGATTTGATACATGAGTAATTATGAAGAATTTATATATCGTTTGATAGAAAATATTGATTGAAAGTATAAACTAGTTTAAAAGTTCACCAAACTCTCTATCAAACGGTACATTAGATTCAGTGTTGTGTTGTGATTAGCTGAACTAATACTTCATAATCTTATACGATACGTGTTTTAATAATAATGTACGGTTATGATTGAGTTAAATTAATATATAATAATTATCGATCATAATTTAAAAAAAAAAAAACTCAATTTAACTCATCACTAAATCCAAATCCGTGTTATATGTGACCACCTTCTAAGTTTTTGCGTAACGTGAAATTGAAGACAAATTATCCTAGCCTTCATTCACAAGTTACTCATAACCAACAATGTTTGAGGCTCCTCTTTTAATTTTGGTTTTTAATTAACTACACATGCAAGTATATATTAGGATTGACAAAGGGCTCCGCCATAAATTCAGATATTGTTTATTAATATTTTTAATATATTGACAAAACTCAATTATTTTAATTTTGGATTGATGTTTTTATTATATTTTTAACGTCTAGATTTAAATTAAAAAAATACTTAAAATTATGATTAAGTATTTTGAAACCTGATCAATTTATCAATCCTAATATAATTAGGCACATTATTGAGTAAGAGCAAAAACAAGGGGCAAATATTTTTGTAGAAAAATTATCACCCAACTAACTAGCCCTTTACATATGCTCAACCACCTGTTATAAGTAGGCTAAGGTTTCAGACTATAGGCTAGGTATCAAACTTTTCAAAAAAGTAAAATTGAAAAAAACATAGCATTAGAAAAGCTCTTTTGACGTAAACAACAAGCAAAAGAGCAAAAAAGGGGCCAAATATTCTAAGGATGACTAATGATATACATACATAAAGTTTTTTCGAAAGTTTTTTCGCCCCCTTATTGTAGCTACAGTGACCTACATTAATTCACTGTAACTATAATGAGAGGAGTGGAAAAACTTTAGGAAACTTTATATATGTATATCGTTTTTTGGATATAACCACTTTTAACTCCAAAAACCATCTATATGATGAGAAATAGCACAAAATTTTCCACTTGATAACGGAGAGAGGTATACTTATAATGTATTCCCAACCCATGTTGATCGCGATTTTATACTGCACACAAGCGCACTTATCGTTCAAGTAATATAATAATTATTAGTCGGATGTCGAACCTACGTACATAATCTTAATATTTCTCTTATTAATGCTAAAAATGACTTATTGAACTTAAACTAAACTTACGAGAATGAGAGTTGATTTATCGAAATTTAATTGAAATTAAATAAAGTGTAAATAACAGACTTTGAAAACCTTATAGATAAAATAACCTAGGGTTGCGACTTCACCTAAGCATACACGCAGTGTGTCCAAACATTTTTCATTCAGTTGGGTTGTCGTTACTAATTATTAACCTAGAACATTAAATTATTCACAAGACTCTTTCGATGGTCATGTAAATATGTTCAAAATAAATCAATTACTATATGTATATGTTAATTAAATTAAACCAAAATTATTAAGGTCGGGTTCTATTCTTAGCTACGTATGCCCTCCACGTATATGTCTATCATGTAGGGAAGTTTTATTCAACGAATAAGATCACATACTATTATTTCCACGACTAATCCAAATTTCCTCCGTCGAGTTCCTAAGGATTTACCAAAATTATTTTATTATTGGTCAAACAAATAAAATATGCGTTCAAGTACATAGAATAATAAATAATCAAAAACAATCCCAAAAAATTAAAAATATGTAAATAGTTAATTAAATATGTTTGAGATCCATTACAACCCTAAATTTAATGAATTAGCTACTCATAATATTCAATAAGAATAAGTTAATCATTATTATAAAGCAAAAACACATAAAAGATAAAGTAGGGAGTGAAGGGAAAAAAGAACTTTCGTTTGTAATCTTCATCTTCAAACTCCAGCACCAATTTACGCATTTGTTCTTGCCTTACTATATGTATTTTTCTATGCTCTGAGACTCCAAAATTGTGTTATGAGGCTTCTCTTTTAGGTTTTGGGACGAACCATTGCTTATATAGGAGTCTTTCATACTTGAAAATCAGATCCAAGACGAACTGGAGAAAAATCACGCGCGTCTAGGGGTGGCAGTTTGGCCCGAAGCCCGGCCCGGGGTGGAAAAAGCCCGGGCCGAGCTTTCCAATATAAAAAAACATAAATATATATATATATTTTAATATGTTTGTATCATTTTTATTTATTTTTAGCATTTAAATTGTTAATTTATCAATGAAACTTGTGATTTATTTATAAATTGTCTTTGTATATAGTGTAAATGTATTTTATATTTATATTTTTTTTAAATTTTTTTTTTAAAATTCGGGCCCAAAAAAAGCCCGGGTCCGGGCTTTTTTGTTGGCCGGGCTTGTCAAAGCCTGGGCCACAAGCCCGGCCCGAGCCCGGCCCGAGCCCGGCCCGTTGCCACCCCTACGCGCGTCGCAATGCGCATGTGCTACGTTTGGCGCGAAACGCCTTCAATTGTTACTCTCCGGATGGTTTTACTGAAGAAGGGCGTTGCAACTCCACTTAATTCGTGTCTCGACGCGCGTAATTGTGCCTTCTTTACATGAAGTCTATGTTAAGGTGCGTTGACTTGAGACTGCATGGGTTGCGCCCGTTGATCTCTCTTTGCTAATTGGCGCGTTGAGACACTATCTGCATGGCTTTGCAATGCTAATTTCAAATTGCTCTCTGCGAAGATTTTGTGAAGCAGCGCATTGGGACGCGCTGGAATGGGCCCAATTTGACTCTGAAATTACTGAATCATCCCTCGTTGAGTCCAAGTACGACTTATTATGATTTTGACTTGCCAAGTAATCTGAAACACATCAAAGTACTCATATACGCGATATAACTCACAAAATATTAAGCTAAAGGGTGGTAAATTTACGCATATTGGTCGCTCATCACATGTCCCCAGGGGGTTTAGTGGCAAATGACTTAAGAATCGATTGTCATGTCCTGCATTCGAGTCCATGAGTGTATTTCTTTGTAAAAGCCTGAGGTACCCGATGATTTTACCTGCTCCATTTATGTCCGGGTCGGGTGATTTAATGGCAGATTTTGCAACGTTTCCAAAAAAAAAAAGTATTCCCTAACATGTAAGAAGTAATGGGCCTTTAAGTTTTGACTCTGCCCCATTAGAATGGAAGAACAAACTGATCAAGCCTAGTAACCGAATTGAAGAAAACAAAAAATTCCTTTGTGGTTCAATGATCGGCATTGATCCCAAATACTCGGATCGACCTTGTGCAAGTTTGGGAACTTTGCCACCACCAGTACAAAAACTGCAAGCATATTGAAGAAGAGCATCTGATTTTGATAGTCTTTTGTGTGATAGGCTATTAAATATTAATTACCTGCCAAATGAAACATAAGGTAAGTAAAAGAAAGTTTTTATCAAGTAGAATGTACTTCCTGACACGTGTTAAGTTTTGGGCAATTTGGTAGACACAATACAGTCAAAATTTTCTATTGCCAAGAATCCAAACAAAACCAAATTCAAGTAGAATGAGTTTTACTCATTTGGGTTGGTAATCCAAATGCAAGTTGTTTATTAATGTCCACGTGACTTGGTGGTATAGGGTTCAGGATTTCATCTTAAGGTTCTGGATTCGAACCAATGAGTATGTTTCTTGTAAGAGCCTGAGACAATCAAGGGTTTTACATGTTCCGCTTAAATCCAGAAGGATGATTTGGCGGCGAAATTTCCAATTATTTCAAAAAAAAGTTGTTTATGTATGCAGTTGTAATAGTTCTCTCATTAAAGAAAAAATAAAGTCTTGAAAAACATTATCAAGGACCTATAAGATATGAAAATATATAAACTACTAAATACATTTGTAAAATGTGAAGCCCTTGTCATCCGTTGGATAAGGGACACGTGGCGCAATCCTTGCCGTTGTCCCAATTACCTTTATTTGCTCATCCTATATAAAGGGCACTTAAGTTGAGATTAGGAGAGAGTTTTCATTATTTGTATTCCTTAAATAATTGGCTAAGTGTTAAGCCAATTCCCTAGTCCAAGTTAGTGTAGTCTTCAATTGGGATTTGAGAGATTGTCACTTTTAGAGATTAGGGTTCTTTGTGAGATTGGGGAATTACAATTTGTAAACGGATTCAAGATTCCGTGTGTAATCTTGAAATTGCTTAGTGCAGCGAGCTCCCTATTCCGGAGTTCAACGTGGATGTAGTCGGAATTTTTCCGGTGAACCACGGTAAAAATCGTGCATTCTTGATTGATTGATTTGACGATTTTGCGACAAAACTTAACAATTGGTATCAGAGCATTTTGGATTAAAGATCAGTGGGCCGAAGGAAACCTGATCTGCTGATTGAAAGATCAAGGCCCAAGATTTGGTTCACATACATTCGGTGAAGCAGAGGACCGAAGAACCAAAAACCTTCAATTGGAGAAGGCGAAAGAAGGAACCCTAAATCTGCTTAATCAAGAACAAGACCCTCAAGCTGCCGAACTGATCAAAGTGAGTTCCTGGGTGAGTCCATTACAGTGAGCAAAAGCTAAATCCCTAATCTTGGCCGTGAAGATCAAGAGACGAAGGGCAAAATCAAAGCCTTGAGTCAAGATCAAATTGAAGGAAAGAAGAAACCCTAAACGAAGACAAAGCAAAAGGCTGAGATCAAGAAACCGAAAAAGACGCAGGGCAAGAAACATTGATCAATTGAAGAACACAGAGAGAGCGACGCAGGGCAAGAAGGAAAACCCTAATTCCCTGTCAAGACAGTCAAAGCAATCGACGAAAAGGAGAACTCAGAGGAGCCGATCAAGAAGCTGGAAGATGCATAAGATTGATTGAACAAAGATCCACAAACACCGAATCAAGAACTCCAAGAGACGACAGAAATATGCCCAAGAAGTGTTGACGATTCAAAGGCACTGTGTTGCCGATTGCTGTTATTTGGGAAACTGCAGTTTAGATCACTGAGTGTATCTGGTTGCTGTTCAATATTTTGTGTAATTGGACGATTAGAGCTGCAGTGTTGGGTGATTGGAACTTTGTTGTCAAATTGGGTATTGAATTTCTGAGTTGTAGTTCTGTCTAGCCGAGTGCTGTCTGGGTGTTGAGATTGCTATTTGGAATTCTGTGTGCTGGGTGAAGAGGCAGTGAACTGCCAAATTACACTTGGGTAGATTGAATTGAGAATTGTCGAATTGCGCTTAGGCAGATTGAATTGAGAATTGTCAAATTGCGCTTAGGCAGTTTTTTGGTTGTGTATAGTCGAATTGTGTTTGGGCTGAGTTGGGGAGTAATTGCCGAGAGTGATTGCGGAATTGTCATCGGGTGATTACTGTAAAAGAAAAGGAAATGTCGACGATGAGACTCGACATTGGAATCTTTGACGGGAAAGGGGATTTCACTACTTGGAAGAAGAAAATGAAAGTCCTGCTTTCTCACCACAAGGTGGCTTTGGCACTGGAACCGGATCCAGAAAAGTGGCCAAAGATGGAAAAGGAAACGAAGGAGGAAATCCTGGAAGAGGCTTACAACCTGATTTTCCTTCACCTTGGAGATTCGGTCATCAGGAAGGTTGATGGAATGGACACGGCCATTCAACTATGGGGTAAACTCGAATCTCTTTATTCTATTATTTCTGCACCAAATTTAGTGTTCTTAAAAGGAAATTTGTTTAATTACAAGATGGATACTAGTAAGTCGATTGATGATAATTTGGATGAATTCACGAAAATGACTCAAATCCTTAAAGGAACTGACCAAGCCCTAGGAGATTCTAGCGAAGCTATGATCCTTTTAAATGCATTACCTGAAGAATATAGTGTCGTTAAGAATTCTCTACAGTACACAGGAGTTGTACCTAGACTAGACTTGGTGATATCTGGTATAAGGGCTAGAGAGCTAGAACTTAGAACCAGTAGGAGAGGAGGAGCGAACTTATTCGTGAAAGGTAAAAATGAAAAGAAATACAATGGTCCTAATAATCATCAGACTAGTAACCAAGAACCTAAAGGCAAGAAAAAGAACAAACAGGATAAGAATAAAGATAGTGACAAGAAGTGCTATCATTGTGGAAAGATGGGACACCTTAAAAGGAATTGCTATAAGTTCCTGAGGGAACAGGAAAATGAAGGCAGCGCCACTGTGGCTGCCGAAAAGGAGTCGATGTGCCTATCTGAGGCATTGACTGTGTGTAGGGATCACATTAGCAGAGAATGGATTCTGGACTCCGGGTGTTCTTTTCACATGAGTCCGTATAGGGACTGGTTTGTCAACTTTAGAAATTCAGATCAAGGCACTGTGTATATGGGTAATGACAATACTTGTAGGATACATGGGGTTGGGGACATAACTCTTAAACTTCATGATGGTAAAGTTAGGATTCTTACTGACGTTAGATATGTACCTGACTTGAAACAGAACCTGATATCACTAGGAACACTAGATGAATTAGGTTTCACATATAAGCACACAAAGGACACATGCACATATCTAAGGGTAATAAACTGATCCTAACTGGTATAAAGAGAAATGGATTGTATGTTCTAAATGGCCAACATGTATTCTCGGATAAACCTATTTCTGCTTTGACTTCTAATGTTGATATGACTAATATATGGCACTTGAGACTTGGCCATATAGGCCAGAAAGGAATGCAGGTACTCAGCAAGCAGGACAATTTGGAAAGGACCAGTTGAAGCCACTTGAGTTTTGTGAGATCTGTGTGTTGGGCAAACAGCACAGACAGAGCTTCCCAACTGGAATTCATTTGTCAAAGGCGAGACTGGAGTATCTACATTGTGATTTGTGGGGACCAGCAAAGGTCCAGACACATGGGGGTAAGATATTTCCTCTCTATTGTTGATGACTACAGTAGGAAGGTATGGACGTTCTTACTTAAATCAAAGGATGAAACTTTGACTAAATTTAAAGAATGGAAAGTATTGGTAGAAAATCAAACTAGTAACAAAGTAAAAGTCTTGAGAACTGATAATGGCTTAGAATTTTGTAATACTGAGTTTGATCAATACTGTACTAGTGAGGGTATCCTGAGACATAGGACTGTTAGAAACACCCCTCAACAGAATGGAGTTGCGGAAAGAATGAATAGAACCTTATTAGAAAAGATCAGATGTCTTTTATTTTCTTCCGAACTTCCGAGGGCCTTTTGGGGTGAAGCCCTCAATACTGCTACTCATTTGATTAACCTTAGTCCTAATAGTTCTGTTCAGTTTAAGACACCAGAGGAAATCTGGTCTGGTAGAGCTCATAAGCTTGCACACCTTAGAGTATTTGGCTGTGAAGCCTATGTTCACCAGTCCGTAGGTAAACTAGAACCGAGGTCAATCAAATGTGTTTTCTTAGGATACCAAGAAGGGACAAAAGGTATAGGTTATGGGAAAGGGAATCACCTGGAGTCAAAGTCATAGTTAGTCGGGATGTTATATTCAATGAAATTTGTTTTCCTTGTAAATCTACTAACAACAATGCAGGTGCCTTAGAAAAGGATCTAGCAGATTTTGATTTTGCAGGTGGAGCTCAGATGCAGGTGGAGCCAGGGACATCAAGGACCGTTGAGCAAGTCGGTGACATGTCAGGCACAGAGACATCTGAGGACACCCAGCCCAGGAGAAATAACCAGGAGGAAAACAGAAATGAAGTAGCAGAGATACAAGAACAAGTTGAAGAGGACACAGTAGATCAAGTGGATCAAACTGAGCAGCATGATGAAACACCTCAAGACACTTTAGCCAACTACCAGCTAGCAAGAGACAGAAGTAGGAGGCAGGTAAGGCCTCCTACCAGGTATGATTACTCAACTAATGATTTGTATTTTTGTGCATTAATAGCAAGTCATGAAATTAATGGGGTTGAGTCTGCTAGCTTAGGAGAGGCATTAAAGTCTACCCATAAACTTGAATGGGAAGAGGCTATAGAAGAGAAGATGTTTTCTCTTAGTACTAGACCTGAGGTGATTAAAATGGAAAATGTGCCTTATGCAAATGCTATTGGTTCTGTGATGTATGTCATGATTAGTACTAGACCTGACTTGTCATATGCTGTATCTTTATTGAGTAGGTTTATGTCTAATCCAGGTGGAGCACACTGGTGTGCTTTACAATGGTTGTTAAGATACTTGAATACTGCTGTTGATTATGACTTATGTTTTAACCAATCTAACGCTTTAGATTTGGTAGGGTATGTTGATTCTGATGTTACAGGTGACAGGGACCCAAGAAAGTCAACTACCGAAGCAGAGTATCATTTTGTTCGGGAAATTATCTCAAGCGGTAAGATTGAGATTAAGAAAGTTCAAACTGAAGACAACCCATCTGACATGGGGACAAAGATTGTGGCTGCTACCAAACTCTTCCACTGCATGAAGCTGTTGCAAGTGGGGGTTGGCTGATCTTGCAGCCGACATGAGCGATGATGTGAGTAGGTGGGTTTGCTGTGCTATATTGGCCGTAGTGTGTCTTTGTGTATGATTGGGAGTGAGAAATGTTTTTGGGCTTCAAGGTGGAGATTGTAAAATGTGAAGCCCTTGTCATCCGTTGGATAAGGGACACGTGGCGCAATCCTTGCCGTTGTCCCAATTACCTTTATTTGCTCATCCTATATAAAGGGCACTTAAGTTGAGATTAGGAGAGAGTTTTCATTATTTGTATTCCTTAAATAATTGGCTAAGTGTTAAGCCAATTCCCTAGTCCAAGTTAGTGTAGTCTTCAATTGGGATTTGAGAGATTGTCACTTTTAGAGATTAGGGTTCTTTGTGAGATTTGGGGAATTACAATTTGTAAACGGATTCAAGATTCCGTGTGTAATCTTGAAATTGCTTAGTGCAGCGAGCTCCCTATTCCGGAGTTCAACGTGGATGTAGTCGGAATTTTTCCGGTGAACCACGGTAAAAATCGTGCATTCTTGATTGATTGATTTGACGATTTTGCGACAAAACTTAACAACATTCTCCAGAATTACTCTACTCTCTCAAGAAGACAGAAAAGGGTCAACTCATCACAAGAAAGCAAAGAAGGCCATATGGATGTATCAGCTTTAACAATCACTGATGATGTTGACAAATCATTCTTTCCTTGGATAAAAAGTCTTGCACTAGAAGCTTTCTTTAATGAGAGATTGGTCAAAATATCAGTGGCAGAGAATAATGAGAATGAGATTCTAGAACTCAAATGAATGGCCAAAAAAAGAGCTGAAATTCAATTCAACTACGCAAACCCTTATGCTATTTGAAGCTTAACCCAATGTCACAAATAGTTTCCAATATTTGTGCCTCGAGGAAAATTTTCAGATACTATTATAAGCTTCATCTTCCTATTGTAATGAAATCTAACTTGACAGGGCAAATAGGTGGATGCTGAGGATAGAAAGTGTGAATTGCCCCTAGGACAACACAACAATTAGTTGTGATGTATTGAAATTTATGGGTCTGACTTAATCCAAAAGCTAGCTTTAGAGTTGAGGGTTGTCCAATATTTATATTTTGAGTTTAATTGTTTATCTCAGCCGATGTGAGATATTTTCCTCAACACTCCCCCTCACGTGCAAACCGGTCTTTTGCCTGGTTCATGTCACGTGGACAGGTAGTGTGGGCCCACCCGTGCATGAGTGTGGCTCTGATACCATATTAAAATTCGTGGGCCTAACTCAACCCAAAAGCCAGCTTGAGAGTTGAGGGTTGCCCAATGTTTATATTTTGAGTTTAATTGTTTATCTCAGCCGATGTGGGATACTTTTCCTCAACATGATGTCTGGACTCCCATTTTATAATATTTTTTCGGAAATGTTAGAATCTCGTCGTCAAATAACCTCGACGATTTTGGATGTTCATGTCTATGCTTTGGAGAAAGCTTTGTGGGGTTCTATCTCTAGACCCAATCATCAAAATGAAATAAATAGTAAGCAGAAGATGCAATCTAACATGCATAATTCTGAACATTTAATCAATCAACAAAGCAAGATATAGACTAATCTACAGCTTTCACTTCTGAAAACATTTTACAAATGTAAATCCAATAAGAAAAAATCTTTAATAAGCTCACGGTAGTCACAGCACAACAGTCAACAACTTTCTATTGCGAGTGAGTTGCTTTCCATTACCTATCTGCTCCCACCATGTCAAATCATTGTAAATCCCTGGTCATCGGCAAATGGTGTCCCCTTCTTCCAATGAAAGAAGTGATACGTAACCTGAATCAAAAGAACCAAACTATATCAACAACATCCACCAATAATTTTTTTTTCCCTATTTTGAAATAGTTGGAAATTTCGCCATCAAATTACTCCTTTCAGACTTAAGCGCAGTTAAAATCTCCGATTGTCTCAAATTCTTACAAGAAACACACTCTTTGGATTCGAACCTAAGATCTCAAAATCAGATCATGAACCTTATACCACCAAGTCACGTCTCTTAGGACAACATCTACCCATAATTGACAGCAAAACT
Source organism: Zanthoxylum bungeanum (assembly GCA_019454045.1). Classification (NCBI taxonomy): domain Eukaryota; kingdom Viridiplantae; phylum Streptophyta; class Magnoliopsida; order Sapindales; family Rutaceae; genus Zanthoxylum; species Zanthoxylum bungeanum. Next base: position 252,131 of record SKCR01007838.1, on the reverse strand, counting down.
CATCAAGTTCCTCTACATTCTTCTAGTCCCATAAACAAATTTAAGCTCTTGTTTCTCCAAAATACATAACAACATATACAATTGCGAATCAAATATGATCGAAGGAAAAACAATTAGATACAGATGGATAAGATAATCTATTTTTGAAATAGGAATTAAAATAGGAGAGCTAGAGTGGATAAAACAATACTCATTATGGAATTGATTAACAATATTTCCGTGGGGTTTTATACGTATTTGGTGGAGTCAACGAACTTACTAGTGAAGGAAATAATCTTTATATTGAATTGAAAGAGTCGAATAATTAATGAATAAAATATTATGGAATCTAAAGTGGCTCTAGTCTACAGTCAGATGAATAAACTATCATGAGCTCTCATATGAAAATTGATTAATTTGACGGTAATATTTTCGAGATGTCAATGAAAAAGACGTATTTTTATTTATCGACAATTGATATATAAACTTACTTCTATTTCCTCCCAGCACAAATTTAATTTCCAACAATATAAAAATCATAGTATGTAAATTCCCGAAAAAAAAAAAAACAAGATTGACTAATCAACGTAGGTTGATTAAATCTCTGATCATAATATATAGCAAATCAGTAAGCAGAAAGAGGCAGCCATGGAATAGAGACGGAGAAGAGAAACAGAAAAGAAAATGAGCGAGATGCCGGAGGAACAATTGAAGAGAGAAAGAAGAACGATCCGAGAGATGAACAGAAATCGAAATGTATGATACGTGAACAACTCCGTGTTTCTGTTCACATCCGTCGGTTGCACTTCCCTTACGTACATTTCTTTTTTCCATTTCTCTTTTCAAACAAATTTCTCAACTACTATTTAAACCTTGTTTCCTTTCATTTAATTATTTATTTATTAATTTTTAAAGGAAAGAAAAAGTGAGAATTTAGGGAGAGAGAGTAAGGGTGAGTTCTTCCCAAAATTTAAAATCTCATATCTATTTCGAATTTTGATTGAAATTTAGAATTTCCTGTTATTTAATATGAGATTTGAGACGATTTTGGATTTATTAAATATCGATCAAGACTTTAAATCGGAATGATTTTTTACCCGATTCAAAAATTACACCCATTGATTTCTGATCAAGGGTAGATAATTAGTTGTTAAATACGGGACCCCTGCCATTAGTTAATTTAATATTGTCTAGTTATTGCTTTGCCCTTATTAGTGTGGCCGGCGTTTGCCTTGATTTTTCAGGGCAATGGCCTCAAGCCCTTAACTATACGTCTATACGACTCGCCAGAATAGCAGTCAACATAAAATCTTGAAGCGGAGGTGATTGGTAACTTTGCTTGTATTAAAACCTTGTAAAATAGTGTTCTATATTGGATTGAATGGGATTATTAGTATCATTGCACAAGAAAAAAGAAAAAATATTACAAAGGGGCGTACTTGAATTGTCTTAAATTTTATGGACTTCTAGACAAATTATTAAAATGAAGTCTCTATCGGTAAAAGATAAAAAAATATACAAATTATTTTATACACTAAAAATTAAATTTTATTTGGATTTGAGGGCCCTAATTTTTATTCAAAATTTAAGGGTCACAGTCGACTGCCTGTGTCGACTGTTTTCAAGGCCACTTCTGATCTTACAACAACGTTAAAACAATACCTCAAAGGCTAATGATGGTATTACGACCAATTGTAATTGTAAAATTCTTAAGCCAAATTTTAATAACTCACATAAACTCCGTCAACTTTGTGTAACACCAAACGGTCCAAACCTCAATCTTGAGATTGAGAGCTATTATATGTCAATGGAACGAAATCAAAGTACAGGACAACAAGTTGCTCTCTCATTTATATGCTGCAAGTATTAGTAGAGAAAATCGCCTTAGGACGAACGAGTCTAGGAAGGACGAAAAGGAAAGATGTATCAAAGGACGAAAATGGATGAAAGAAGAATGACGAGGCAAAGTCATCTAATGCATGTAGAATCATGATAAATGAAGAGTGAATTTCCCAGCAAACGAAGGACGATGAAGGGAAAAATAATTAGGACGATTACCATGTGAACCGGTACTTTGCAGTTGATCCCACGATTAAGGGTGTGCATTGGTCGGTTCGGTCGGTTAATCATTGTTTTAACCGAACCGAAATTTTTCGGTTTAGTAATGTGTAACCGATTTAACCATATTATGACACACAACCATTAACCAAATTAACCATTATATTTCGGCCGGTTTTGGTTAATTCGGTTATTAACCAGCCCAACAAATATAAATTCATCAACTCAACATTCAACAAAGTAATTTAACACAAATATAAATTCATATTCATCAAATTTAATATTTAACCCAATATTATGAAATTTTGGGTTTCTTAATAGCCAATAATTTAATAATTTGTGGTTTTAACAATTTATCTAACAATCGGTCTGTGAAATTTTGTTATTTACTTATTTAGGGTTTTGAAGCATGTATATATTTCGGTTAATCGGTCGGTTCGGTTATACAAATCTCATAACCGTAACCGAATCGAATAACCGAAAAAGTTAAAAAATTTAACCGCAAAAAACCGTTTTAATCACAATAACCGAACCGTTATAAAAAATGGGTCGGAACGGTTCGATTAATCGGTTAAAATCGATTAATGCACACCCTACCCACGATCTAGCGGTCAGGCAGTAACCTCCCACGATCTGGCAAGTTATCAAAGCGCACAACTCAGCAGTTAAATGCACGATCCAGCAGTTACACGCAAGCATGAAACGTGGGAGTCTAGGAAGAGAAAATCGCCCTAGAACGAACGAGTCTAGGAAGGACGAAAAGGAAAGACGTATCAAATGACGAAAATGGATGAAAGAAGAATGACGAGGGAAAGTCATCCAATGCATATAGAATCATGATAAATGAAGAGTGAATTTCCCAGCAAACGAAGGACGATGAAGGGAAAAGCAATTAGGACGATTCTCATGCGAACAAGTACTTTGCAGTTGATCCCACGATCTAGCGGTCAGGCAGTAACCCCCCACGATCTGGCAAGTTATCAAAGCGCACAACTCATCAGTTAAATGCACGATCCAGCAGTTACACGCAAGCATGAAACGTGGGAGTCCTTGGAAACGTGGGAGTCCTTGAACCAAGGGAAGCAAAACCGCTCAAGCGGTTGACAAGACTCTTCACTATAAAAGGTGAGGAAAAAAATGAAGAAAACTGAAGACTCATAATGAGCAAGTATTTTAATTTCCTAACTTTGTAATCTGTAAATTTGTAATTTGTGTGTTTGTGCCGCTTGGAGGTATTTTTGTAAAATCAAACACCCTTTACTAGGACTTTGTCTCAGGAGGTTTGGACCTTACACGCGCATTGAACTAAAATTTTTACAAACATCATCAGAAATTATTTAATACTCCTATGCCTTGTTTTATTATATAATTACATATTTTCTAAGCATTAAGTGACGGATCAAATACAAATCAAATCATTTCAAAAGAAAAATGTCAAAAACAAAATCATTGTAGAAGACAAATCAACAGTATCTTAATTAATCAATCAAAGTTTGATGATGATCCATGTATTTGCATACATAACGTTTCATTTATCAATATGCGATGGACCGAGATCTTCTCATAATATGACCTTTTACATGAACAAATTCAAATAACTAATTGATAATTAATTAAAGGAAACATCTCAAAAGACTATATCTTTGGATATTCACAAGAATAATACGCCTGCCTCTATGCTTCATCAAACTTTGAGTAATTAAATTGTATAGAAAATTGGAAAATCTTAATTATACTTCCTTATTCATTGGATATATATATATATTTGAAATCGTTAGAAACTCCACTGCCAGACCAATCATTCTGGACTTAAGCGGAACAGGTAAAATTTCTGGATGTCTTAGGCTCTTACAAGAAACAGACTCCCTGAATTCGAACTCAGGACCCAATGTGAGATTCTGAATCATACACAATAAACCACGTTCCTTTGGGACTCATTGGATATATATTTACTCTTATATATATATATATATATATATATATATATACACATACACACATGATTATAAGTGAGGCCGCATCCTCAGATTCAGGTCTGGTTCTTGCAAATGGTTCGATGATGTTAATGAAGATGAAGAAATGGAGTTTTTAGTTTGTTTGTTGTGGTGGGTTTGGTTTTCAAGTGTTGAGACTTGAGAATCTGTCTAAAAAGTTTGTTGGTTGTATTTTGTCTTGGCCTAATTGGTTGCTAATGATGAGTCTGGTCTTATCAGTTTTTGTCTTTGCTAACTCTATTACCATTTTCTTCTTCCATTACGCGGTTTTTAAGTTAATGGGTTGGGTTTTGTATGAATTTGTTAGTTTCGGTGCGATTGATGATGAAGAAGATGCAGTTTTCTTCTAAGATTTCAATGACCATTAAGATTTTTTTTGTTTAAGTTCAAGTGGTCTGGTCCACATTATTAATCAAGGATTAATAATTAATAATAAACAATCATGTACATACTGTGAGTATCAGAAGACGTGATTCGATGATGTATGATTTAAAACGTTATTTGGATGATGTAGGATTATAAAGTCTATGTTTTTTAACGAATGTATTTCCATTTCTTCCTTAATCAAAGGAAATCTACTTTCAAATGTATTTCCATTTGACGCCCATGTTTAGCTGCGAATGTTAGCGTGCAGTGCTTCGAGTCTTCATTCAAAATGGACAAACAGAGACAGAGATGCTCAGAAAAGGCGTGAGTGATTACGTATGGTTGTCATCATCAAAACCTGACACAGTCATTATATCAAGAAAATTTATTTAATCGTGTAATAATTTAATAATTCATTGTCATAAGTGTTAAAATATTAAAAAATAATTAATAAAATATTAAATCATAAATATTATTTATTAATTTATTAGTCATATCATATCACCATATCTTTGTTAAAAAAAAAATTACTCCAATATATATATCACCAACCAAACAAATGACGTGGCAAAATCACATCAAATTCAAATGGGCACAACTGTCCCAGTGGTCCCCCCCATACCTCACTACAGTGAGCCCCCCGCTTTGCTTCACTAGGAAAAATACTGCAGTAAAATGATCTGAACCGTCCGGCAAGTTGCCCCCTTCGTCACCGACATACACCCCTCAAACTAACCGCCGTGTGATTGACCCATCAATCACCATTCGAAACATCAACATCCACGTGTCCAATTTTCGAAGGAAATGAACAATTCTTGACTCTCGGGCACCATGTTTTGGTCCACGAGAAATGATACTCTCACTTATTGTTTTACAAATAGACTCACCGAACGCAATATATGCTGCCGTTTTGGGTAAAAAAAATTAAACGCGGATTGTATTTGCTTGGCAGCCAAACACCACTTCAAGCAGAAAAGCCCATAATCCCCAAATTAAAGAGATACCAATTTCTTCCTAACAGTAGCCCTATTTGATAGACCCGGCCAAGGTTCCGGTTCGGTTCCAACCAACCGAAACCGAACCGGAACCTGACCAGTTCGGTTAGGGTTCTTACCCTGACCGAACCGGTTGGAACCGCTGGAACCGGAAGTAAAAAAAAAAAGTTATTTTCTTGGAACCGTAAGGTTCCACAAGTAAATCTCAATTTTTTTAATTAATAATAATGACTTAATGAGGTTTAAAATTGCAATACTAAAACATGAATGTCCACATCATTTTTATAACCAACTCTTGGTTATTGACTTCTTTATATAAGCGATGTGGGACACAATAGCCAAGTAACAAATATCTCACATCGCTTATATAAGAAAGCACTAGTCAAGAGTTGGCTATAAAAAGGATTATATGTTAAAAGAATTTTATAAAAAAAAAAAGATCTATAAAAATGATGTGATGGTATGAAAAAACATTAGGATTATAGAATTTTTTTTTTTTTTTTTTAAATTTATTATTAAAAAAAAAAAACCGGAAGGGGAATCGTAAACCGAACCGGAACCGACCGGTTCGGTTCCGGTTCGGTTTACGGTTCCGGTTCCACTTAAGTGTGGAACCGTGAATCGGCCGGTTCGGTTCGGTTCCGAACCGGCGGCCAGGTCTACTATTTGAGACTCCACTGTCGCTGTTCTCTTCAAAGTGCTCCACCGTCGCCGTCGAGCTGGTCAAAACCTATACGGGGAAGACGTGGAACCAGCTGGTCAAAATTTGGTCTGGGCGACGGTTTGCACGGGGAAGACGTGGAACCAGTCGACGGCGACGGTGGAGAACGAAACAGGGTTGCACGGGGACGACGTGGAACCAGCTCGACGGTCTCAGTTGGAGAACAAAACAGGCAAATACAAGGACTATTCTCAGATAAGCGATGCTTCTCTGCTAAAGGGCTCTGGAACCAGCTCGACGGCGACGGTGGAGCACTTTGAAGAGAACGGCGACGATGGAGTCTCAAATAGGGCTGCTGTTAGGAAGAAATTGGTATCTCTTTAATTTGGGGATTAGGGGCTTTTCTGCTTGAAGTAGTGTTTGGCTGCCAGACAAATACAATCCGCGTTTTATTTTTTTTACCCAAAACAGCAGCAAATGCTGCGTTCGGTGAGTCTGTTTGTAAAACAATAAGTGAGAGTATCATTTCTCTTTGGTCCACAACTTATTTTGCCTCATCGATTTGTATAATATCCTGCGAATATACAATATTTCAAGGCCGTTAATTTGATTAATTACAAATTTAAGGACATTTTCGATTTGATATATAAACTATAGAGGAGTGATTTATCCTATAGTGGTAGTGACCGCAGGGGATTAGAACTTTGAACTGACAAGTACTGCGTCGCATAGTTTAGAGGAGTTTGAATAGACCCGGCCGGCGGTTCGGTTCCGGTTCGGAACCGAACCGAACCGGCCGGTTTCCGGTTCCACACTTAAGTGGAACCGGAAAGTCGAACCAAACCGGAACCGAACGGAACGGTCGGTTCCGGTTCGGTATTTTTATTTTTAATTTAATTAAAATAAAAAAATAAGAGGAGTCAAATCATTAAATATAAAAAAAATTATTAATTAAAAAAATGAGATTAAATTTATAAATAAAAAAAAATTTATTACATTGAAGAGCTTGAGCTTAAATTTTTTAAAATTTAAGTTGCCTACGTATCCTCCAAAGGTGAGAGGAATCAAAGCTCACGTAGTTCCATTACAAGTTTAAGACATATCCCCTTTGTAAATTATAATTTTACATTTATCAATCATCATTATCAGTTGATCCTTCGGCTCCGGGTCCGCAGCTTCCGCTTGCACTTGATGCAGAAGCATTATCGAACAAATCTTCAAAATCATCGGGGGCATCTTCTTGTTGTCTCAGAAATAAGAGAATTGTATTGAAGTAAGATTGAGAATAAGAGATTTATAGAAAATGAGAAAGTTGAGAAATTGGTGTGATGAAATTATGAAAAATGAATTCTATTTAAGAATTTTTAGAATTTTTTTGATACCAAAAATGCCCCTAAATATAACCGTTTTATTACCGTTATTAGGGGTACACATTAGTAATTTTTATTTTATATAATAATTTTTTTATAATTTTATTTTTATTTTTTTTTTGGCAGGGAGCCGTTTGGCAGGGAGCCAAACGGCTCCCTGCTGCATCCCCCAACGGCTACTGCCGTTGGGGTAATAAGGCCCCCAACGGCTAGTAGCGTTGGGGGCCTTAGGGTTCCTGTTGGAACCCTACGTTCCAACAGGAACCCGACGGTTCCAACCGGAACCGTTCGGTTCCGGTTGAACCGTCCGAACGGTGGAACCGTACGGTTCCACCGGTTCGGACCGGTTCGAGTTGGGGTGGAACCCCAACCGAACCGGTCCCATTCCGGTTCGGTTCCGGTTCCGAACCGGAACCGTGGCCGGGTCTAGTTTAGAACATTATCTGGCAAGGGAATGGTTTTAGGTGCGAGGGCGTTTTTGTTTGTTTCCGAGGTGGGGTCCACGTAAGCTGGGGGACCTACGTCTTATCGTGGGCCCGCGTGCAGAGGAGACCATCTTCACCTTTAAATTTGATTACAGCAATTTCATGATTGGTTCATCAGTCAGCTGCCATAAAATTCATTTACTTTTGATAATAAATGCTCTTGGCCCTCTCTAGATTTTACTTCTATACAGTTTATAAAATACACGTCTGATATAAGGGGATCTACATTAACATTTATACCAGAGTACTAATCTATGTAAGAATTCAAATTTATCAGTAATGATTATGTGTTTTAAATTTTAAATCCAAAGGGGGTTGCTTGGTGGTGTAGGGTCCAGGATCTCACCTTGAGATTCTGGGTTCGAATCCAGGGGTGCACTTCTTGTAAGAGCCTGAGACAGCCGGTAATTTTACCTGCGCCGCGGCCCAGAATGGGTGTTTGGTGGCGGGGTTTCCATCGTTTCCAAAAAAAAAAAAAAAGTTTTAAATTTTAGTATTAAAATCATATAATATAACCAAAAGTTTAAAAGTGTGATAATGATATTACGAGGATACTAGGACCGATCATATTTCAACCACTGTTTTTTGCGCAAATGGGGTTAGAGGTGGTAAGACCCCAATGGACGTTGGTTGTTGGTGTATGATTTTGGATTTGACCTTAAGATTATGGGTTAAAATCCATGAAGTGTGTTTCTTGTAAAAATCTTGGACAACCGGAGGTTTTACATGCTCCGCTTAAGCTCGGAATGGGTGGTTTGGCGGTGGGGTTTCCAACGATACCAAAAAAAAAAAAAAGGGTTAGAGGTGGTAAAAACAAATTGAGGAATAATTTGTATTGAATCCTAAACGAATTGAATCAAATTGTGATGGATTCGTATTCGATTCGTTTACTAAATGAAACATAATATCACGGTTCGTATTCGACTCATTTATTAAACGAATCGAATATCAATATTCGTTTAGTCATGATATTATTTAATTACATAAATTATCATAATTTATTTACATCAATTATTCATAAATATATACATATGAAAGACCTAATTAATAATTTTACTTAAAATGACTCATCAAATATCGATAATGTTATTTTTTTTTATGGTAATTAGCCATAACTTCTCGAATATTAATTGACAAATAACATTAATTAGTAAAAGAAAATAATAAAAATGAATTTTAAACGAATAAATGAATTAATGAGATTAAATTTGTATTCAATTCATTTAATAAATGAATCGAATCGAATTGACCAATTTATTAAACGAATCCATTTTTTTAAACTCATATTCACTTTAAAACAGATCGAATCAAAAAAATAAACGAATCTTAATCCAAATTACAATGAGTAATTCTGAGGCAATTTATTAAACAGTCTAAAGTCTGCATTGGGTTTGTCAGCTTTAGCTTCCAGTTAAAACAGGAAGATTCCAATACTAGCTTTCAACTTTACTCAAGAGAAACAATGCAAAGTCATTTATTTTCCCTTTTTTTGGCACAGATTATACATGCAGAGAATACCTTTCATACGAAGCCAGAAATTTTGTATTATGGTATTGGGTATATGAAGAGCAAAAGCAATCATGAGTTTTCGAGGATCCTAGATAAATTTTTAAAATATATATCCAATTCGAGAGATTTTTTGACTTTTTTATTTTAGTGAATATTAATTTTTCTTAAATTTGGTTCTCTTATTTTGGCTCAAATTAGGAGTTCAAGTATCTGCCCGCTTGTGTGGGTTACCGCCCCGATGAAGAGGAAGAAAAAATTAAACTAAAAAAAGCTAATAATAAAAACAAATTGGATAAAAAAGAATGAACCATGCATCCTTTTGCATGCACTTTAACCTTTTTTATGGAATACTTGGCGATTAATTAATATAGGCAAGTCTTTAATTAAGAAGATAATAATAATTATTGTGTGTGTATTTGAAAATGTCAATCTATATATGATGACTCTCCAGAAGAATAATGATCTTATTAACTTAGTTGTGTTGGTAATTCTCGATCGTTGTATGGTATCCAATATGAATAAATGATTTATAATTATTAATTTGCTATGATAGCTATTTTTTTATATACTATATTTATATATATATATATATTATATATATATATATATATATATATATATAATATATATATATATATATATATATATATTCTTTGACTTTGTGAATGCTACCCATATAAATTTTCTTTGAACGTCGACATATTGATTCTTTCATCAATCATCAACATGCATTTTACCCTACTGTCTTATAGTAAGATTATAAACTTAGTCCCCAAGGGGCGTGAATTGGTGGTGTAGAGAGGTTCTGGGTTCGAATCCAGGGTGTGCGTTTCTTATAAGAGCCTTAGACAGCCGGTGGTTTTACATGCTCCGCTTAAGCTCGGAAATGGTGATTTGGCGATGGAATTCCAACGATTCCAAAAAAAAAAAAAAACAATTATAAACTGGTTATTGCTATATATAAAAGTAATGTGAAATCTGACTATGATGGTATTTCTTTGTATCTTTTGTTATCATATATATTGCTACCATTATTAACAGGGTCGTAAGTTGTCCTAAATTTTGGGTGATTTATACGAATTTTTTGAGTGTGACTCTTATCGGATAAAAATATACATTATGCAATTAAAAATTAAATTTCTTTAAATTTGATACTAATTTTAGGCCAAATTTTGATATCTCCCTTACATTATTAATTGAAATTGGTAAAAAAGAGTTTTGAAATATCTTTATTGCAAGTCAAAACTTACAAAAAGTAAAAGAATAAATGCAAAAACAAGTGCTACTGCCCACTGAACACTACATAATAACTCTCAATGATATAATTTTTTTTTTTTGGTCCAATATCTTAAATTGGCCCCCTTGCCTTTCTTTATAAGGCAAAGCATGTATTATATGTTTAGGCAAGTAAAATTTTAGTTGTTCATTTCAATGATCATATATATGTAGGACCTCTTATTTGATTCAAAATTTCCCCAATTTAACAATTAAATTAGTAAATTTATGAACAATAAAATCTTATTCTTGGATTCAATTCCTCTCTTTTTAACAACAAAAGTGCGAAAAAAAAAAAGTGAAACCAAAGACTTTTATTCGATTGACTTAATTTCTCAACGGCTATGATGAAGCGTGTGTAGTCTCAAGGAGACAAAATCATAAGTTTTTTTTTTTTTTTTTTTTTTTTTTTGCCATATAGCTAAAAATTTGAAGGGTTTGTGATGCCAAGTATATAATGCATGGTCAGTCACTCAAAGGCTTTTAAAACCAGACCATATTATTGCAAATGCTAACTAACAAATTAACAGCTAAATGGATGTGTTTATGAAATTCAGGTTTGGATTAGACTAGTCTTAATCATTTGGATTAGACAAATCATAGATGGTGCTTAGCCAAACCAAATTAAACCAAACTGACTCTTTTCTTACTAGATGAGATTGGCTACATATATATTTTTACGTCATCATGCTATATCTTAAATCATTGTCAAATTAAGCCCAGTAAAATTTATGTCTTTTTTTTTTTATTGTTTCCGTCACCTTAGGTATTCTCCGATATCGTTTAACCTATGATAATACAATTTGCTCTTACTTTCTCACCGCAACACTTAGAGATCTATGTTAGATGTACGTTCGAACCATCTTAATCATCTTAATCATAGATGGTGCTTAGCCAAACCAAATTAAACCAAACATAGTATTTTCCTATTATATGAGATTGGGTACATAGATATTTTTACGTCATCATGCTATATCTGAAATTATTGTCAAATTAAGCCCAATAAAATTTATGTCTTTTTTTTATTGTTTTCGTCACCTTAGGTCTTCTCCGATATCGTTTAACTTATGATAATACAATTTGCTCTTACTTTCTCACCGCAACACTTAGATATCTGTGTTAGATGTACGTTTGAACCATCTCCTCTACAAATGCTGCTTAACAGAAGAAGGAAAATGAAGTAGAGTAATTAAGGGGATTGAGATTGGGGTTGGTATTGGATGCTATATAAGTCAAGATTCTCAGACTAAGAGTAAGATTTTGGAATATATGGGGACCCATTATTTTCATGCAGTAGTGCCAATTGCCAAACATTCCTTTCACTCTATTATGAATAATAATGCATGTCTCCCTAAGCTTTTATGGTTTTGGGACCTTGGATACCCTACATATATATCAAGGAGAGAAAGAAAGAGAAGGTAAGCTTTTAGGGTTTTGAAGAATAATATTGCTGTGACTGTGATTCAGCTGCTTCATTATCTTGGGGGCTAAATTCTGCAACTAGCTAGTAACGTGCTGCCTAAAGATTTTCCATCACTGCTAATTTGAAATTAAAGAAAAGGTAAAAGGAAACAGCTAGCAACATATAATATAGAGACATTTAATTAATTACATATTTAGAATTTCTAAGAGCTAATTAATTAGCACTCATTTCATAGGGCAACCTTTTTCCTATTGTGACCAGAAACTCATAAACATTTTAGAGGATTATATTTTCCCAAATTTAAGGTCCTGATGATAATGACCTTAACTAATTTGAAGAACTAAAGCTTGTCCTTTGAAGTTGACATAGGGATTTAATTGCTTGGGTGAAAAGGGTATTAACCTCAATAATGATTCAGTTCTGGCTTCCATTATTGTCTCCATTGATTTCAAAATTTGCTTGTCATTGATTATGTTTGTGTGTGCTTAGTTAGCTTAATTTGTAAAAATAAAATAAAAATTATAAAATAATATAGGAGGTCTCGAATTTGAATCCGTACGAAAAATTTTGAATCGTCATCATACTATAATTAAAAATATTGTTCATTATGAGAATATTTAGACCAACTATTTTGATAAATATCACAATTGTATAAATAATAATACAAAAACGATTTTAATCACAATTGCTCATTTTATATTATTCTAAAATTTTATTCATGTGAATAAATATCTCTTAAATCATAGTGGGATTAAATATTGAGTTTATACTCGGTAGACATTTAAGTAGTAGGTAAATGTATGTATTTAGATTTACAATAAATTTTTTATTATTAAATATTTATACAAAATATCTATAGATTATAATTTATTTTTTAAAAAAATTATGACATTAAATACAATATTTTTTAAAAGGCGAGTTGTATTAGGTACGTTATTGTAAGATCGAAGGATGAACAAAATCTAAATTTATATTTTATCTACTACCTTATCAAAATTTAAACTTGGGTGATTAATTAAAAAATGTTGATCAATTCCATAGCTTGTAGGTTCATTTAAACTACTAAACGGTAGGGACAAAAAGGTCATAATTTATTATTCATTATTATGCATTTTTAGATAGAACAATCAAGTAGTAGTTGTTGTTATCCATTTCAGGTAGTCATAAGGCGTGACTTGGTGATATATGGTTCATGATCTTATTTTGAGGTCGTTGGTTCGAATATAGGGAATATGTTTCTTATAAGAGTATGAGACAGTCGAAGATTTTATCTGATATGTTTAAGCCCGATACTGATGATTTGACGGTAGGATTTCCAACAATTTCAAAAAATAATTTATCAAAAAATAAAATGTAGGAAAATGGAAAAGAGTAAAGTTTAAGCAAATGAAAATTAGAGGCTACAAATTCCCACAAAGAAATATTGAAATGGGAATATGAATCGATAGTAGCAACGAGGAGGAGGCAGTGGCAGATGGTGGTATCAGAAAATGATCCCTACCAACCCCACAAACACTTTTCTGTGGGGACCAGACTCTGCACTTATCATTTTCATTTTCCCCACCCGCCACCACCGCCTTTAAATATTCTCCGGGAACACTACCCCCGCCGCCGTCCAGCACCACCGCCATGTCACCAACCACTTCCTTCTCCGGACCGTCAGTCTGATACAACTGTTTTAATATACCCACACGCCTTTTTTTTTAAATAAAAAAAATTAATTAACTATTGATTTTTTTTATACCTTTTTAGAAAGAACAAAAAGAATAGAAAAAAAAAATTGTGAATTATGATTAATTGGTTAACAATTATTTTTTGCGTTGAAATTCGTTAAGTTTATAATTTTGAATTTCTTGATTTAAAACTTTTTAATTTTAAAAAATATAAATTCGTAAATTACTTAATTATTTACTCAAACTTCATAAATACAAACATCTGCACTTTAAAAAACAAATACAAACAAAAATCTTAATAAGATTTTATGTATTAATTTTGTAAATTATCTTGATCTATTTGGTTTTATAGTCTAAATAAGACAATTGATTTACTTACATTTAATATTTATGTCTATTTCATTTGTCTATCAATTCTCAAACAGTATTTCTAATTCACATTGAAGTTTCATTATTGTCTTACTCTCTCATTTAAAAACATATTACTAATTATAAATAACTTTAAAGATATTTAATTTTATTTCGGATGAATTCCAATGAAATTTCATGTAACTTATTCAATTTAAGCATAAATTTCTTATCGAATTTGAAATCTTAACTGTCACTATGCAATAGCTAATAATCAGAGTTTGTCTCATTAATCACAACAAATAAAAAAAAAATTCATGAAGAACTTATAAAAATAATTTAAAGTAAAATAACAAATAATAATATACTCAAAAACTACAAATTATATAGTTTTGTGGAGAACTGCTAGTTATGTCTCTTGTTTTAGTAGGAGATTATGTTTTAATATTATAATAGGTTTTATTTTAATTTTATAAGTTACTAATAAAAAATTAATTATAGAGATTAGATGTTACATATGTTTTTTTTAGAAGGAGATTACAATATATCTTTTTATTATAATAGGTAATAAAAAATTAATTATAAAAAATAGGTACCGAATATGTTTTTTTTTTAATTTTAATGAGACTTATTTTTATAATTTAATAATAAGAAATTATATTATTAATTAATTAAATTAAAATGTTTTTTATTTAAATAGGAGATTATGTTTTTATATTGTAATATGTTTTTTATTTTAATTTTATAATTTAATAAAAAAAATTATAGAGATGTTTTAATTTTATAATTTAATAATAAATATGAGATATTATTTTTATATTGTAATATGTTTCTTATTTTAATTATTATTATATTAATTTTATAATTTTAAAATAAAAAATTAACTCTAGAGATATTTTAATTTTATAAATAATAACAAAAAAATAATTGTAGATATTATGTGTCACGTAATAAATTAATATGTTTCTTATTTTAATACGGTAATATATTTTTATTTTATAATATATTTCTTATTTATTATTTATTAAATTAATTAAATTGAAAGGCTTTTTATTTTAATATGAGATTATATTTTTATATTATAATAGGCTTTTTATTTTAATTATACAATGTAATACTAAGAAATTATAAGATTATAAAAATATTTTAATATTATAATTTAATTAATAATAAATAGAGTATTCTATTTTTATATCGCAATAAGTTTCTTATTTTAATAATTTATTATTTTAATTTTATAATAAAATATTAATTTTAAAGATATTTTAATTTTATAATTTAATAATAAAAAATTATTGTAGAGATTAGGTGGCACATAATAAATTAATATTTTCTTATTTTAATAGGAGATTATGTTTTTATTTGATTATAGGTTCTAATTTTAATTTTTAATAATAAAATAAATTTTAGAGATATTTCAATTTTACAATTTAATGTATTTTTATTGTAATATGTTTCTTATTTAATGAAATTTAATAGTGAGGAGTGAGCCTCCACACGGTGCGATATGGAGACTTAAAAATGTTTAACTTTTATATATATATATATATACATAATCTAAATTGTTGATGACACTTGATCGATTAAGGAGAAAATAAAAATAAAAATAAAAGATTTTATTCGTATTATATTTTTCAATAAAAAATCTAAGTCATTGAGGGCACTGGCGGAGCCGAAATTAAATTCTAAAGGTAGCTACAATTAATTAACAAACGAAATCAACAGGAATCAAATAAAATACAATAGTAAAGAAAAAGTCGGCCTTAATTAGCAAAATATTAACTTCAGTGAATTTTTATTAAATCCAATAAATTATAGAGACATGATTAATTTTTCACAATCACACGTTAATATATCTCATATACGAAATAAAAAGACAAAACGATATACAAAAAACATAAACAAAAACTATGAAACCTATATAAATTTTGCCTTACAATTCTTCATATCATAGAAATCATTAATAACCAAAAATTAGGACATAAAATTTTAATTTTTTAGGGACTAAATTCTAGAATTCAAGTGAACTAATTTTTTAATTTTCATATATATTTTCTCAAAAAGTTAGCATCCTATTTTTAAATAAACAAATTTGTTGTCATTATTTTTGTTAAGGATCAATTTTAGATTAGTTCTCATGAAAAAAAAAGGAAAAATAATTAATATTTTAATATTTTTTAATATTTCTCATAAAAATAAAAATAATGTGAAAATTTTATTAAAATGAATCTTTAATAAATATTTTTAGAATACTCGTTATAATGATTTTTTTTTAATATATTTACTCAATTAGGAGTCATAATTATATCTATCGCCACTACAATCTTGTTTTGAGTTCAAGATAGTGACTCGAGATTTGTGTCCATTGCCATGGATTCTCGCGAGATATTTATATAGCACATTATATCGAATGAGACATTGGCTAAGATTATATATATCTCTGCTTACTAAATACACATAATTACTGTAATTTTTAAAAGATTTTTCTCTTCTTATTATATTTTTATTTTATAAAGATATCTATCATCAAATGATTACATAAATAATTATTATTTTTATTTTAAAAAAAAAACATTTATAAAATGATCATTAGCACTCAAAGTAAAATCTTTGAACAATTAAGTTGCATGATGTAGTAGACCCAACAAATACGAAGACTATCAATTACCATAAAAGTAGGATGCTGCATTGACAACTAATTGACTATTAAAATAATATTTAAATCATAATTAAAGTATAATAATACAAAGAATCTTAAAAGTATAGCAATTCCTCCTTAATCAAACCAAATGAAATGTATATTGTATAATCATAAACATTCAATATATAATAGTTTATCCAAATGACCGGACTTTGAAAAATTCATCCATAAATTTAAGTGTTATTTGTTAATAATATTTTTAGTTTGTTTTTTAAGACCCGGATTTAAATAAAAAATACTGAAAATATGGTTGAGTTTTTTAAAGTTCGGCTCATTCGCCAACCTTACACATACGGGTAATTTAATTGAAAATCGGTTGTACGATTTGCGACTAATCAGAAATTAATCATGGGGTGAAATAGACATTTTCACATGATTGAGAATAAAAAAAAAAAATCAAAACTCATCTCCCAATATCTTTAAAATTTTATAAATATCATTTATTTATAATAAAAAAGTCTAAACAATCCTAGGTTGAAAGAGATATTTAAACTCTAAAAAAAAGTAAAATAAAGAGGGAAAGAAAAAGAAGATGATTTTTTTTTTTATAAAAATTAGACGTTTTAAAAAATGAGAATTAGTGATTAATTAATTAAAAACTGATAATATTCTACTGTCAATTAGATTAATGGTTTTAAAAAAACCGAATCGATTCAGTAGTGATGGGGAAACTCCACATGACACAGGTATACACGCACAATTTAACCACTCATAATGAAAAAGTAAAGATACAATTTTTTTAATACAAAAATCATTCAATCTATTAGGGGTGTTCACTAGGGGTGGGCGCGGTTCGATTTGGTTCGGATTTTACTAAAAATCGAACCGAACCAAACCAAATTTTACGGTCCGATTTTTTTATCTCTCAAACCAAACCATTAAGTAACGGTTTGGTTTGGATTGAAAATTTTTGAGACCAGCGATTTACGGATTGGTTTGGTTCAGTTTACATATTATTCTACTTAAAAAAAAATTCATCCACTTAAGTGAAGACAAAAAAAAAAAACTAGTCTAGCGAACAAATAGTATGAAGTATTACGGTGTAAGCTGTGACTCCAGAGAACACATGCACTCAATAGAGGATTGAAAAATGAGGGACAATTAATTCTTGTATTTTTTTAAAATTACCTCGAATAATGATGCTACTATCATTATAATTAAGAGACAAATCCAACAGCTTACTTTCAAGAATAAACCATAAAACAAAAAAATTAAGAATAAAATTATTAACAAATAAATTTAAAAATAAAAGTATTAACAAAAAAATATATTAACAAAAAAATTAAGAATAAAAGTATTAACATACTAATAAAAAGAAAACATAAAGTAAAATTAAAAGAAAAATGCAAATATTTTTATAAAAATATATAATTTTTTAATTATAACGGTTCGGTTTAACAGGTGCGGTTCAGTTTAGCATATGAACCGAACCGTAAACCGTTTGGGGTGGGCCAATCCGAACTGCAAACCGAACCGTTAGAAAAAAATCGTAAATTCGGTCCGATTTGGTTCGGTTTGCGGTTTGGTTCGGTTCGATCGGTTTTTTTGCTCACCCCTAGTGTTCACGGGTCGGATCAGATGAAGTTTGTTTTTAATTTTCTTAAACCTGATCAGGTCAGGTCATGCGATCGGAGGACTCGAAACCTGAAATTCGAAAGTGCAATTCGCGCGAGTCGGGTCAAAAAAATACGGGTCGGGTCGAGTCAGAAATATGCATAATAATTATTTTTTATAATATAATTTTGATAAGATTTATAATTAAATCAAATTATGATAAATTAACTAACGATGAAAATGAGAAAATTATTAATTTTAGGTCAGGTCAGATCAAACTTGATTTTTGAATTGAACCAGCGACCGATTCGATTTTACGAGTAGGGTCAGGTCTGACCCGAAATTAATTTTTTATTTTACAAATCGAACCAGGTCGAGTCGGATTGTGTCGGATAACGGGTTGACTCGACCCTATAAACAACCCTACAACCTACTATCATTATTGATTATTTGACTCGAGAGATTCTAAATTATCACGAGAAAAACAACCACCATTACCGGTAATAGCCTGTAAAAAAAAAACACACGAGGTGGGACAAATCAAATTGGACAAATACAATACAAGACAAAGATATTAAATGTTGAAGATCTCAGTCTTGTTCTTCCCCTTCAAAGCTCGAGCCTGTTATGATCAGATTTCATTTTTGTCCACAATAACATGCAAATAAAAAAAAAAAAAAAACATATTGATTATATATTAATATATAGTCCAAAAACCTTTGCTTTTTCATCTTTACTTGCTCTATATATAAAGTTATTAATCTAGCTTTCAAGTTTCATTTCACCACTTTGTGCTTCCTTTTTTTTTTTGCTTCTTCTTCTTTATAAACAAAAAAAAAAAAAAAAAAAAACACCCACAAGCTTTTAACATAAGCAACTTCCTGCAACTTACTTTCACAGCCCACTTTTGCTTCTTTTGCTTTGCTTTTATTGTGGGAAAGTGCTTTCTTTGTTTTGGAAAAACATTTTTATATTTTTTTTGTCTGTTGGTTGACTCGGATGTCAAATCGGTTAATGGGATTGTGAACGGTGAGTTTTGGCAGTGAAATGAGTGAAGTAGAAATGGGTTCGACTCTAAAGATGATGCTTAAGAGTTTATGTTGCAGTAATGGGTGGTCTTATGGTGTGTTTTGGTCTTTTGACAAGCAAAATTCCATGTAAGTATGCAATTTTTTTTATTTAGTTTATCATCATTTTGTTCTCTTTGTTTGCTTCTTCCAAGTTTGCTGCCTTCAAAAAAAAAAAGTTTGCTGCTTTTCTGGGTTCAAGTTTGTAACATAGATTCAATTTTTCTTATGCACAGGTTTTTTTTTTTTTTTTTTTTTGTCTTTTGAGTTTTGAGTACTACTTGCATCTCTTTCTTTTGGCTACTTTCTGCTAACATATGCACAAGTAATTTTAAATTTTAACTTGTCATGGGGTTTAACTTTTGTATGCAAGTGAAGTGAACCAATTTCATATGAAATTTGAATTGGAGAGAAAATGGGAATTTGAACCATGGATATGTGTTTATCTTTCATTATCACTTGGTTTTATGTTCCCTTTTTTTTTTTTGGGAGCGGATTCAGATCTCTTAACAAATTTTTGTTTTTTTATATCTTTTTTTAGAAAATACATATACAGTGCTTTCTTTACATTTCTTAAAAGATGGCAAAACATGGCTGAGTAAGGAGTATGGAATATACTTTTTGCTCAGAATTTCAAGTAATTTCTTCCTTTTTCATCAATCAAGATTGAAGAGTTTCTAATACTAACATTTCAAGTAATTTCTTCCATTTTATCAATCAAGATGATCATATGTAGCAAATTTATCCCTTCTTTATATGTATTGACTTTTGGATTGTTATAGGTTGTTGACTCTGGAAGATGCTTATTATGAAGAACAAATGGCATCAGTAGTTGGTAATATACTTCTACAGGTTCACAGACAGGGTGAAGGGTATGTTTAATTTCTTTTATGGCGACTTCTTCAACTATTAATTTCCCAAAATTCATTTGCAATATCATTTGATTTTTGTGAATTTGTAACATTAGGAAAGACTTTGACATGCCTGATCTCAAAGTTATTGTTTGATGTAGAATCATTGGTGAAGTTGCTGTCACTGGAAAGCACAAATGGATGTTCTCTGATGCTCATGGTGGAGAATGGAACTCCATCGCTGAAAGTCGAGATGTGTTTCAGGTAATTGAGTAATTACTTAATTCAAATTGTAATAACATCAATTCTTTTATTTAGTGAAAGAGGATACTGGGTTGTTTGTTTGTACTTAATTATAGTTTTTCTCTTATTTTACAGGATGATTCTGACTTTGGTGGGCAATTTTCATCAGGAATACAGGTATCTTTTGTTTTATAAAAGATTGATATAATATTTTCCATCATCCCAGCCGTAAGAAATATTGTTTACAGTTATGTGTTATTTGCAGACAATTGCAGTAGTCCCTGTGGAATCACTAGGAGTGGTGCAGTTTGGATCCACCCAAAAGGTTAGAAAAGAATTGAAACAATGTAAACTTGGAAATGTTATCACTATGAGAGATCCTATTATGAACTACATAAGTTTTTCGGCTAGTTTATATGGTTACTCTGATTCTATTGCGTACTTGTGCTTTCAGTAATTAAGTTACATGGATCACTCTGGCATGGTTGAATGCATTTTAGTGACTGTAAAGGTGTTTCTGTTGCAGCTGTTGGAGAATTCAGAATTTTTGGATCGGACAAGAAGATTATTTCAAAATATGGAAGATTTTGATGGGCTTATCCAATTGGAAATTACGCCACCATCTTTAAACAGTGAAAACGATCTAAATTCGATCTTTGCTTCCTTAATGTCACCTGGGAGTTCTTTTACTGAGAATCTTGCACCTGCTCATGGTGGCAACTCTAGGGAGCTGATGGGAAATCCTTGTTCATTAGCAGATCTCAGCCAGTCCTCCTTTTTCGCATCAGAGATGGACTATGGAATGACAAGTCCTCTTCATACTTATAATCAAACACAAACAGCTAGCGCAGAAGCTCAATTCCTGTCACCATATAATCCTGATATTTGGTGCCAGCAGGTGATTTTACAGTCTGCCTGTTCTGTTAAAAACTCGGGTCCTAATACACCTTCCATTAGTACTTGGAGTGATGAAGGTTCAATTTTGACTACATTTGAGCAACCATTTCTACCTGAAAGTGTGATCCAAGAGCCAATGTCCACTTCAATGTACAACACCGAGGGATTGGTTGACAAGCACCATGGTCAAGTATTTCTTGAAACTGAAGGCAAACTTCCTGAGATTGAAGATAACCAACACAGATTGACAGAGGAGTTTACATTGTCTGATTTTGCCACAGATCTCTCAAGCTCCTATGCAGTTGATGATATTTCTCAGTGGTTCGCTCCTTCTCCAGACCATAGCTTTCACAGGATAGAAACCACTGTTGGTAATAATCTTTTACAGCCAGGAAGCGCTGCAGTTTCCTCTGCTATGGTTGAAGGCGATTTTTCAATCAACATTCCAATCAAGCGTCCATGTGCTTCAGTGCAAAGTACAATTACTGATGCACTCATAGTCAATGGACAAGCAATTCATGGTGCGGAAAATGATCTGTTTGATATTTTGGGACTGGATTTTGGGTTTGCCCAGGCAGGGGGCTGGGAAGATTTCACAAAGCCTGCAGTGAGTGGTGGTCACTCCGCTGTGAGCACTTGTATGTCAGAGTGCATCACAGAGTTGGATGTTGGATCCGCAGCTGGCCCACAGAAAGGGTTGTTCTCTGAGTTAGGACTGAAAGAGCTTTTACACAGTGCAACTAATTCTAGTACTATCACTAAATGTAGTTTAGATGATCAATTCTCCAGTAGTAAAAGAAGGAAAGTGGAAAGTTCTCCCTCTAACAGTAATCCAGTTCAGCAGACAAAACTTCCTTTCTCTGCTGGGAGCATGAGTTTGGTGCAACCTGTCCATAAACAGGACACTTACAATCTTGAATGCAAAAAAGATGTTCTTCCAAAGTCACAAGTAGGCTTATGGATTGATGATAGTTATAGCATCAACGCTGAAAAAGCTGTTGCAGCTTCACCCCAGAAGCCTGAGAAACCCATGAAGGTCAGCAGAAAAAGGGCTAAGCCAGGGGAAAGTACACGACCAAGACCCAAAGACCGTCAGCAGATCCAAGATCGTCTCAAAGAGTTAAGAGGCATCATCCCTAATGGAACAAAGGTACAATTTTAAAATCTTTTCGTCAATGGAAAGTACAGAAGTACTACCATTTAAAAGAATCCTTTGAAGGGTCATAATTTGTTTGCTTGACAATATTCCTATAATTTTGGATATACAAAAAACTGATGCATGTTATTTTGGGTGATGTCGCAGTGTAGCATTGATTGTTTGTTGGGTCTCACCATCAAGCACATGCTTTTCTTACAAAGCATATCACAATATGCAGACAAGATTAAAGAAGCTGAAGAGCCAAAGGTAATCGGTTGGTTTGTTTATTTTTGCTATATAACAAGCTTAGATCTGGATTATATTATTCACTAATTTGCATCTTGCTTTAGCTTATTGGCAAGGAGAACGAAGCGGTTCTGAAAGATGACTGCACAGGAGGTTACAATGGTTGCGGCGGTGCTACATGGGCATGTGAAATTGAGGGTCAAACAATGAGTTGCCCAATAATAGTTGAGGACCTCAGTACACCCCACCAAATGCTTATAGAGGTACAAGAGAGGGACAAGATAAGTTTCTGATTCTCTTCTATACATAAAACTTGCTTACTGATTTTTTCCCTCATCTTTAACACAGATGCTTTGTGAGGACAGAGGATTATTTCTTGAAATAGCAGACATGATTAGGGGTTTTGGGTTGAATATCTGGAAGGGAATGATGGAACGTCGAGAGGATAAGATATGGGCACGCTTCATAGTTGAGGTAACTAAGAAAGTAACATGTTTTGAACTTAGATGCCTTCAGTGTTGTTTCTAGTAAACTGATTGCAAAATGCATTACAGAAAACCAAGAATGTAGAGCATGTAACAAGGATGGACATAATCTGTTCCCTAGTCCAGCTTCTACAACAAACAAACACGAGTGGGAATGCCATGGTTGATAAGATTCCTCCGCTAGCCAGTTATCAGCAACCTTTGCTGTCTATCAGCTAAGCTGAGACCACTTCAATGATCAAACCCAAAGTAAAATAGGTTTCAGAAATTCCTTGAGCATTCCCTTGTTGAGGGCCTGCTGTGATTGGTGTTCTGAAAATTGAAGGGCCGCCAGCCGAAGAGGGTAAATGTGGTTCTTCATTCCATTCCAGCCATCTCGGCGATGAAGATGGGGTGTGCATATATATGGTTGATAGCCTAGGAAATGCTTTTCGGAAAAACAATCGAGAAACTTATAATCAGCTTACTCGAATAGTCCTGATTAGAGAAGGGATTTTTATGGAGCAAGCTTTGCACAAGAAGCAAAACATAGAAACTTGTCTTGCAACAATTAGACAGACATGACATCAATGATGCTAAAGTATGTTGTTTTTCTTTGATTGCTTTTGCCATATATAGAGTATTTATTTTCAGTAGCTCATGATCAAAGTTTAGTTTTAGGCTAACTGGGGAAAAATTCAGTCTCTCCCTCACCTGAATGTTGTACACAAATACTTTTTTATGTAACTTTGTGAAAATTAATAACTTATTAGAATTCTTACTCAAAATTGT
Source organism: Zanthoxylum bungeanum (assembly GCA_019454045.1). Taxonomy (NCBI): domain Eukaryota; kingdom Viridiplantae; phylum Streptophyta; class Magnoliopsida; order Sapindales; family Rutaceae; genus Zanthoxylum; species Zanthoxylum bungeanum. Next base: position 228,042 of record SKCR01007838.1, on the reverse strand, counting down.
TAGAAATCAACTCTTCTATGCCTGGAACCATGCCTGATTAATTGATGATCAAAATTGGGTCCCAGTTTCACTATTCAAAGTTCAAACCTCATGAAATTGCTGTTGTGTATTTATCTGTTCAAATTTTTATGTTTTGACTAACCAATTTGAGCTTATAGGGACACTTAGGGTACAAGATGATACAAGTACATATTACATGTAAAAAATTTGTAGCTAAATCAGAGACAATGAAGCTAGCACTTAATGCTTGGTCATATGCAATATTCAACCATAGTTTTTAAAACTGGACCGGTCGGTTGAACCGATTGAATTGGGAATCGACTGTGAGTATGGTCCGATTGAACCCTAAAAATCGGATTGTTAAAAAATTGGTGAACCAGACCGGCCGGTTCCTAACCCCAAAAAAAATTAAACCAAAAATTAAAATTAAATAGTTTTTATAATTTTTAATTAATTAAAATTATTTATGATATCATCCGATTTTACAGATTCAACCGATCAAACTAGTGATTCATTAAATCTTTTAAACCATCGGTTGGATTTTCAACATTTGATTAAGACACAAGGGTCATTATCAACTTTTGCCAAAGTAGATATGAAATTCTGGTCAAATTACTATAATAAGCATTTGATAATCACACTTGGTGAGAATTGTGAAATTGAAAGGCAGCTTTTGATAGTTGAGTTAGCCTTTCAAATCAGTGCAGCTTAAGTGCTCTATCTTCACTATTTAAACAGTAGTGCCCCCCACTTAGACAAAATAAATAAATAAATTAATTAATTAATTAATAAAACAAAAAACAGTTGGGGAACCTGAATTGTCCTACTCATGACCTAATTTTACAAATTCCAGGAGAATTTTTTAACATCTTTCAAGCAGCCAATTTTTAAATAACATGATCATCTTCAACTAAGTGACACTCTTCTTAGGTCATGACAAGGCCACTTTCAAGATATTTCTTATCCCACATTAGCCAATGGTGCTTAAAAAATGTTATAGATCCATATTGGGTTCCTCACTAAACTTGAAGATTACTGGATGGAGAGGTTCTAAAGTTAGCACCCTCCAGAAAATAAGCTTTAATAAAACTGAGTTCTGCAAAAAAAAATAATAGCATCTCAAGCTATGGTTAGGATTTTATGAGTTAATTTGTCGATGACCTGTCATGCAGATAGAGGAACAAAATATGTTAACTTAGGTATCTTCAGAGAGATTGATCGTGGCCACGGTGTCCCACAATGCCAAACTTACCTACTAAAAACAATAAGAAATGATTCTGGAATCCCCATGCCATTGGAATTATTCTTTTTTATTCCTGTTTTTTCTTTTGAAAAAGTAGTGCTAGATACCATTTTCTTCCTATATATGTGTGTACTTGATTAGCATTGCTCAGCATCGTTCATACAAGCAACCCCCTCCATTGCATGGCATTAGGGTTTTCCGCAATTAACATTTTTCATCATCCCCATTACAGAACTAACACAAATAACCAATCATCTCTATACAATGGCTCATCAGAAGGAAGTGTCCAATGGAGTGGAATGGAGGATAAGGGTGGCAGATGGCTCGTTGGAGACATTGGATTCTGAGGCAGGGCTAGCCAGAAGACTCTGGCTTGGCTTGAAGAATTTGATTAAAGGGCTGGTTTTAAAAGTGTGGAGATTCCTGAACAAAGCATGGGATCTAGGAGTTGATGACCCTAGAAAGGTGATTCATTGCCTTAAAGTGGGCATGGCACTCACTGTGGTCTCACTGTTTTACTATATGAGGCCTTTGTATGAAGGCGTTGGCGGGAATGCCATGTGGGCAGTTATGACAGTTGTTGTTGTGTTTGAAAACACCATTGGTGAGTCTCTTCTACTCAGCTGCTTGACTATTTGATAGCCTAATATTATTGAAAATATCAGCTAACATAACCCTTTGTCGAATTGCAGGAGCAACACTAGCTAAATGTTTGAACAGAGTATTTGGAACTTTCCTTGCTGGATTTCTTGCTCTTGGTGTCCATTGGATTGCTAGGGAATCAGGAAAGGAGATTAAACCCTTTATCATTGGAGCCTCAGTATTTCTATTAGGTCTGTGTCTAAATATAAGTAGCCCTGAAATGATCTTGTTTTGTTTCCTCTAAACAACTAAACTGACTCAAAGTGCATGTGCTATCTTTCTTAATCCAGCTTCTGCAGCTACCTTCTCTAGATTTATTCCAACAGTAAAAGCCAGGTTTGATTATGGTGCTTTGATATTCATCCTCACCTTCAGCTTAGTCACAGTATCCGGTTATCGCGTGGATAAACTATTTGACATGGCACATCAAAGAATCACCACCATTGTCATAGGAACTTCCTTGTGCATTATCATCAGCATGCTTATTTGCCCCATTTGGGCTGGCAACGATCTTTACAATCTAATCATTCGGAACATGGACAAACTTGCCAACTCCTTAGATGGTACTTTCTAAAGATTTTCTTGAATACACATTCTTCTGAACAAGCAATAGTTTAATTTGTTAACAATATGCCCATTACCATCTCAGGTTGTGTAGCCGAGTATTTTAATCACAGTGGGGGACTAACTGAGAGTGAGGAAGAAGCTCACAAAAAATTTCTAGGCTACAAATGTGTACTAAACACAAAGGCAACAGAAGAGTCTATGGTATGTAACAGGACTGCTAAAATGGATATTCTGTTCATAATTCTATACATCTTTGACTGAATTTTTTAAAAAAATGGCATTGTTTTTACATAGGCCAACTTTGCAAGATGGGAGCCTGCCCATGGAAGTTTCAACTTCAGACATCCATGGAAACAATACCTCAAAGTTGGAGCAGCAATCCGTAGCTGCGCTTATTGCATGGAGGCTCTCAATGGCTGCATCAATTCAGAGAACCAGGTAACCCAAGTCCCCACAATTAGTACAATTCTTTCACTGTGTTACTTCATGAAGTACCTGAGACTAATGCAAGCTTTAACAACTAATGTATGAACAAGCAGGCGCCGGAGTTTATAAAGAAGCATCTAAGCAATGCTTGCTGGAGAGTAAGCTCCAATTCTTCAAGTGTTGTAAAGGAGGTAGCAAAAACTATCAAGACAATGAAAAAATCAACCACCATAAACTTGTTAGTTGAAGAAATGAATGCTGCAGTGAATGAGCTTCAAAATGACTTGAAATCACTCTCACTCTCAGAAGTTGGAAATCCTGAAAATAAGAAAACAGATAAAACCTCCAAACCAGCAGCAACAATCCCTCTCATGGGGATGATTTCAATGGTAACTTTTGCTTCATTACAGATCGAAATCGCTTCACGGATTGAAGCCATTGTTGAAGCTGTTGAGGAACTTGCAAACTTGGCTGAATTTGAAGTTCCAGAGGAGAACAAACAGAATCAGGCCACCATTAAAGTTGCACCAGATGAACAGAATGATGAAGAAACTATAACGACCCTTCAAAAGGTCTGAGAGTTCAAATAGTTTTCTAGCGTAATTACATGATCTTGTAAAAAGATATGCTGCTGTATGATCTTCACGAATATAAATGCAACAATTCATATTTGACATAATCACAATTAAGAGCTGATCTAAAGATAAAAATCTATAAAGATAAAATAATAATTAATAACAAATTTACAAGGACATTTTGTTCTTTCTCTCACTTCTCATTATTTACACAATATTTGTCTCATGTTTTCTGTGGTGTATCGACGTGTCACTTTAAAATATGTTCTTTATTTTTAATCTTCATCTTATATAACCACAACAATGCGCAAATACTCATATAATTTAATGTAATTACTAACTTTCTTGATATACTTAATTTTGTAGGCCATAATTTTTTTTTTTTTTAAAAAAGAAGAAGCGGAAGAGAACATTTGTAGGTGTCGCGTTATTAATTGAATCTTCCCCAATAAATTTCCTTAGTGGAACTGCCGTAATTAGAGAAAAGCCCAATAAAATTATGACACTTGTCATAATACTATCAGAGGTACAATGTCATCAGATGTGAGAAGCCAAGATAATATCCAAAATCCCTAAACTCTAGAGAAAATTCAGAGAATAATTGACAATGTTTCGGAATAATAGCAATCTGGAGTGACGTCACTCGGAGGTCTATCCACTCCGAAGAGCATTTATTATAGAATTCACAAATCAACAAGGATATGAAATGAAAATACTCCAATCTCAAATCAACATTCCGGAGTACGTGAGACCACTCGCCATAATCTAAAATTAGTGGAGTTCAATAGCAATTCATTAAACTTAATATATAAGCTTAGCTTAATATGAATAGTAACATGTGTAATTAAAAAAATAATTATATTACAGTTAATCTTACATGTCAGCATGACATATGACATATGTTCATTATGCATTCCGCATGAGTCCACTAACAGACAAGTATCATTTGAAGGAATGAAACCTTCACTCATATAAAAAAAATGTGAGGTTATATAAATCAATGGAGAACTCTAAAATAAGGGTTCAGAAATTTCGAAAGAAAATAAGAATTAATAGAAATTTACAAAAAGTATTTACTTTAATTACAAAGAATATATTAGAGGATTCTTCTTGGCCCAAATCTAGAATAGACTTTGGAAAACAGCCATGTAATTTTAAATAATTAGTACTGTTCATTTACATAAGAATAACATGTGAAAATTTATAATAAATATATTAAAATATTTTCTATCTAAACTAATAAAATTTATTAACGAATGAGGGTTTATATGTCTTTTTTGAAACAATTAGGGGTGTTCGCGGTGCGGTTCGGGTCAGTTTTTTCGTTTTTCACTTCAAACCGCGCGAGTTGGCGGTTTGAGAAATTAGAAACCGAAATTGCAAATTTGATAAGGAAAATCGCGGCGGTTCGGGTTGGCAGTTTAGCGGTTTGGGCAGTTCGGGTCGGCGGTTTGGATTATAAATTTTTTAAAGAAAATTTTGTGTGTTTTCACATAATAATTGAAGAGAAAAAAAGTACCCAATTTTCATTTATACATTTCATATTGATCATATGATCATTAAATATCTTAAATTTCATGGTTAAAGAAAAAGAAAAATATAAAATAATATCTAATATTAACGCGAGTCGGTGATTTAGGCGGTTCGGGTCGCGGTTTGAGTCAAAATTTACTGTTTTGGGTGGCTCGGGTCGCGGTTGGGTCAAACCGCACGACACACCGACCCGAAATTTACGGTTCGGTTCAGATTGACCCGAATCATTTTTAATTTTTTTTCAAACCGCACAGTGCGATTCGGGTCGGTGCGGTTTGGTCGGGTTACGGTTTGACCCGAAACCGTGATCACCCTTAGAAACAATAGAGCCTTAGATGTTGGGTCCAAGTGTCATTTTCCCTTTTAAAAATGGATACTGAAACCAACGACGTCGTTTCATTTGTTCCACAATCCAAAATAGAAAGCAATAATGAATGAATACGATTCTCACTCCACAACGGTGCCGTTTCACTCGCAATAGTAATTTCATATCAAAGTGTCGGCCATTTCGACATTACGCTGAACTAAAACTCCAAGAACACGAAGATTCCAGTTCGTTTCCAGTGTGAAAAAACAAAAGATCCAAACCAGAATTTTTAATTTTCAATTTCTGGATTCAGAAAAACAAAACTGTAACCCTTAATTCATATCGATCAAAATTTCACTCCATATAAAGAGAAATAATGGTTGATGTAGCTGATAAATTGGTGTATTTTCAAGCGATCACTGGCTTAGAAGACCCTGATTTGTGTACGGAGATTCTTCAAGCACATGATTGGGACCTCGAACTCGCGATATCCTCATTCGCCTCCTCGAATTCGCCGCAGGAGCAACAAGAACAAACTCCGAACACCGATAATTCCGCCAATTTATCGTCTCGCGGTGGTCATAATCATGTTGACCGCTCCGAATCCACCGGAAACGCTGTCGCTGGGCCTGGTTTGGCTTGGAGAGTAATCACCTTGCCTTATTCCGTGATTTCGGGAAGTATCGGCCTCGTTTCAGGTGCGATCGGGCTGGGCCTACGGGCTGCCGGCGGTGTTTTTTCGTATTCTTTGGGAATGCTCGGGTTGAATTTGGGTCGTGGAGGAGAGTCATCGGCCCGATTAATGTCCGTGTCGGCCGCGGCTTCGGAGGCGATGGAATTCGTGGCGGCTTTTGAGAGAGATTTTGGGAATGTAACACCGAATTTTGTTTCCGAAGGCTTTATGGACGCTTTGCAGAGGTCTAGGAGCGCGTTTAAATTGCTGTTTGTTTACTTGCACTCGCCAGATCACCCCGATACGGCGGCGTTTTGTGAGGGGACGCTGTGTAACGAGGTCTTGACAGCGTTTGTGAACGAGAATTTTGTTTCGTGGGGAGGGAGTATTAGGGCTAGTGAAGGGTTTAAAATGAGTAATAGCTTGAAGGCTTCGAGATTCCCATTTTGTGCAGTGGTTATGCCTGCTACCAATCAGAGGATAGCTTTGCTTCAACAGGTATCATAATATCACGAGTCTTCCTATTAGTTTGGTTTTTGTTCATTTATAGATGTGTGAAATTTGAATTTAGTGAAAATAATTAAATCTCTGATGCTTTTTGGTCTATCATATTAGCGGATTGTGTTCGAAGTTTTCTTGTTCTAGAGTTGGAAAATGAGGGTTTAATGATTGAAAGGGATGATAATTTTGCTTATTTCCTCTTTGATTGTATGGAGTGAATATATTTAATGGAGAAATGTTGAAATAGTGTGAATTTAGTTGTGTTATCTTAGAGAGGATAAGCAATTTCCTGTTTGATAAGTGCCGATTGATATAGATAGCATGAAATTTTTCTCAAGTTCTGTTTTTGTAATTTGGAGGAAAATAACATGGCGTTTTCGGTTTCTGTTTGACTATCATATTTAGGGTACATTTGACTATTGTAGATTGTAGTTAGTGTTCTTCGTTTGTTGAAGAATAGTTGGTGATGAGATAGATATCTACATGGTGTTTTTGTTTCTGGCTGTCTGGTATACATTCAACCATTGTCGATTATAGGTAGTCCTCTGCAGGTGTTGAAGACTAGATTTAGTGAGGAGGTGGATCGTTGTATTATACGTTTTCACTCCAATGACGTCCTTCTATGTCAATGTGGTAGCTAGTGGCCAATAGTTACTTTAGAATGACCTCTTCTTGCCCTCCACCAATCTGAACAAAGTTTAGGCAATATGTGCTTTGTTTAATGGTCTTCTGAAGTCACTTCATGATGCCTAAATTTGTCACCCACACAAAATACATACGTTTGGTTTAAATGGCTACATGAAGTCACTGCATGAGGCCTAAATATATCATGATTACTTCTTCTTTTTATTTTCTTTTTTTGTTTTCTCTATCACTTCATCTTGTCAATTTTATTTGCCCTATTCCATGTTATCCCGTATGATTTCATTTGTGCACTTAAAGCACTAATCAAAAGTATGCGCTGCCTAAAGTAAACAAAACCATGGATGGTGACCAGTCCTAACCTTTCTTGACTAGTTTGGTTGAAGCATTTTACTTTCAACCTCAATATCCCACGTTCTGTTTGAAATTGGGTGAGGTTATTGTGCTCAACTCTTTCTATACCTTTTTCCGCCCTTTTTAGTGTGTCAAATGTACACCTTTTTGTGATACTGATATTAAACTCTTTTAAAAAGAATTTTGGAACACATTGCCGCTTTCATGTAACTAACCAGAACTATTTTGAGTAGAAATCTATCTTTTCCTCAGTAGTTTATGATGAAAATTTGTTGCTAGTGAGTAGTGATGTACATAACTTGGTTGACATCTCCTTCTTGCACTGCAGGTTGAGGGACCAAAATCCCCTGAGGAAATGCTCATGATACTACAAAAAGTGATTGAAGAAAGTAACCCCGTTCTTCTCCAAGCAAGGCTTGATGCAGAAGAAAGAAGGAACAATATGCGTTTGAGAGAGGAGCAAGATGCTGCTTACAGAGCAGCGCTTGAAGCTGATCAAGTATGTTGATTTTTGAGCTTCATTTTCTTGAACTTGTGTAATGCTTGGTCCAGTTAGCATGCCCCTGTTCCCATTCTCCTCACTAGCAAAGGCTTATTTTTTATAAACATCTTTCAAATTATGTTGTCTGGTTATATTAATGCACTTCTCTCTAACTCCCCCCCTTCTTTTTGGTTACATAAGGCTAGGGAGCGCCAGAGGAGAGAAGAGCAAGAACTCCTGGAAAGGGAAGCTGCTGAAGCTGAGAGGAAGCGTAAAGAGGAAGAAGAGGCCCTTGAAAGAGCAGCTCGTGAAGCTGCAGAAAGAGAAGCTGCACTTGCTAAAATGCGGGAGGAGAAAGCCCTCTCACTTGGTGCTGAACCGGAAAAAGGGCCTAATGTCACACAAGTAATTTCCTTTTATATATATATATATATATATCATGATATTTTCCACTGATCTTTGTCCATGTTTGGGAGTTTGAATAATTGCTCGATGTATTCTATCTGTGTAGTTGCAGGGTATTTAACTTCTCCTTTTTTCTTTGGAACTTTTCCAATCTCAAATATCAATACATCATTTTAATTCTTTGTTGCCAAAACAGGTTTTGGTGCGGTTCCCAAATGGAGAACGCAAAGAGAGGAGGTTCCACAGTACCGCTGCAGTCCAGTCTTTGTACGATTATGTTGATTCTTTGGGTTGCTTAGACGTTGAGAATTACAGTCTCGTCTCCAACTTTCCGAGGGTTGTTTACAGTGCAGATAAGCTCTCGTTGTCCTTAAAAGAAGCGGGATTGCATCCTCAGGCCAGCCTTTTTGTGGAGCTGAACTAATGTAATGTGGCGAAGTTCAATACACATAATAGTTGGTACTTTATTGTGTTCCAATATTTTGTCTTTATTTATTGTTTCAACTTGTGTAGCGATGATACAATGAGACAGAATAGCAGACCTCTGTCTCCTCCATTCATGGAGGTTCCATTTTCTTACAATCTTGCAACGGCGGTGAAATGATTAAACATTTGGTTTGCACATAGAACAAATGGAAAAATATATTAGCTTTACCCTTTCATTATTTGATTATATGAAGGAAAAGATTGATTTCAAGTGACTGGATGCTCTTCTTATTTCGTTTTATTTAGATGAGATTGAATGAGCTCCAAATATTCTATGAACTTCTTGATGTGCGGTTTTGATTTCATTAGTTTTTGACTCGTTCTTCAACTTCACCCTGTTATAGTACTACGCGACGCCGTTCTCGAAATCTTTGTTCTCTTCCCAGCTCCATTGCTCCTGACATTTTGTTGAGGATGAAGTGAAGTTCATATTTGATGCCACAGTGTTCAGATTTGGCGAATATTCTTTATATGAAAAACTAACGAGAAATGACGAATACTATTAAAGCACATCTTTCAAGATTTAGTCCACTGAGTTCAATTTTTATTTTTTATAATTTGTCAATTTTGGGATTGGATAATTAGTTAGAGAAACCTTAATGGAAAATTTTTGGGTGGTTGATTGATTGATTGGCGGTAGGGGAGAAAAAGGGTGTTTGGCAACTGGGAGAATGAAGGAAAATGGGAGAAAATGAGAGAGTGCATAGAGTAAAAGAGAGATGGAAAAGGAAAATGTTAAAAAAATGTAGTAATTACGGGTAACTTCGACATAATGGTGATTGGGGGGTTAATTTACGGGTAGCTTCTACATAATACGATTAATTATAAGAGTCACATTCAGTTAACGTCGAAGTCGTTGTAGTATAGTGGTGAGTATTCCCGCCTGTCACGCGGGTGACCCGGGTTCGATCCCCGGCAACGGCGTTAAATTTTTTGTCAAAATTTCCAAACCCAATGAAATTTCATTAATCGAATCATTTCAATGGGCCCAAGCCCAATAAAAAATTCATAAATCGAATCATTTGTTTGAATGGGCCTAAGAAACCAAAGCTCAAGGATCTGCCTCTTACGTGTAAAGCCGTTCAGAAAGTAACTGAGCACTGAGCCCATTGCCGACTCAACCTCTCCCCACGCGCTTGAAACCTCGTGCAACTCCACTCCCAATCACGGAGTCATGAACTTGTGGGTCCCTTATGCACCAGCTCTTCTATAGGAGGAAAAAAAAAGTGCTTTATGTCATGAAAATAAAAAAAATTCACGGCATATTTGTACAAGCTTCGTATACATCCACATTTCAAGAGTTTTGACAGAATATAACATTTTTTAAAATATATTATAATTTAAAGTTTATTGGAAAAGAATTAATTAGAGGATGTTACACTGATCGTCTGTTTGGGTAACTATTTTAAATAAATAATATAATTGCTTAAAATAAAATAAATGCTAAAAATAAAACCTTTTCGATACCCGCTAAAATTGCAACTTGTCTGCAACTCAATTAACAGCACCCCCTCTTATCCCGTGATATGATACGCCTACGCCCAAAAATAGAACTTACAACTCAATAAAAGCCAAAATAAGATATAAAAAAAAAAGAATCTTCGCGATTGTGAAGACCTCAAAAACCGCCACGCGCTAATTGACTCGCGTGGAGACTGCAACTGCACTGTTTGTTGAAAGCCGAGGTATTTTTTTTTTTGCCCCTTCTTCCAATTTGGTCTCCAGCGAAGCCAAAATTCCAATCCGATTTGAAGTCTTCGAATCAGGAGGAGTTTAAAAAAATGGTATAAAGGATGCAGAGAACGAGTGGCGATCGAGATCTGGGTATGGAATTGAAATCATCGGAACGTGAGATGAATTTATACGACAACGTTTTCCGGTTTCGCTCCCGATCGGGATTCGATTCTTATTACGTCGCTTGTGAGGCTTTCTCTGAACAACAGCGTTTCGGTCTCTCGTTTTCTGTTCCTTTTGGTGTCAAAATTAAAAGCTTCCTCTAGTAGCGCCTTTTTTTTCTTTTTCTTTTTTCGCCTTTTTTTTGGTTGTGAATTCTCTAGTGTTTGTGATTTTTTTTCTTTTTAAAACATGGACTGCGGTTCCGGTTTTGTGAAATCGGAGACGGAGGACGGTGAGTTCTCCGAGACTGATCCGTCGCGTCGTTATGGTCGGGTACGTGTCGTATCTTCTTTTTTATTTTTCAGAATAATTATTTCTTCTGAATTTAGTAATTCAAATTGCATTTAGGTAAATTCGATTCTTTTAGGTTTAATTGAGTGAAAAATTAGGGTTAGGTTTTCTTATTAATCTTATATTTCATTTTCGTTTAGTTTAATGATTATTGAACAAGTAATTTTAATTGAATTTTCATTTGATTTCATGAGGTGAATTCTATTTCGTGTTAATGATTAGGATGACAGATGTAAATGTTGATTAGAGATATCTTGTTTTTTTTTTTTTTTTTTTTTTTTTTTTTTTTTTGTAATTTATGAAGTTATAATAATAATTGTTTGGTACATTTTGAGGTTTGTTGAATGGATATGCTTGCTTCTGTTAGATCTAGTGATAGTTTGTTTTTATTTCTCCAGTATGATGAAATCTTGGGGAAAGGAGCATTCAAGACTGTGTATGGCTCTACAACCTATATCCTCTCTAATCTCGTATTTCTAGATTTCATAGGTGGTGATTTGAACTGTGTTTGCGTGTAGATATAAGGGATTCGATGAAGTTGATGGGATAGAAGTTGCTTGGAACCAAGTGAATATCGAAGATGTAATGCAGTCACCTGATCAGCTGGAACGATTATATTCGGAGGTTCATCTGTTGAAGTCTTTGAAGCATGAGAATATCATTAAGTTCTATAACTCTTGGGTGGATGATAAGAACAGGACTATCAACATGATAACTGAGCTATTTACTTCGGGCAGTTTGAGGCAGTGAGTTTCATGGGATTTTTTTCACATTTTTCTTTGCTTTTTTTTTTTTTTCCGTGGATTTCATGATTAATTTGTTTTATAAATGTATGTTGATTTAGATACCGTAAGAAGCATAAGAATGTTGATATGAAGGCCATCAAGAACTGGGCGAGGCAGATTCTTCGAGGATTACACTATTTGCATAGTCATGATCCTCCTATCATTCACCGGGATCTGAAATGTGACAATATATTTGTGAATGGGAATAATGGAGAAGTCAAAATTGGAGATCTTGGGTTGGCTATTGTCATGCAGCAGCCTACTGCTCGAAGTGTTATCGGTAAAAACTTTAATTTTTCTGCATTTTATTGGACCATTTTATTAAATCTGTGTAATGTGCAGGTACTCCGGAATTCATGGCTCCTGAACTGTATGAAGAAGAATACAATGAACTTGTCGACATATATTCTTTTGGCATGTGCATACTGGAGATGGTTACTTGCGAATACCCATATAATGAGTGCAAAAATCCAGCTCAAATATATAAGAAAGTTACCTCTGTAAGTTCATGGCCACCTGCAGCAATATGTCACATATTCTTCTGCTTCGGAATGGCCTTTTTGAAATTTCAATTTCTTTCATTGTAGGGTATCAAGCCTGCTTCCCTCAGCAAAGTGAATGATTTCCAAGTTAAGCAATTTATAGAAAAATGTATCGTTCCAGCATCACTGCGATTGCCTGCCTTGGAGCTCCTGAAAGACCCATTCCTTGCAATTGAAAATCCAAAGGAGCTTGTTTGTGATCCCCTGCGGCTACCCAATCTTGTTCCAAAAGTAATGAACTTGGCCGAGTCGGAAGAACCTCATCCCATGGATGTAGACCTTAACCACAAGAAGCTTTGTGGTGACTCTTGTGCTAAAAGCGATATTGGAACTCCTTGGTTTTTAACTCTAGAACTTCAGCGGTTTACTGAGAATAATGAATTCAGGTTAAGAGGAGAGAAAAATGATGATTATACAATTTCACTGACCTTGCGCATTGTTGATAAAAGTGGTAAGTGAATTTGTAGTACAAGCAACTCTCCATTTTTTTCTGCTATAGTATCATCTGATAATGTTGTTATATCAGGTCATGTGAGCAATATCCATTTTGTTTTCTACCTCAATGCCGATACTGCAATTTCAATAGCTGAGGAGATGGTTGAACAACTTGATTTGTCTCATGAAGATGTGGTTTCTATAGCTGAGTTGATTGATAACTTGATCATGAAGCTCGTGCCTGGATGGAATCCTTCATTAGGAAGCAGCGCTAGTCAGCAAAATAGTTTACTCAAGGGTTCCGTAGAACCACAAAGTGATTCAACCGCATTGAAGTGTATGGGGGAGTCAGGGTCCAACAAGGCCTTTACTGAGGCAGTTAGCCAGCAATGTGTTTGTTCTGAGTTGGATAGCGTGAAATATCAATACACTCCAGAGTCTATCGATTCAGATATTTCTGCTGAATTTGACCCGGTCATTTCAGATGCCTACATTGACAAATCTTCAGCGCCTCCTGTTTACAGTCTTGATGAATGCCATAAAGCTTCAAATACATATGATTTCAATGCTCGTTATGCAGTTTATGATCCTGGGAGGCATGAAGATATAGCAGATGAGATTTCTCTTGGTGAATCTATTTTGTTCAATGAGTCCACACAGAACTCTGAGATATCCTTCACTGACTCATACTCCGGTCTATCAAAAAATTTGAGCTTGTCAAGCATCAGCTCGCTATCCCTAGCTGACAAAGAACATTCTGAAGCTCTAAAGCTGGAGCTCGATGCCATTAACTCCAAATATCAGCAGTGCTTTCAGGAACTCCTGAGGCTGAGGGAGGAAGAAATGGAAAATGCCCGAAAGAGGTGGCTCGCAGGGAACAATGTATCTGTTATATGAAGTTCTGTATTTCTCTATAGGATTTTCTTTTTCCCCTTTGCTTGCATTGTTGCCATTATTTCCTTGCAACGGTTGCTTTGGAAAATTCATTCTTTAACAAATCATTTCATTTGTTTGATTTGATGATCTTATTATTGTGTAATTAAACCATATTTTTAGTCATCTCCATCTCTTTATTCCTGATTGGAGTATTTAGGTGGCTTCCTAAAAGTGGGAACATATTCACAGATTTAGGTGGCGAAGAAAGGTAAAGACAGTACCTTTGTGAAAGGAGGAATCAAATAAGCTACCAATTAGTGCACGATCACATTTTTAATTCTCAATGTTGCAATATCTACAAGATGTACTATCATCATCTTACAACTATTTTGATTTATAAACTTCCATTTATGAGCTTCTTCTGTATCAACATAAGAAAATTGTATACCAAAATGGAACAAAATACAAGCTTCAACCAATTCTTGTAAACATCAACAACATCTAATTGTATTTTGCAAGTCAGACAGAAGATGAAGAAACAAAATTGATTTTGTTGTTTCAATTTCTTTTTAAAAAAACAAAAACGATGTGTAGACTTTTACATGCAATTATTATTACTGCCGAATGAAGAAGACTTGACATTGTGCCAACATTTCGAAACAACTATAATTGAAATTAATGCAATGTGCCACCAACCAATTTTTGAAATATCTAAGTTTTTTTTTTTACATCGTTGGAAACTCCGCCGTCAAATCACTCATTCCGAGCTTAAACGGAACAGGTAAAACTTCTGACTGTCTCATACTCTTACAAGAAACGCATTTTCTGAATTCGAATCCAGTACCTTAAGGTAAGATCATGGACCCTATATCACAAAACCACGCCTTTTGGGGACTTGAAATATATACGTATTAGTTATTTATTCAGTATTTCCACAACATCATACCTAAATAAATAAAGAAACCCACTTTCGGCTTTCCTTTGCCATCATGAATTAAAACAATGGCAAACATTTTGAATCGACATATATTTTCATACGGTGTGAACGGTATAATTAAGTGGGCACCGACAGCCGCTAACACAATAACAATTATGGCATTAATTTTTTCAAGAAGTGATTGCTTTAATGAAAGGCAAGCAATGCATTTCAGTATGGAAGAAGAAAATATTCACAGGGCCAATCATTGCCTTATAGTAGAAACCAAATAATCAAACCCTTGTAGCAAGCAGTTAATAGTTTTCCCAGAAACACAAAATTACCATATTCATGTTGCCAATCCTAAATCAAAATATGAACTGTCCCCCTAATGTCATCAATTACACAAATCAGATCAGTTCCAAACATTATGTACGTTTTTCTTCTCACACTATGATTCTTTGTCAATTTCACGCCCAGAGCATATCTAAATTCAATAAAAATCAGCATACACCAGAACACTACATCTAGCAAGACAATAATAACACACAAATCTTGCTGTGCTCAAGAAGAAGGGTATGTCAAGTCGGACATAGGAAATGAAAATTTTGAAACATAATCAGCATTCCCAGCAGCATAATTTACTCGCAGATCTTATTTACAGAATCAATTATCTTTGTTATAATATCCACACAGGAAACACAATGATAACACACAGAAGAAGAATAAGTGAATATTTTCAAATGGCGAGAATTTTCTGGCCAGGACAAACATTTTGAAGCAACCCTACATTTAACACAATCATCACTGATAAATCAGAAATTATCACGGGTACTACCAGTTTTCTTTGGCTATTTTTGATATCTCAAGAATGAATTTCCCTTCCTTGTACTTTTGTGTTTCCTCATAAGCTCGTTCATACTTCCATCCCAACACCTCTCGGCAATCATAGCAGTAGACATCCGCAACTGTGTGGAGACCGGTCATAAGATGCCGGTCTTCTTTAGGCCCCACCATAATATTCATCACATGCGAGAACAGAAAAGCTCGACCATGTCTTCCCTAACAACAAAATCAATCAAGGAACTTGTTAAGGAAATTAGATTACATTATACAAGATATTTCTTCCCTATTATATGAGGATTTCCTATATTCATTATTATTGTACATAATTATATGATTCCTTTCCTATTTCGGTTTTCTATGTAGCCTATATAAAGGCTCATACCATTGTAAATACAATATAGAGTAAATTCAAGACTTTCTTTAATTATCTAACATGGTATCAAACATCTTTCATTATCTAACATGGTATCAAACATCAGGATACGAATTTTATAGTTTCTCTCTATCTAGTTTTCATCGGCGCGTGAGGATCACGGCTACCATCGGCGCCGTGAGGCGTCGCCTTCACTGCGCCACCTTCACTACGCCACCTTTCCCACCATCCACAAATCTCAATTAATTTATTTTTCTTTTCAATCACAGCCACAAACCAATATTAATGTGTTTCTCAACAAACACTTCCTAGCTGACATGCTCCCTTAACAACCAACCATTTGTTTCGTAGGGACTAATATTTGCTTCGTTTTTCAAGTCCCGAAACAATTACTGACATTTATCAGCAAGACCATTATACATATACTCCCCCATTAGTGCATTATAAGTAGCAGTTGTCTTAAGACGCTTGTTAGTAGCCTTGGCAAATAGCTCAGCCGCAAGATCTACATTCTTCATTCATTAGCCCAACAAAGCCAGATCCATCCCTTTGCCTCCTTAACAGAGACAAGCGCTTCTCGTCCAAAACCTCATCTTCCTCATTAGCCCTCTACTATCGCCATGCTCGCCACCTTATCTCTATTTTGTCTTTTCTTGCCCATTTTCTTCCTGACTTTGGCAAAATTCTTCAACTCTTATTTCAAGCTTCCGCTCTCCTTTCGAGCTTCAACTCTCTCTTTTCGGGATTCGGCTTTCTCCTTTTGGGCTTTCAGCCTCCCTCTCGAGATTTCACTCTCTCGTGATTTCACTCCCACTTGGGCTTCGGCTCCCTCTCGGGCCCCCTTCGAGCTTCGTATGTTAAAACTCATCAATTATCTCCAAGTTTCAAGCCTCTGAGATTCAAGATTTCCAGTTTCAAGACTCCGATATTTGATTTCAAGATGCAAACTCAAGCTTGTTCCTTCGTCATCAGCTTGAGTTTGAGGGGGGTGTTAAGGAAATTACATTACAGTATACATGATATTTCTTCATTGATAAGGACATTACATTAAATAAGATATTTCCTCCCTATTATATTTCCCTATTATATGAAGATTTACCATATTAATTATTATTGTACATAATTATATGATGATGCCTTTCCAATTTTAGTTTTCTATGTAGCCTATAAAGGCTCATACCATTGTCAACACAATATAAAGTGAATTCAAAACTTTTCATTATCTAACAGAACAAAAATTTTGGAACATATAATGAACAATCTCTGCTCACAAGCACAACACAAAACAAGATAAATTCACAAGTATAGCATAAAAAGCAACCCACTAAAATCCCACTTGTCTATGTTGAATTGAGATGAAACTTTAGTTGAGTTATACAACTTGTTAAAAATAGGAAAATATCTTTAAGATTGCTAGAGATATGGTAATTGATTATAATTGATTATGGGTAGATTTATCTTCCTTTTATAGAGAAGACTGAAGGCTATATATGGCCAATTCTTGTATAGTTTAAAATAAGAAAATAAAAAAGAGGGTTTCCTCAATTTCTTCATGGTATCAGTAGGTTGATCCTAGGGTTTCCTTTTTTTTTTTTTTTTCTTTTTCCGGCGTCACTGTTCACGAGTACTGTTCACGCACACTGTTCACCGTCACTGTTCACGGGCACTGTTCATCGTCACTGTTCACGGACTGTTCACGAGCGATGTTCATCGTCACTGTTCACGCATACTATTCATCGCCGCTGTTCCCTGCCATGGCCGACCTGAGCAGTAATCATCCTCCCCGCCCATCCGTCCACCCGAGCAGTAATCAAGTTGATCTTTCCCCGTCCTCGGACTACTTCGACCAGCCCTCTCAGAATGTTACTTTGTCTAAAGCTGAATATGCAGCTTTCCTCCAGTATCAGGCCTCTCAGTCCTGGTCATCTGCTTCCGTTGCACATACTGGTAATTCTGTTGCCTGCATCACTCAGTCCTCACAATTGGGCCCATGGGTCTTGGACTCTGGCGCCTCTGATCACATTTCTGGTAATCCAAAACTTTTGTATTCTTTAACTAGTTATCATTCTCTTCCTATGGTTACTCTTGCTAATGGTTCTAAAACTATCGCTAAAGGAATTGGACAAGCCTCTCCTGTTCCTTCCTTACCTCTGAAATCTGTGCTTTATGTACCGGGTTGTCCTTTCAATCTTATTTCTGTTAGTAAAGTCACTCATGATCTGAATTGTTCTGTCACATTTCTTAATCATTCTGTTATTGTACAGGACCAGGGTACGGGACGGATGATTGGTACAGGACGTGAGTCACAAGGCCTTTATCATCTCACGCAGTCATTGCCTGCGGTCGCTTGCACCTCCACCGATTCTGCTGATGTTCTCCACAACAGTTTGGGTCACCCCAGTCTCTCTAAGCTTCAGAAGCTAGTTCCGCAACTTTCTTCATTATCTTCACTTCCATGTGAGTCGTGTCAACTTGGGAAACATACTCGTGTACGATTTCCCAATCGAGTCAATAATCGGGCCGCGTCCCCTTTTGAGTTAATTCATTCCGATGTTTGGGGTCCATGTCGTGTCAATTCTGCTATGGGATTTCGGTATTTTGTGACATTTATTGATGATTACTCTCGAAATACTTGGCTATTTTTAATGAAAGATCGTTCTGAGTTATTTCCTATTTTTCGAAAATTTTGTGCTGAAATCAAAACTCAATTTGATATTCCCATTCGTGTATTTCGTAGTGATAATGCTCGGGAATATTTTTCTGCTCCTTTTACCACCTTTATCTCATCTCAAGGTATTCTACATGAGTCATCTTGTGTCTATACACCCCAACAAAATGGTCTAGCTGAACGTAAAAACCGACATCTCATTGAGACGGCTCGTACCTTATTAATCCATAACCATATACCTTTTCGTTTCTGGGGGGATGCAGTTCTTACTGCTTGCTATCTCATTAATCGCATGCCTTCTTCTGTTTTACAAGACCAAATCCCCACTCTATCTTATTTCCCAACCAACCTCTCTATTCGGTCCCTCTTCGCATATTTGGTTGTGTGTGTTTTGTCCATAATCTAACCCCGGGACAAGATAAACTTTCTGCTAAATCTACTAAATGCATCTTCTTAGGATATTCCCGACTTCAAAAAGGGTACCGATGTTATTCTCCAGATAATAACCGCTACTTTCTCTATGCCGACGTCACATTCTTCGAGTCATCACCTTACTTCTCTCCTCATACCCCGACTCTTCCCGCCCCTCCCTTCTACGTTACTACATGTTCCATTTTTTCATCCTCCACTTGAGACTATGTCACCATCACGTCCTCTTCAGGTATATCACCGTCGTCCTCGTTCTCTATCTTCCGCCGGCATTGACACTGCAGCCACTGACTCACAACCTGCTCCAGCTCCTGCCCGTACATTGGACCTTCCTGGCCCAATTGCCACCAGTAAAGGTATTCGTTCCACTCGTAATCCACATCCTATTTATACATTTCTCAGTTATCATCGTTTATCTGCTCCATATTTTGCTTTTGTCTCCACCTTGTCTTCTGTTCCTCTTCCTAGAAATGTCCATGAGGCTTTGTCTGATCCAGGATGGAAACAAGCAATGATAGATGAAATGGCTGCTTTACACTCAAGTGTCACTTGGGATTTGGTTCCGTTACCCCCTGGGAAATCTACAGTTGGTTGTCGATGGGTTTATGCGGTGAAAGTTGGTCCTGATGGGCAGATTGATCGACTCAAGGCTCGCCTTGTTGCTAAAGGTTATACCCAGATATTTGGTTTGGACTATGGTGACACTTTTTCTCCTGTAGCTGTGGATGCTGGTTTTCGCCCGAGGTCCACAATCAGAATTTGTAGATTGGGGGCATTAACGATCCTGCAAAACAAAGATAAAGTGAACGGGAGTAGACTACCACCGGTATGGTGGGTGCCGGGTACACTCCGACGCTCAAGTCAGTATAGTGAAATGAGCTGCCATTATGTAATATGAAGAAATAAGGCTTATTGTTACCTTACTTTCTTTTGATAGCCGTGAGGGCGGTGACAAATGAATGGAATTCTCAGAACTTGTGTCAGAGAATAGAAGTTTTTAAGAATGATGTTCAGCCTGCCTTTGAACCTGAATTATCTTCCCTTTTATAGATCTGAAAAGTGATTATTTCGTAGTTGTGATCAAAGCTGGCAATGGGTCTACAATGTGCTGATATATCTGGCTATGGAACCCACAACGTGTCTTGGATCCAACTTTCGGCGTTGCATGTGTTTGTGTTTAGAAAAAGTAAAAATAGTTAGTAACAATCATGTCTTATGCTGTCTATTTTATTTAGTTTTTCATTTGTAGTGTTCTGTACCGATAAAATAAAGTCTTCTGGGCTGGGTCTTCTAATATGTTTTTTAAGGGCCAATATTTATGGGCTTTTAGTATTGAATCTTGACGTGAAATGACAGTTTTACCCTCGGGTCCAAATTTGGCACGTACAGTTTGTTCCCTACTCTTAAGTCAAAAAGTTTTTGACTTGAGAGTAATAAATCGAATGTATCATCTGGGATTTGCTCTTTAGTATGTAAAACTTATTCTTAATCGTTATGGAGTAGTCATTTAATCTTAACAATGATGATTTTCTGAACCAGTTGAAGATCAGGATTCTGTCTAATTCTACCTGAACCTGGTGAAGGTCAGGATAATCCCCATGCTACGGGTCCGTGGACCAGGGGATTTACTCATGTCGCCTGGGCCAGCTGAAGGCCAGGTTTTGAACTTGACTCTATGTGAGCCAGTGGGGAATGTTCCCAGTCGACTGAACCTGGTGAAGGTCAGGATAATCCCCATGCTACGGGTCCGTGGACCACGGGAATTACTCATGTCGCCTGGACCAGCTGAAGGCCAGGTCTTAAACTTGACTCTATGTGAGCCAGTGGGGAATGTTCCCAGTCGACTGAACCTGGTGAAGGTCAGGATAATCCCCATGCTACGGGTCCGTGGACCAGGGGAATTACTCATGTCGCCTGGACCAGCTGAAGGCCAGGTCTTAAACTTGACTCTATGTGAGCCAGTGGGGTATGTTCCCAGTCGACTGAACCTGGTGAAGGTCAGGATAATCCCCTGCTACGGGTCCGTGGACCAGGGGAATTACTCATGTCGCCTGGACCAGCTGAAGGCCAGGTCTTAAACTTGACTCTATGTGAGCCAGTGGGGAATGTTCCCAGTCGACTGAACCTGGTGAAGGTCAGGATAATCCCCATGCTACGGGTCCGTGGACCACGGGAATTACTCATGTCGCCTGGACCATCTGAAGGCCAGGTCTTAAACTTGACTATGTGAGTCAGTGGGGAATGTTCCCAGTCGACTGAACCTGGTGAAGGTCAGGATAATCCCCATGCTACGGGTCCGTGGACCACGGGAATTACTCATGTCGCCTGGACCAGCTGAAGGCCAGGTCTTAAACTTGACTCTATGTGAGCCAGTGGGGAATGTTCCCAGTCGACTGAACTTGATGAAGGTCAGGATATATGGCTATAGTGTCGGATGAAGTCACCAAGTCTCAAGTCATACATGTGTAGTAGTAGTAGTGATGATAATTCTCAAACTACATACTAGATAATGTCGAATGAGATTCATATCATGTCTCAGATCATGCAAGCGTGGTAAAATATCAATTCCCAAACTACATGCTAGATTATGTCGACTGGGTTTCATATCATATCTCAAGTCATACCTCTGTTGTGATTAATAAATCCCAAGCTAGATGATGTCGACAATCATGTCTCAAATCATGCAAGTGTAGTAACTATAACAATTCCCAAGCTGCATTCATGCAGTTACTGACCGACACTTCATCAAGCAATATATATAGCAATGTCGATTGGGATATATATTACAAATTTAAAGCCTCACTGATGTCGAGTGGGAGATATGTAATGGTGTAAGTCATACCTTGTAATGTTGATAACAATATGTATGACAACCACCTTCATTGTGTCGAACGAAACATATACCTCACACATGCATGTCGGTTGGAGAATAATAACTCAATACATTCTATCATGCTTGTCGTCTGGAATGTACCTACAATCATCTTACAAATACATGTCGTATGGAATAATAACATGAATCATTCTCATATTTGTCGACTGGAATGTACCTGCACAAATCTCGTGCATATATGTCGACTGAAAGTAATACATGAAAATTCACTCACGCTTGTCGACTGGAATGTCTGCAAAAATCTCGTGCATATATGTCGACTGAAAGTAATACATGATACATTCACTCATGTTCGTCGATTGGGGTGTTCCTACAAAGATCTTACCACATACTTGTCGACTGGATCATATGCAAAGTTTCATACCATATACTCGTCGACTGGAATATTTTTACATCAAGTCTTCATATAATGTCGACTGTAGTGTACATGTCGACTGGAATATATTTGCATCACGTCTTCATGTAGTGTCGACTGGAATGTACCTGCAAACATATAATTGTCTACTGGGATCTCATATTCATGTCTACTGGAATATATTTACATCAAGTCTTCTTATAATGCCGACTGGAGTGTACATGTCGACTGGGATATATTTGCATCACGTCTCCATGTAGAGTCGACTGGAATGTACCTGTCGACTGAGACGATCCTGTAAGGATCAAATATTCACCTGTATATATGACGACTGAAATAACCTTCTAAAATGTAAATGTTACCGCCTAATGTCGACTGAACTAATCCAATAATGATTTCATGCATGTATCTCGATTGGATTGATTATATGAATCATTATGCTTTTTGATTCGAGTTTACTTTTGTAGAATGAAACAAGACGTCGGGGTTTACTCTGTAGGGAATAAATTCATTGACAGATGTCAACCAATCGCCAAAGATGTCTACACAATGATAATATCCTTGGAAGATAGTAAGGAAGTTGGGCTTGTGGGAGTTTGGAGCCCAAGTTCATTTACTGAAACCCTAGTGGGGTTTTCGAGGTGTCTTTTGGAGGGAAATTGTGGCGCCTAAAAGGAGAGTATAAGAATGGTATTGAGTCTCATTTGGTCTCAAACAAAAATTTCTCTCGGTTGGCAAGCTTAAGGGAGCTCTCAAGATTTCAAGGTATTCTTCATAATCTTCTTCGTATTCTTCAACATCTTCAAATGTTCATATTGTAGATTCAATTTGTTCTAAGTCAAATAGGCCGCTAGATCTTGAAAAACATAGTGAAACTTACGGATTTTGTTTATGGTTTGGACGTGTTTTGATCTTCAAAGGGGTAGAAATTTTTAGGACATTTGTGTTTGTTGTTTGGAAAATGTCGAGTGAGGATTCGTTGGGTAGTTTAGGTGCTCAAATAGACAAGTATATTGAACAACCTATGAGTGAATCAAGCGATGAAGAAACTATTAGGGATTGGTCGTATGAAGATTTTAAAGAGGTTGGAATTGTAACTATAGCTAGACCACCGTTAGGAATACCCACCGAAGCTACGCCACTTAGATCATTACCTACAATTGAGGAGTCGAGTGAGATCCCAAGTACAAGTGAACCGACAAATATCTTAACCAAAAATCCAGCTAGTCGAGTGACTGAAAGATCGATGAGAGAGATGAGATTGAAATATAGATTTCCTTCATCAATTGAAGTAAGGTTAGCATCGCCGACTGAAAGGATAGACTACAGAATTCCCAGGTGGATTGGGTTTTATGAACGTCCCTTTATTGATGGATTCAGATTCCCTGTTCCAAAGTTAGTATGGGAAGTCTTGAATCATTACCAGCTGGCTCCATCGCAACTAATGCCAAACACTTGGAGGATTCTACTGTCGCTTGAGTGCATGTCTTTTGAATTGGGGATCGTGTTTGGGGTGCGAGAATTATTGTATACTTACTATATGAAAGAACACCTGAGAGAAAAAATGAGATATCACCTGTATCTACGCCAAAAGAGGGAGCACTTGGTATTGGGGCTTACAACAAATGATAGGGGTGATTGGCAAAAAAGTTATTTCTTCGTGAGAGGAGAGTGTTTGTTTGGGTCGAATGAGAGTGGAGAAATACCTGAACATTGGAATTCGTCGAGTGAGTATTATTTCACCCTTTTAAATTCTATATTACAACTTGTATGATTGTAAATATTCTTCTTGATCTTCTTTCAGGTCTTCAGCTGAATAGAACATTCGATACTACTCAACGAGCCGTCGCAAATACTAACCGCATCCTCGGTTTGCCTGACTCGAAGAGGAATTGGAGAGCGGCTTTAGATGAGAGGAGACTGAAGTTAACTCCGCTGTGGAAAGAAGTGGTTTATTCTGAAGGTACTCCCTTGGCTTTGAGTAAGCATATTTTGGCAGTGATTTTGTGCACTTGGGCGATTGAGGTTACATTTGGGAGGCTGCTATTTCTAACACCGCTGACTCCTGAAGAATTTTTATGCGCAGTTGAGATGATGTCGGGTCCATTTAAGGTGCCAAAACTTGATGAAATGAGAAACCGGAGGAAGACTAAGAAAGCCAAAGAGAAGGAGCCTGAAACCGCAAATTTGGACATCGCCAAACCAGCTGAAGTCGTTCCGGTAAATGTGTCGGAACCAACGACCCAGTCGACTGAGAAGGTATCCGCCTCGAAAAAGAGAAAGGCAGTAGTAGAAGTGGAGGAAGACGCAGAAGGCGTAGTAGTGAGGATTCCCCACGGGTCTACTGCAATTTCGGATCCTTCTAGCCTTTCTAAGTTTATTAAACGTCTGTTGCTGGAAGAAGACGAGCAGCGGCTGATTGAATTGGGTCCAACCGAAACAAGCAAGAAGATTTCGGCTTTAAGTTATCAGGTATATATATCTATCATATATATATTATCGATTTTGAAGAAGTCGTATGGAATGTACTAAAATAAATTTCTTTCAGGTTATGGAATGTGGTATTTTTATGCAACAGTATGCTGAATTAAGCCAGAGGAGGATGAGGGACTTAGAAAAAGCAAACACATCGGTCAGAAGAGATTTCGGTGAGCTGAAAGCAAATTTTGACGCTACCGAAAGGAAATTGAGGATGGTCGAGAAAGAGCTGAGAGAGACTCAAGCGACACTGAAATTGGAGAAGGAAGTGTCTGAGGCTACCAATGAAGCGTTCAAAGAAAGTTTGGAGGGCTTGAGGAAGGAAAAGGCCGAGTTGCTTGACCAACTCGAATTGGTTGCCTTCGAATCAATGATGAAAGAGAGGAGCAACCTAATGGAAGAATATTTAGCTGGCCAGAATGTCGCTTGGAAGCCGAGGAAATGGATTCGCGAATATGAGAGGCTGGCTGCTGGGGTTTCACTTACAAGCGAGGGTGAAGAAGAAGAAAAGGGGAAGAAGTGATTTCAAAAGAAGCTGCTGAAGGAGAGCAAATGGCCATTGGAGAAGCCAGAAGAAGAAATAGCATAATGGAGAAACAGGCTGAGACGGTAGGGGTCCCTGGAACGACTGAAATTATCCCTTTTGTACCCAGTCAGGCCGCTGATGTTCCACTGGCGGAAGCTCAGCCTTCCCATGAAGTTCCGTCGACTGATACGCCCGTGGAATGAATATGTAATCTTAACTTTGACTATCTTTTTGTAATGGGAAATTGCTAATACAAAATGTTTCCTTTTTGCTTTATATCTAAGGTTTCATTTTTATTTTCTCTGTATAGTTATATCAGAATGCACAAATTTCATCACACAACATTTTATTATAAAATACTTCATTGGCCAAATGGGCAACACAAAAGAAAAATAAAAATTACCGGTAAAACCGTTTGAGATGAATTGCATTCCAGCTATTTTGAATTGGCCTTCCTTCTGTCGTTTCCAATTTGTAGGCGCCCTGCCCAACAATCTTCGTAATGACGTATGGGCCTTCCCAATTTGGTCCTAGCTTTCCGTCCTTGATCTCTTTGGTATTCTGAAATACTTTCCGTAAGACCCAATCTCCTTCTTTAAACGTTCTGCACCGAACATTCTTGTTAAAATATCTGGCCATTCTCTGCTGATGTGCTGCAAGTCGTATGGAGGCTCGTTCTCTCATTTCGTCAACCGTATCAAGGCTATAACTCATGAGTTGTTGATTTGTGTTTTCGTCGAGCCATTGGTATCGAGGAGTTGGAACAACTCCTTCGACTGGGATCACTGCTTCACACCCAAACACAAGGGAGAATGGGGTTTGTCCAGTTGATGACCGGGCCGTAGTTCTGTAGGACCACAAGACACCTGGAAGTTCATCTGCCCATGCTCCTTTCGATTTCTCTAATCTTTTCTTCATTGTATTCAAGATCGTCTTGTTGGATGATTCAGCTTGACCATTCGCTTGAGGAAAACGTGGAGTTGAAAAGTTCAACTTGATTCCCCAATTCTTGCAGAAGTTTTGGAAACGGTAGCTGATGAATTGGGACCCGTTGTCAGTTACAATTTCCTTCGGCAAACCGAATCGACAAATGATGTTTTTCCATACGAAGTTTTGCACTTCTAAGTCCCGTATCTTGGCAAAGGCTTCTGCTTCGATCCATTTGGAATAGTAGTCTGTAAGGGCGAGCATGTAGACTCGCTGTCCAGGGGCGGTAGGCAGCTTCCCAACGATGTCCATTCCCCATTTCATGAATGGCCAAGGTGAGAGAATCGGCTTCAACTTCTCTGGTGGTAAGTGTGAGACGGGAGCAATCTTTGACATTTCTCGCATTTTCGAGTGATTTCAACCGAATCAGCCCGCATAGATGGCCAATAGTATCCCGTCGTGTGGGCTCGGGAGGCTAAGCTTCTTCCACCGGAATGGTTTCCACATTCTCCTTCATGAAGTTCGGTCAAAACGTACCGGGCTTCCTCTGGAGTGAGACATTTGAGGTAGGGACCAGAAAGTGATCTCTTCAAAAGTTGCCCATCATGTAGCGTGAATCTGGCAGCTTGTCGTTGAATCTTTCGAGCCTCAATTTTATCTTCTGGAAGCATGCCGTTTTGTAAATATTTCTCAATTGGAGTCAACCATGAGTCGCCTGATGTGAGTGTTGAAACTTCTTCGACTCCATTCTTCCAAATCGCAGGCCACTGCAAATATACAATTGGGATGGATTGGATTTTTTTTCCTTCAATCGCTGAACCCAGTGTAGCTAAAGCATCTGCGTGCTTATTTTCATTTCTGGGGATTTGAGAAATGGTTATCTGTTCAAATGTCGACTGGATTTCTTTTACCTTTTTTAGATAAGAAACCATCTGTGAATCTCTAGCTTGATATGAACCCTGGAATTGATTCACGATTAATTGAGAATCTGATTTCACTTCGATCTTCTTGGCACCGAGCTCTTGGGCCAAATTTAAGCCAGCTATGAGGGCTTCGTATTCGGCTTCGTTATTAGAGACTTTGAATCCACATTTAATCACCTGTTGCAATACATCGCCTTCAGGAGTTGTAATCACAATCCCTAAGCCGCATCCACGTTTATTGCTTGACCCGTCAACTGCCAAACTCCAGGTAGTGGAAGGATGGATACATTGGATTTCTTGTTCAGCTGGTATCTGTAGATTGGAGCTGAAATCAGCAACAAAATCTGCGAGTGCTTGTGACTTGATCGCGGTGCGTGGTAAGTACGTGATGTCGTGCTCTCCTAGTTCCACAGCCCACTTGGTCAGTCTCCCTGAAAGCTCAGGTTTATGAAGAATGCTCCTCATTGGATATGATGTATAGACAGTGATTGGATGACCCTGAAAATATGGTCGTAGCTTCCTTGCTGCAGTTACCAGCGCCAGTACCAATTTTTCCATATGAGGGTAGCGTGATTCTGCATCTAACAATGCTTTACTCACATAGAGTAGACTGGGAGTTGAGTTCCGTTTTCTTCTCGGATCAGGACTGCACTTACTGCTTGTTCTGAGACTCCTAAGTAGAGAAAAAGTCTTTCATTGTCGAGTGGCTTAGATAACAATGGTGGAGAAGATAAGTATCGTTTGAGTTCTGTCAACGCCTTTTCGCAGGCTGGAGTCCACTCGAAGTGTTTTGCCTTCTTCAAGGCTGAGAAGAATAGAAAACTCTTATCGGTCGACTTGGAAATGAATCTATTAAGTGCGGCTATTCTCCCGGCAAGTCGCATGACATCTTTTGGAGTGGAAGGAGAAGGAATGTCAAGAATAGATCTGATCAGTTGGATTGGCTTCTATTCCTCGTCGCGTGACCATGTATCCAAGAAATTTCCCTGAAGCGACTCCAAAAGCACATTTTGTTGGATTCAATTTCATACCGTACTTCCTCATTGTGTCGAATGCCTGCTCCAAATGTGTGAGATGTTGTTCGGCTTCTATTGACTTTACCAGCATGTCATCTATATAAACCTCCATGGTCTTCCCTATCTGTGAGAAAACATTTTGTTCACCATTCGTTGATAAGTTGCTCCAGCATTTTTGAGTCCGAATGGCATCACTTTATAACAATATATGCCTCTGTTGGTGATGAATGCAGTTTTCTCCTGGTCGTTCGGATGCATGAGGATTTGATTGTAGCCTGAATAAGCATCCATGAAACTCAGTAACTCATGGCCTGCTGTAGCGTCAACCAAGGAATCAATATGAGGTAATGGGAAGGAATCCTTGGGGCACGCTTTGTTCAAATCTGTGAAGTCGATGCAAACTCTCCATTTCCCGTTCTTCTTTCGTACTATCACCACATTAGCTAACCATTCTGGGAATTGAACCTGCTTGATGGCTCCATTTTGTAATAATTTTTGGACTTCTTCATTGATGATCTGATTTCTCTCCGGGGCAAACTTTCTTCTTTTCTGCCTGACAGGAGGGTAGTTTGGATCTACATGGAGCTCATGGGTGATTAACTCTGGGTCGATCCCGGTCATATCCTCGTGTGACCAGGCGAAACAATCATGTCGCTTCATCAAGAAATCAATTAGGTCGGTTCGTAGCTTGGGATCCAGATTAACTCCAATTGGTACTTTGTGATCTGCATATTCTGGGTGTATTGAGACTTCGTCTAGCTCCTCCAAAGTTCGTAACCGTTCTTGTAGCATAGATATTTGGGTTGAAGTTGGATCTGGTGTCAACTCGCTACTCGAAGCCATGAATGACAGTTAGAATTGTAGACTGTGAAATCTTTTGTTTGCTATAAATCGCCAAGGCCCCACGGTGGGCGCCAAATTGTGGATGCTGGTTTTCGCCCGAGGTCCACAATCAGAATTTGTAGATTGGGGGCATTAACGATCCTGCAAAACAAAGATAAAGTGAACGGGAGTAGACTACCACCGGTATGGTGGGTGCCGGGTACACTCCGACGCTCAAGTCAGTATAGTGAAATGAGCTGCCATTATGTAATATGAAGAAATAAGGCTTATTGTTACCTTACTTTCTTTTGATAGCCGTGAGGGCGGTGACAAATGAATGGAATTCTCAGAACTTGTGTCAGAGAATAGAAGTTTTTAAGAATGATGTTCAGCCTGCCTTTGAACCCTGAATTATCTTCCCTTTTATAGATCTGAAAAGTGATTATTTCGTAGTTGTGATCAAAGCTGGCAATGGGTCTACAATGTGCTGATATATCTGGCTATGGAACCCACAACGTGTCTTGGATCCAACTTTCGGCGTTGCATGTGTTTGTGTTTAGAAAAAGTAAAAATAGTTAGTAACAATCATGTCTTATGCTGTCTATTTTATTTAGTTTTTCATTTGTAGTGTTCTGTACCGATAAAATAAAGTCTTCTGGGCTGGGTCTTCTAATATGTTTTTTAAGGGCCAATATTTATGGGCTTTTAGTATTGAATCTTGACGTGAAATGACAGTTTTACCCTCGGGTCCAAATTTGGCACGTACAGTAGCCAAAATTGCTTCCGTCCGCCTGTTTCTCTCCATGGCTGCTATGCGTCACTGGCCACTCTATCAGCTGGACATCAAGAATGCCTTCCTTCATGGAGACCTCCAAGAGGAAGTCTATATGGAGCAACCACCTGGTTTTGTTGCTCAGGGGGAGTATGGTCTGGTTTGTCGGCTTCGTCGCTCTCTGTATGGTCTCAAACAGTCTCCTCGTGCTTGGTTTGGGAGATTTAGTACTGTTATTCAGAAATTTGGTATGACTCGTAGCGAAGCAGACCACTCAGTTTTCTATCGCCATTCCAATGGCCAATGCATTTACTTGGTTGTATATGTGGATGATATAGTCATTACTGGAAGTGACCAAGAGGGAATTCGACAACTGAAAACACATTTATTTAATCATTTTCAGACTAAGGATTTAGGACTACTAAAGTACTTCCTTGGCATAGAAGTAGCACAATCTCATACCGGTATAGTCATCTCTCAGAGAAAATATGCTATAGACATTCTTCAAGAAACAGGCATGTTAGATTGTAAACCTGTTGACACGCCCATGGATCCAAATGTTAAACTTCTGCCAAAAGAGGGGGAGCCATTGGAAAACCCTGAGGAGTATAGGAAATTAGTTGGAGAGCCACTAAAAGATCCTGGACGATATAAGCGGTTAGTTGGAAAGTTGAACTATCTTACAATTACTCGCCCAGATATCTCATTCGCAGTCAGTGTGCTTAGCCAATTCCTGCAAACTCCATGTGAAAGTCATTGGGATGCTGTCATACGTATTCTTAAGTATATTAAGAAAGCGCCAGGACAAGGATTATTGTATGAAGATAAAGGCAATACTGAGATAGTTGGATATTCTGATGCAGATTATGCAGGCTCTCCGTCCGACAGGCGTTCTACTACAGGATATTGTGTTTTAATTGGAGGCAACCTAGTATCCTGGAAAAGTAAGAAACAAGCAGTTGTTGCCAGGTCTAGTGCAGAAGCAGAATATCGAGCTATGGCCTTGGCAACATGTGAGTTAGTATGGTTAAAACAGTTGTTACAGGAATTAAAGTTTGGAGGTGGGACACAAATGAAGCTAATTTGTGACAACCAAGCAGCACTACATATAGCATCTAACCCTGTGTTTCATGAAAGGACCAAGCACATAGAAGTCGATTGTCACTTTATCAGGGAGAAAATTTTATCTGGATGCATGGTCACTAGCTTCGTCAACTCTGAAGGACAATTAGCGGACATCCTCACTAAGTCTCTTCGCGGTCCTCGTATTGATTTTATTTGTAACAAGCTTGGTGCATATGATCTATATGCTCCAGCTTGAGGGGGAGTGTTAAAAATAGGAAAATATCTTTAAGATTGCTAGAGATATGGTAATTGATTATAATTGATTATGGGTAGATTTATCTTCCTTTTATAGAGAAGACTGAAGGCTATATATGGCCAATTCTTGTATAGTTTAAAATAAGAAAATAAAAAAGAGGGTTTCCTCAATTTCTTCACAACTAATAACAACTTAAAAATGGCCCGAAACAACTCTAAAAGCACATGTCTAGGTTAATCTTTTACCCTGCATTCCCCACAACCAAATAACAACAGAAGATCAGTTCTTTTGTTACAATCCTGATCAATTTTTTCGCCATCCTTCTTATGGTAGCCAATTGTTAGTATTTAGATCATATTGACAACATTCAGCCCAACAAATCAGTCCATCTTCCATTCAAAGCTAAAGCATCTATTTAGAGAAAAATCAGCACAAAATTGTCACCTGAAACGATTTAGAAATGACATCGTCGTGAAGGGCAACATTGTTTCTGCAATTATAGCAACTGTACAATCTAGGCCCAACCATCTCCGCCATTGGCAATTGTAACAAGCACAATCCAACTGCCAACTCCAAAAATCAACTACAAGATGAATACAAATATCACTCTTCAATATCAATAATGAACACAAAAGAGCAAGGAAACAAGAAGCTTACCTCTTTATCAAATGAAACCAAACAAATATACTCTTCAAATATCAATAACGAACATAAAAGAGCAAGGAAACAAGAAGCTTACCTTTTTTCCAAATAAAACTAAACGAATTAGTGTCTATTGATTGTTATTTGATGAGAATCCTGGTCAAAGATATAAAGCAGAGAAAGTGAAAAATGTGAAGTGAACTACGAAATGATTCAAGCATAAAAATAAACCAGTAAGCACCAACCCACCTCAAAAATTAAAATTTTTAATTAAATTCTAAAACTTTTTAGCTGAATATAGTAAATTGAAATGATCACTTGAACAGATCGGTGAATATTCATAATAACAAAGCATGTTAATACTAAAATTATCACTTCAAACCTGAACATGATCCATGTTGCGGGTCCTTTGATTCCTTGTTAGGTATTTTTTTCCCCTCTTCAGAGACTGTTTCTGTGTGCGAGTTTGGTGGGTTCCGAGTAGAGGATGACAAATTTCTTCAGAGCTGTCTCTAAGATATATATCGACACCACATTGTTGATTAAATTACCAAGCTGCCATAATTATATTTTATATTATTTTTGAATATATCCTTAGATTTGGGGAAATTACATATAAGATATAACTAACTATCATAGATTTCTAACAATGACATTATACCATCTCTGATTTGTATTTTATATTAATGAGTTATTTTTCCTTTAACGGTGTTATGTGAAGCGTCATAATGATATTTTTATCAAATCATTATAGTGTAATGACTCATTGATACAAAAGAGAAAGGTTATAAGATATAATGATATTGTCAGAATTTCTTAGTGATGTATATATAATCTAAAAATAATAATTTTCAATTTAATAATAACTCATATAATTATATAAAATATAATTATATTATTATTAAATCGAATACGCACAAAATTTAATATTTCAAACCTTATTTTTTTTAATGGTAGCGTTAGGATAATTATAATGATGTTATTTTCAATGATTGTGCGCAGTTGAGCTATGGCAGGTTTTTGTTGGTATAGAGAGGGGGTCGTGACATGTGTACGTATTGTGATGGGGATGAGGATCTAAAAATGCATCTATATGGTGACTAAAGAGGAAGTCAGAAAACGTACACACGTGTCTATTAGAATCTCTTCAACTATTATCTTTTGATAGTGTTTTTTTATTATCAGTAATTTCATTTATTATTTTATAATAAAAACTAATTTCCTCGGCCAAAATTTTCTATATATTTTACTAGCTCGCGACACCGAACGTTCTAAATTTTCTGACATCGTTCAGGTTCTGCTTTTCATTTACATAACTGCACTTTAATTTAGGACTTATTTGATACAAATAAAAAAACTATGAGCTTATTTAACAAATTGTACAATGTTAAGATAGCTAAATGATAAAACTTCGTTGAACTCCAAAAAGACTTGTAAATTGTAATTGTAATAATGTAATTGTAATTTGATTTTGAGAAGAAGACGAATCTGTAATTGCAAATTTGACATTTACCGGTTACCGCCTTAAACCCCTAGGCGGAAACCCAACTGGGACAGTCACAAACGCCGACAATGGAGCCCGAAACTCCGGGGAGAAACGAAGACAGCATCAAAACGCTGCGTTCTAAACTGGAAACCCGAATCGAGACACAACACAACACTCACTTGAACCTCCTATCGTCTCTCCAAAACCTAATCCCAGACATCGTCCCTTCTCTCGATCTCTCTCTCAATCTCATCTCCAATTTCAATCGCCGCAGCTTTAACCCTACTCCTCCTCTCCCCGAAATCCCCAAATTACCCCCCAAGCCCCTCAATAATCACAACAATGTAAATGTCAAACAGGAACATGGTGACAATTATAGTCTCCTGCAGTCTCCGGAGGGAGGAACGACGGCGGATGAGAAAAGAGCGGGAAAGTTTGTTATTGGTGCGAGTGGGAGTCCGTTGACGGTTGTGAGAGCGATGGTCGCGGTTTGTTTGTTACAGCGCGTGCCGTTCAAGCCGATTGATTCGTTGATAATAGCGAGGAAGTTGGAGAGTGAAGCGAACTTGACGCCGGCGGAGAAGAAGGCGTTGAGAGATTTAGGTGGTGAATCCGGTGCCGTTTTGGCTGTGGAGATTGCTTTGAAGAGTATTGCTGAAGAAAACGGCCGCGTTGAGCTTGATGAGTTGTCGATTAGTGGAAAATCTAGGGTAATGGTTTTGAGTATTGATAAAATTCGTTTGTTAAAAGATCTTCCGGAGTGTGTTCAAGTAAAGCAAGAATTGATCGAAGGTCAAGGTCAAGGTGAAATAGATATGTACGGGATCCAACGGCCGGTGCAAGAGATGTGGGACCCACATATGATGTATGTGGGGGGAGGAGGAGGAGGGATGATGGGTTCCAGGGGCGGAAGAGGAATGATGGCCAGAGGGATGATGAATAGGCAGCAGAATTCGAGGACGGAACAGGATGATTTTATTGATATTGAAGAAATGTTGAAGAAGAAAACTTACAAGGAGTCGCAAAGGTCAAAGGCCGGTGAGGAGTTGTTGAACTTGATTCAGCGACCAACTGCTAAGGAAACTGCTGTGGCTGCCAAGGTATTTGGGGGGGTTTTGTTTGTGTTTTGTGTATGCTATTGGTTATTCGGTGTTTGATTGTTGTCTGTTTGTTTTGTTGTCTTTGATAGTTCAAGAGCAAAGGTGGTTCTCAAGTGAAGGAATATTGTTCATCTCTGACCAAAGAGGATTGCCGACTTAAAACTGTTTCCTTTGCTGCCTGTGAGAAGGTAAATAAGAAGTGTGACATTGTAGCATTGTTTCATTGAATATAGTTTTGTTATGTCAATTGTAAATTCAGTGTGATAGGGTGCACTAAATTGCTTGTTAATATATCTTTAGGGGGAAAATTGGAGGATAGGATTATGAGACATTGTTTCTACAGACATTGAAAATTAGTTTATCATGAAGAAGTGACCGGAAACAAACCATATAATAAACTTGGCTGGATGGCTAGGAGACAATGGAGGGAACAATCTCTTTGCTGAAACCAACTAATTTGGAGTTGCTTATTTGTTGAGTTGACTTGAGTTATGATGAAAACTTAAACCATGAAACTCCGAGTTATTCACATTGGTTTTCCTTTAATTTTTCGCAGGTTCATTTTCGGCGAATAATTGCTCCACATACCGACATTGGTTTAGGTGACTGTTCCTTTCTTGATACCTGCCGGCACATGAAGGTAAAATTATTTTTTCTTTTCACCAATCGTTTTAATCTGATATGACTTTTATCATGAGAGTAATATGTTTTTGTTAGTATCTGTAGACATGCAAGTACATCCATTATGAGCTGGACCCAGAAAGAGATTTACCACCTGCACTGATGGGTGCTGGTCTTCCTCCCCCCAAACAATTGAAGCCCCAGCGTCCTGAATATTGTTCCCAAGTAGAACTTGGTGAACCACAATGGATTAATTGTGATATTCGTACTTTTAGGATGGACATTTTAGGACAATTTGGAGTTATAATGGCAGATCCTCCCTGGGATATTCATATGGAATTGCCTTATGGGACGATGGCTGATGATGAAATGCGCAATCTAAATGTTCCTGCATTGCAAACTGATGGTCTGATTTTCCTCTGGGTCACTGGACGTGCAATGGAGCTTGGACGTGAATGGTATATGTTTATCATCGATCATGTCTATTACTATCATATAATAGTACATAGTTAATCATTAATTGCTTAAGATTATCTAAACAGACTTCATCTCAACGCTATGCTTCTCTGCAGTTTAGAACTTTGGGGATACAAGCGTGTTGAGGAGATAATATGGGTGAAGACTAATCAACTTCAGAGAATAATAAGGACAGGACGGACAGGCCATTGGCTCAATCACAGTAAGGAGCACTGCCTTGTTGGAATAAAGGGCGATCCAGAAGTAAATAGGAATATTGACACTGATGTCATTGTTGCTGAGGTTCGAGAGACAAGCCGTAAGCCAGATGAGGTTTGTTGAATTCCGTAACATTTTATAATTGACCCATTCTCTGTCACCAAATATGTTTATGTCTCTTTTAGAATAATTGACTTGAAGCAGGTTGATGGCAGATTGGCAGTTCTGTATTCTCTTTTGTGAAGTGAATATATATTACCTTCTGCAGGATTGTTTCACTATTGTTAATTTCATCTTATAATTACTAATGTAAATTGATTTTGAATTAAGTTAACCCTTCCCTTCCTTACTGATGCATAATTGAGTTCTTACAAATGCATTATTGCAGATGTACCCTCTGCTGGAGAGGGTAAGTCCGAGGACAAGAAAGCTGGAATTGTTTGCTCGCATGCACAATACTCATGCAGGGTGTGGTTTCTTGAATCATACTTGAGCATTTTATTTTTATACAGTCTAATATTACTCTTGCATTCTTGACACTGGTTTTGGCAAAATTAAATTGTCAAGTCAAGCTCCAGCTGTTCTACTATAGCACAGTGCTTTCGTTAGCTTCATTTCTTGTACTAAGTTTCTTGTTTTTAATCAGGTGGATGTCACTCGGCAATCAATTGGAAGGAGTACGATTGGTTGATGAGGGCTTACGGGCAAGGTTTAAAGCTGCCTATCCGGAGGTGGCTGTGCAGCCTTCCTCGCCTCCTAAAGCTTCTGCAATGGAATTAGATTCCAATTCTAATCAAACAAGAAGCCCTTTTGCAGAAACAGAGCAGCCCATGGCTCCTGAGATTCCCTACGCTTCTGAAGAGGGGCCAATGGCTGTAGATGCTGATATGGTTAACTGAATAATGCTTTCCATTGGCCCATCCACAGAATATGGACTGTATTGCTGGTGGTTTAGAGCTGATATTTCTATGGGTTTTTTTTTTTTTTTTTTTTTTTTTTTTTTTTTTTTTCCAGTATAAGAAGTAACCTGTTTTACATCTAAGGCCTGTAGAGCTTGTAAAGTTGAACGGATACCAGCTTCTCTTTTCATTTTATTTGTTGAAATGTTCACTTGTATTTAAAAAAGTTGCTGGTCCATCAAAATATCTAATAATTAATAGAAAATTGCTTTAACTGGATTTCTTGTAATCTTACTGTAACCCACAATTCCATTTTTCTATTCATCTGTGAGGCTAGACCTGACTACGTTTTCGGTTCGGAATCGAACCGGATGGAACCGTAAGGTTACGGTTTTATTCTGTTCCGGTTCCAAAATCGGTACCGAACCGAAACTCGAACGGTTCGATGACGATTCTACATAACCTTAATTTGGAACCGTAACCTTAAGGTTCGAATTATGTGGAACCGTAACCTGAAGGTTTGGTTCGGAATCGGAACCAAACCAATTTTTTTCCCCTGAAAAATAAGGAATCGAACCGAATTCCTATGGTTCCAAAAAATTGGAACCGTAGAATTGAACGATTCGAACCGAACCGAACCATGACCAGATCTACCTAACACAGCACTAGGGAAAATAATGAGACAAATCTAAATTTGTCAATCTTAATCTCTATCTCATAATTTTTTTTCATGACAAATATCATTTGTCCCATTAAAATTTCGTACTGTCAAAAATTTTGGGACATTTTATCTCTTTACATTTTCAACTGGGAATATGGATGTACAATATACACACTTATCATTAATTTTGAATAACTATATATATTATATGAGTAAGGATTTTCAATTCTGATCTCCTCTCTATTATGGATTTAAAATAAAAAAATAAAATTATCATGATTTTTATACTGATTTTTGAATAGAAACACTTTTTCATCTATATTCTGAACTTTGATTAGGGATCCAAATTCCGATTAAATTTTTTTAACCATATCAAAAATTGACCCAAAGAACGTATCAAAAAAATGAGTTGGGGATTTAACAACTTGACTACCCACCATCCGTACTTTGTTTCAAAAAGATAAGCCTGGCACAACAGTCACGGCCAGCTGGAAGTTGTTGAAAGCCTTGATATCACCCCTCCATATTATGAAGCTGTGTCGTTTTGAGCAACTTATACGGAAACTGACTTTTTCATTTTTGTAACCTGGAAACTGATACTTTTGCTTTTGTTAGAATATAAAATTGCAAAAGAGGACGAAGGAATCTTTCTTTCTTACAAGCTCATGGATTCTTTACCTCATACAGAAGCAGCAACAGTTCCCCCACTTGACTCTTACGCTTACCTCAAAATTAAGAGACTTAAATTACCATTTTATTTTCTCATGTTGTAGCAAAGAATTACAGAACCAAAAATATCATAATCAAATTTGTAGAAAAATGCAAAGACCAAATTGAAAACCATAAATCAAAGATAACATGTATTCTTGAAATAATTATGCTAGTGGTCACATGATACCACTGATTATTGCACATGCTGCTGACCCAATAACAGCTGTGATGATTCCTGAGAAGCTTAGTGATGGCGAAGAAGATGGTGGCTGTGGGATTGAGCCAAAAGTAGTTGGGTAAGAGGGAGCAAAATCAGGCAATGCACTTGGAGCATAAGCAGGAGAATTAGCAGACACATTCCCAACTGTGACGTGTAGCTTCTGCTTCTTTTGACAGTGTCCTGGTTCTCCACTGATGAAGTAAAAGTTCCCTTCTTTAGTAATGTTAAAAAGCGAATTACCATTGTTCATGTACAATATTGGATCTTTAAGGTTACATGAGTCATAGGATTTTGCAGTGACTTGAATCACTGAGTCTTGGCTTGGTGGGTACAAAAACACTGCAACATTAAGAAGCATACATGATTGGATGAGTAGATAGAAATGAAAAAGATAAAGAAGAATTGATACTTACAGAGAGAATCTCCAATGGCAAAGCTGTGATACTTAGACCATTTGGCATAGACTAGAGGATTTGCTGAAGTGGGAATGCCCCAAGCATCTAAATCTCCAACCTTGTACTGATAGCAGAAGCTTTTGCTTTGCAGTTGTAATAACAACAGAAGCTGAAAAGCACACAACGAGTGGAATCTTGGACTTCTAAGATTGGCCATCTTGCCTTGCTCTCTGAACTTGAGTTCTTTCCTCTTTCTTAAATTTAGGAGTGAATTGAGACTCTGAAGTGAGGGTGAAATCTCATTGGCCTAAATGTCTCAAATTTAGTCCAAGGGTAATTTCAACCTTTACTTCAGGCCCAAGCTGCCATCACAGATTCACTCTCTTAGGAAGCCCGGATTTAGTGTAAATCGGCCCAAAGATTTGCAGGCCCACACTAACACAGATCCAAGGACCCACCGTACGTTAGCCCATGTAACACTCAGATACATAAAACACCATTTATAACTCAACCGTTTTCAATCTCCATGACTATCCATAACTGCCTCTCCATGACAGTCCATAACTGCTTCTTCATGATTTGACCGTTACAAGCATCTAAAGCGTATGACAATTAAAGATACAGGAGTCCCACCTGGAATGGCATATAAAGAGGAACCAAAATCCCTAAGGTGGGGGGCTCTGAGACTCATAGCCCGATACTACTTTCTACATAGCTCTCTAAACCTCTCATCTACCGCCCTCACGGCAGCTAGCAAGGATCAAGGTAACATCTAGCCTTATCCCCCATCTACGACTTTTGCATCTTATTTCCCTCACTGACTTGAGCGTCGGAGTGCCCCCGGCACCCACCACACCGGTGGGCAGAACTCCCGCTCACTCTACCTCTGTTTTGTAGGATCGCTAACGCCCCTCTCGATGAAATCTCAATTGTGGACCTCGGGCGAAAACCAGCGTCTACAATTTGCCCCCGGCACCCACCACACCGGTGGGCAGAACTCCCGCTCACTCTCCCTCTGTTTTGTAGGATCGCTAACGCCCCTCTCGATGAAATCTCAATTGTGGACCTCGGGCGAAAACCAGCGTCTACACTCTTCAACTTAAATTAATTTATATCTAATAAATAACAATACTTTCATAAGACTTAGGACATAAAGGGGAATTACTTATTGCTAATAATGACACATGAGTTCCCAAGGGGCGTGGCTTGATGGTGTAGGGCTCATGATCTCACATTGAGGTTTTGGGTTCGAATCTAGATAGTGCGTTTCTTGTAAGAGTCTGAGACTGTCAGAGGTTTTACATACTCCACTTAAGCTCGGAAGGGGTGGTCTGACAGTGAGATTTCCAAAAAAAAAAAAAAAAAAAAAATTGGCACATGGGCTAGTTGAATGAACATTTCCAGCTATGGCTTCAAATTGGTTTTTTCCTGAAAAATAATTGGGATAGCTTGATTGATTCACCCATGATCATGCCATCATGTGGAGAGGGCATAACTCATAAGAAAAGAGTGAGACCTATCTCCTCTCACATGGATAGTTGTTTAATATCTTCATCTCTAATAATTTTGAAAATCCATAACAAGAAAGTAACACTTGAACATTCAGATAGCTTTGGCATTAGAAATTTGGTACAGAAAGAAACTAATTCTTCTTCATGAATCTGAAAATCTATTTTACTACAACAACAGAATACGCAATACTATATTTAAAAAAGAAATTAATACATTTCAGTATTAACTATTGATCTAGGTAAGATGTGACCCTACAGCATCAGAAGATTTCTAACATTGACATCTGATGAGATATCCAGTAGTTGCAAAAATGCATTATCTATAAGCAGCGAGTCCAGTCATTTTTTCGCCTAACGTTTCTTAATATGAATTCACTACTGCCATACCTCATTAATCAGATTGCATCTGAACTCTTAGAGATGGGTGAGCCAAAAGTCGAAAGGCAAATGAACTGCCCAGCATTGAAGCCAGCATGAATGTTGCAAATATGAACTCGTGTGGAATTTCCTCATCATTTGGGCTGAGAGCAGGAGTCCAAAGGAATGTATGGCACCCATCAACACAATTTTCTCATCTGATCCAACATGGAACACGATGTTACTAAAACTTTCAAGAAAGACCAACAAAAGATTTCCATGGGTAACTAACAAGTCTAAGCAAGAAAAGATAGAAGAAAACTATAGAGGATATTGAGTTCCATGAATATAACTTTTTTTATCCACAAGCACAATTATAGTTGGTAACCTACACAATTGAAAATGGCACTAAGCTTAATGTACAAAAAAGATGAGATTAAAGATTCACCATAAGCAATGGCAACAGCAGCACCCTTGAACTGAGCAAGCAAATTCTTCTTTTCTGAAGGGTCTCCATAGTTTTCAGTCCATGATGCTAATACGATTACCATGCCGATGGCAAGAAAGCATGCAGCAGCATCAAATGGAGCAACAGAGCCTAAATCCAGAGTATCAACCACTAAAGTACCGAACAACCCAGAGATGATAGCAACTAATCCATTTCCAAGAAATATAGCCTTAGAGAATTTTTCTGACAGCCATTTCTGAACATTAAGGTGCAAAACAGTCAAAAGAAATACTTAAAACAGAAAATTTTAGTACAAATATCTACAAAACAAGTAGACATCAAAGGATTTCTGGTGAGACAACCCAAAATCTGTTAGGAGCCACACATGGCCACATCCATGAAGTTCCAATTAAGATAATAGTTAGTGACTTTTCTATTTGGCACTACACACAGAGAAAAGTACATTTATCTTTATATTTCTCCCTCTCTCTTATCTGAATTACAACTGGAGGGGCATTTAACCCAAACATTATTTATTCCTTCCGCTCTCTCCTTATAGGACGTGGTTCACCCACCCTGAGTTCAATATATTAAGGGTCTGTTTGGTTCAACGGAGGGGAGGGGAGGGGAGGGATTTTAATGGAGGGGAGGGGAGGGATTTTAATTAAACATATGTTTGGTTCAAAAGAGGGGAGGGGAGGGGAGGTGAGGGTTTTTAACTAGATATATGTTTGGTTCAAGAGGGGAGGGGAGAGATTTTAAAACTAATTTACTATTTTATCCTTATAGCCTATTATAAATAAAATTAAAACAATATAAGCTTATATTATCTTTGAAATGATTAAAATATAATATAAGCTTATATTATCTTTGAAATGATTAAAACAATATAAGCTTAAATAAAATTAAAATATAACATAAATTACTAAAATGATTAAGTTCGGATAATACGCAAAATGTTAATAAGGTTTCAGCAAAATAACAACCATTAAGCTCAAGTTTTAAATCAAATGCATCATCTCTCTTAAGAGTCAAAGACCATTTGCATGATCACTGCCTTACGTGCTTCTGCTGGACATTGAAGAATTATTCTAAGTTTGTCAGCATCTTTCATTAAAGAGCAATAGATCTTAGGCAATGAGTTTGTATCACATCCACAATCCTTGATTAAATTCCAAGCTTCTTCCCCAGAAATTGGAGGCAGCTCATAGTTATGGCGTTCTCTCATTATTTCATTTCCTTCTCTTATTGCTGCATTCCCTTCTCTCAAAGCCTCTGCAACCACATGCATTGTCTCTTTAAGTTCAACAAATTCATTATTTTTGTCTTTGTTGGCCACTCTAGATTTCTTCTTTTTACTGCCATCATTTAATTGTGTTAATTCTATTTAAAAAGAAGATACGGAACATTGGGATTTTTGCTCAAACACTTATGTGCACAGTACACTCAATTTTCATTATAACATGCAATTGGATCATAACTGTTTCTTGTTTTCATTATAACATGCAATTGGATCGAAAGAGATTGTTCATTGGATCATAACTGTTTCTTACATGATTGCTGATTTTGAATAATCAAACAATATAACATGCAATTGAAGAAGCACGTAAAAATATGTGCACAGCAATTGAATAATCAAACAATATAACTTATGTCCATGAGACAAAACATAATAATTTATGTGCACAGCAAAAAGAATGAATAAAAGATAGACATACCTGATTGAAGAAGCACGTAACAAGAAACTAGGTAACTGCAAAAAAGAAGAAGCAAATACTAGGGTTTAAATAGTGAAGTAATTTAGGATTTTTTAATTAGGACAATTTAGGAATTTTAAAATATAAGTAGGGATAATTTAGTCATTACATTCAAAATTTTAATTCTCAATTTCTCTCCCCTCCAAAACCCCCCACTTTTGGAGGGGAGCTAAAATTGACTTAGGAGGGATTTTGCTCCCCTCCCCTCCAAAAAATTGAACCAAACAAAAAAAATTTAAAATAATCCCTCCCCTCCCCTCCCCTCCCCTCCAAAACCCCCCAACCAAACACAGCCTAAGATGTATTTCAGCGTTTTAGTCCCCCTGAGTTCAATATATTAGTCCCCAGAGACATGATTTAGTGGTGTAAGGTTCAGGATCTCACCTTGAGGTCCTGAGTTCGAACTCAATGAGTGTGTTTCTTATAAGAGTCTGGGACAATCGATAGTTTTACCTCAATATATTAAGATTTTATTCAGTGTATTATTTGAATACGTACCACTCTTCCCTCCAAATTGTTACCTTTTAATATCCTCGACTTGATTCATTGTATTCACTCTTTCAAATTATTGGAGCTTAAATTGTTTAAATTTGGTTACTGAACCTTGGTGTTGTTGGGTATAGGCCATGGATTGGGTCACCCATAATGGGTCAACCCAGTCCATCATCCCTGTTTTATACATGGGAAAGTTAAGTAATTTCCCCAAAAATGGGGCATTTCTTCTGCAACTCCCATATAAATATGTATTGATGGCTCCTTTTAAAAAAGTTAAGCATCTTTTTTTTTTAATGCTGAAGGAATTTCTCTGCAAAATCAAGATTAGCGATTGTGTTTTGAAATTTTATTTTTATTTCAATATATTTATAAATACATCATAAACTAATAATGCATATTTAGTTAGATCATAAATTAAATTTGTTCGATATTAATTTAGATGTGTTCCCCAATGTCGAAAGGTAAGCCCGGTAAACGACACTTGGCATGTGTTTTTCCTTATCCTTTAGAGATAGGTTAATCCTCCTTTACTAATAAGGATCCCGACTAGTTGAGCAACATATAATATGAGTTTAGTTCTGTATGATAGCTACTTTTTATGTGGAATTTAAATAATTAGCATTTTCCCCATCTTTATAACTAACTAAACCACATAAAAAAATATTAAAAATTTATAAGAAACTTAATTGGTGGGGAAAATTTTGTTGGGGAAAAATTTATATGAGACAATCCCTACACGTGTCGGTCCAATAAAACTAAGTTTTTCTCCATCAACAAATAATTCTCTCAGCGTCAATGTTTAT
This sequence comes from Zanthoxylum bungeanum, assembly GCA_019454045.1. Lineage (NCBI taxonomy): Eukaryota > Viridiplantae > Streptophyta > Magnoliopsida > Sapindales > Rutaceae > Zanthoxylum > Zanthoxylum bungeanum. Next base: position 184,336 of record SKCR01007838.1, on the reverse strand, counting down.
TTGGACAATGATATACTTACTCACACTTTTCTCGAATTTTATCCCAACTTTCACATTTTTCTCGAATTTTATCCAAACTCAATCACCGTAGCTATAATAAGAAAATTATGATAAAATTAAGTAAAAATATGAATAAGTTTATCATTTTTGATGTTTCTTTAATCAAAGCCACACATTTTCAAGCAATCAGCCGTCAAACATTTGTAAACTTCCAATTCAAAAATTTGAGACAACAGAACATAAGTTGAACTAGAGACAATTCAAAACAGAAAAAAAAAAAAAACAAAACCCACTCAACTCAACTCACTAGATCTACATTTACAATGAAACTTAAATAACTGAGAAAATCTTCTATTCGCTCCAGTACTTGTCATCGGCATCTTGATTGCTCTCGGACTCATCATCATCATCCTTAGATCCCTCGGCCAAGCTCATTTTAAATCTCGACACATCATCCACAGCCGCACTCCTAAACAACCCAACATCAACGGCACCAGACACCATGTGATATCCACGTGACTTCATCTCAATGGGCCCATCATGCGGCATTGCAAACCCAGCCAAGTACGCCTTTCCGCTACCCAAAACCCCTTTCTCAGCCACCCTCATCATCCCTCTCACCTTCTTGTGCCCTGGGTCCCACAAGTATCCCATACTCGCACTCAAATCCAACGGTCCCATTTGCACGCAGTCAACCCCATCTACGGCCGCTATGTCTTCAACTCTCTTAACGCCTTCTTCACTCTCCACCTGACACATAATCAACAATTCCTCTTCGTAATTACTCAAATACCCTTCATCAATCCCGTAGTTCGACGCTCTCACCACCGTATGAGCCGATCCGCGGACTCCAGAGGGCGGGAATCGGCAATACGACACCGCTTTCTTCGCTTCTTTTGGGGAGTCGATCATGGGGAACATGATCCCTTGTGGGCCCAGATCGAGTGCTTTTTTGGCCCAAGTTGAGCAACTTTCAGGGAGCCGCAGAATGGCCGGTGTCCCCGTGGCAGCGAGAGCGCGGAGGCAAGCGAGAGCATCGCTAATGCCGCCCGGGCCGTGCTCCATATCTACCACGACGAAATCGTAACCGGCGAGGCCCGAAATTTCGGCCAGAGTTGGGGAGAAAGAGAGGAGGAAGAGTCCGTATAGGGTTTCGTTATTTTGGAGGCGAGATTTTAGGGTTTTGCGTGAGGGTCTTGAGGAAAGGGGATCGCTTGAATCAATTGGCAAGAAATCGGACGGTGAAGGGGTTGATTTCAGTGGGGTTAGCTTTGGGAAAATGATTTTGGATTTGTTTGGGATGAAGCATAAGGGTGATTTTGGAAATGAAATGGTTTTATTATTTTGGGCAAGTTTAACGGCCGTAGCGGCGGAGCAAGTGAGTGTCGTCATGGTGGGTGATTAGAGTTTTGCCGAGTGAGAGTGAACTGTGAAAGTGATCGAGTCTGTACTTGTGTTGTTGACTGAGTAGAAGTAAATCGAGAAGAGATCTGACCAGGTGGTGACACGTGTCCACTAACCCGCGGAATTAACTATGTTGATTGGACTTATCAGCGCCCTAAAATGGGTTTAATAAAGTCCCTTTACGAGCAAAATTTTGGCAATTATATTATAGATAACACTATTTTCTACCAATATCATTTTCCTAGATAAAATAGATGTGGTCAAATTTTAATATTGGAAATCTCACGGTAATCTAGACTTAAACGAAACAGATAAAATCACCGATTTCGAACCCAAATTTTAAGTCATTTTCCACCCATCTACCCCCGCAGGGGCAAAGATTAGTAACATACTAACATTTAGTTCAATAAAATGTAATAAGAACAAAACTATCACAAATGAGAGCTGTTTTGCAAGAAACACAGGTGAATGGTTGCTAAAATAATAATATTTGAGAGAGCCAAAATTGTAGCTAGAAGTTTAGGTCTTTGAAAAGAAACTGTGAACTGCTATTTCAATTGATAAATCAGGTTATGCACTCAAATTCTATGTTTGAGGGTTTAGAGCTTCAAAGCAGCACGAGCCATGGCCAAAGCACCTTCATAACTTTGATTCCCACCAATGAAACCACTCATATGGACAAAGACGCAACCAGGTATCCCTGCCTCTTTTGAGAGTTCATCATCTCTCTGACCTCGCCAGTGGGCTGGAAGAGGCTTCCGACTCTCGAATCTATCAGGCGAGACAGCCACAGCCTGCACCCGCCATTGTTTGCCCCTGTCATCCTGCATTATCATTGTATTGCGATAAGTATACTATAACAATAACATTTTATCTCACCCAAGAATTCTCTTTATCTAATGATTTTAAATCAAATATGGTGTTAGGACACAGTATGAAAATTTCTGGGACAAGGATATCAATAATCAATACATACCTCGTACAGAACATATTTAATAAGAGGCTCAATCTTCATCTCTTCCTCAAGCTCAAACAAGTGAAGCTTCCACTGCAGGATACACAATCAAAATGTTGCAGGAATAAGCCATGCTCAATTTCAGAGGAAAATAGAACACAATTATATTAAAGAAGAGGGAGACAAGCATGTCTACTTACAGGGCAAAATCTTTTCAAAACCATAATTTCACCACTTGGATCGTAATCATATCTTGCTGCAATACATTCCATCACAATTGATCGTGCTGGTAACCAGGATTTTACATAAAATCGAACAGCCTGCAAATAAAAAAAAAAAGGTGTTAAAATATAAAGATGTGAAAAACGCATGAAAGAATTTGAATGCTTAAAAATGAACAAAGAAGAAACACTTGCATACGATCTACTCAGGATTGAGGCCATATTGACATAAAGTAAATTAAATAAATACAACAAGAAGTCAGCATTATCACAATTTTCAGAAGAAACTCACATCAAGAAATTCACTGCCAGCTAGAGTCATTGCCCGATGGAAGGCTTCATTCTCCCTCTCAGCTGACTGGTCAGGTTCCGTCCAATCCAAATTTAGTTTCCCCACCCTAGAGGACAAATTTGTATTGTTCACATATCTTGGGGGCTTGTCAGTATCATACTGATTGATTCCATTATCAATAGCATCAATTGCCTGAAAAAACAAGAAGAAAGTGAAATAATTAATCAGAAGTTAATCAAATGATTCAGAAGAAAAATTCTGAATAAAGATAAGGGGAAGATATTGCCCTATATATTTGGTCGCTCCCAGGAAAAAATAACAAATAAGCCAGTGACTGATGCCTAGAAAAATAGTGAACAATCCACCAACAAAAGCACAGTTATACAAGAAGATTCTCTCAATTAGAAACAAATCACTGTGTCGTCCTGGAGTATGGAATTACTGCAATTCAATCTAAATAAAGAGGTGCTAAAGACCCTCAAATTAAAAGAAAGGTAATCATAGGTGTCACTAGTAGAAACTATAGAAATAAACTCATTTAACACTATCTAGGACATTTGAAATAAGGGAAGAACTACCTAAGGCTAAAAAAATAACAAAAGTGAACCAAGAAGAAAAGCAATAGCTTCTTAGAATACCCACAAGATTGCAATAAAACTAAAGTGAATCTGTAAGAATTAAGAAATTGGTTAGATAACAAAATAGAAATATTCAGAATTAGCACCTCCATGAAGTTTTTGTAAACAGCCAAAAATAACCGCTGCACATCCGGGTGCACTTCATCAACTTTAAGTTCCTTAGCTATTATCTCCTTCCCAAAATGCTGAAGATAAGTAAATTTACATGCACAAATCAAGTTAATAACCAACCAAAACACAGAAACTACACCAAAATCCCAACTTTATGGCACTGCTAGTGCCCACTTTGTACAAGCCAATTACCCATTATTTGAACAAATTAGTACCTTGTAAACAAGACCGGCACTACTGAGTTTTGTGGAGAACCCATGTCCAAAAACCTCTTCAAAACCCTTTTGATGATGATCATACCGGTCATTACTCGGATCATACACACCTCCAACATCAAGCACCGCATCAAGATCATCCAACACCTATATCCCAAAAATAAAATTCATAAACCGCAATCACATTGAATACTAACAAAAACCACGAACTTAAACCTTAGTGATCACCCCAAAACAAAAACCCCACATCGAATTTTTCAAACAACAAACAAAAAAAATGAAACTCTAGTTCAAACGATAACAAAAACAATTGAACTTTAATATCACAAGGAAACCAATCCCAAAAAAAAAAAAAAATTATAAGCAAATTAAAGTGAAATGGGCAGGGATAAAAGGACCTTGGGGTCGCGGGAGCGGACTATTTGAGCGTTGGAGAACTTGTCAGTGAGGCGAATCATGAAACAGCCAAGGGCCTCATCGCAGTGGAAGCTGCCGTTGTGGGTGCCCACGCGCTTGAGAGGAGCGTGGATGGGAGATGAAGTGGAGTAAGCAGAAGAAGAAACACCGGTGCCTGCTGCTATGTTACTGTCAGCCATGGCTATGATAGGGCGAGTGAAGAGGGTTTTGTGAATGTTGAAGAGCCTCCCGTTAAACCCTTTTGCTGCTATTGACAACATTACAAAGAAGCAAACCTAAAACGGCCGCGTCTTTTTAACTGACTTATTTATATGGCTACCCAACCATTTTTAACTATTTAAAAGCAACAACAAAAGAAAATATTATTTTCTCATCCTATCACTTTATTTTTATTAGAATCTAAATGAATTATCAAGATAATGTATTTAATAGATATAAGAACATCCAAAAAAAAAAATCCTACTGGGCGATTTTAAAAATCGGCACAAAAGAAAATCTTTGGTGCAACAGATGTACTACGTCATCCATACAGCAAGTCAATTATTCATTGTCACGTGTGCTAAAAAATTAAAAAATAACTAAAAAATAGGTATTAAATTTACATGTCATTTTCTAATTCGCTGGTGGTACCACGTCAGACATATCTCGTTGCACCAAAGATTTACTCGTGCACACCACTCGATCAAAGAATAATTTACTTAACATATAATATATTTTTAAGTTAATTTTTTTGGTCAAAAATAATGAAATATTACTAAATGTTATTAACCCAATTTTGATTTTAATACTGATTATCCATGAATAATGAAGTTATAATTATCTAATTTACTCATGACATTAATTTCCCACAAAATATTAATTTTTTTTCTGCTCACTGTTCAAAAATCAAAATAAAAGAAAATGGGAAAAGGAAAAAGGAAAGCAAGTAAAATAGAAAATAGAAAAAACAGCCGATAAATCAATAAGAAACTAAAACGCAAATATGCGAACACAAGTACACTGGAAAGAAAACAAACACTTTCTCCCTCTGAATCAGATAAATTAAACATCATGCCCACTGCAATTAATCCCACTTCAGTTCTTGGTTTAAGCCACAAAATTCTATTCAGTAGAAGCTTTTGTTTCACAAATCCAACAATCTTTCATAAAGTCACTAGACCTGCAATCTTGAAATGCAACAGCAGCAGCTCAGAGGAGAGGGAGATAAGTGATGGGAATTTGAAGGATGCATTGGCTGGTATGGTGGACCAGCGAGTAGAGGACCTATTGAACAAAGAAGAGAACAGAGAATTGCTTGATGGGTTAGAGAAGGCCTCATTAAGAGTGGAGATGGCTAAGAGAGAGCTTGCTGAGATTGAAAAACAGGAACTTGAGGCTAAGCAAATGAGGGACTATGTTAATAAGCTTGAAACCAGAGCTTTTGAGGTATATTTCTTTCTCCATTTAGTCACTATGGTTATGGTGTGTTCCTTTTGAGGTTTTTTTTTTTCCAAAGATCAATTCTAATTTTATTATATGTTTAAGTTTGTTGCTGCTCCAAATGGAAACCAAAGAGAATTTGAATAATATGGAACTGTCACTCAGGCATCGTGGGTATATTTTTATTTGGCGATTGTTATACGTCAAATAGCATTTAAGTGTACAAGCTATCGCTTTGGAAGTTCTTGTTTTTGTCATATTATTCGTGGGATTTATCGTTATGTTGTGTTTGGTGGTGCCGGATTTAGAGTTTTGGGATTGATATTGAGTGGATTTGAGGAAGAAGTTGACCTTCAAAACCAATTATGGCTGCCAAATGCTGCTTATAAATTTCATAGGTCATTGCATAAGGTGCATATATAGAAATGAGATACAAAGCTTTGCAGATCTACTTGATTCATCTACAAAAATTGTTGTTCTAAAAAAATTTTATGTTGCTCCATAATGATGATAGTATTTAGACTGGATAAGTTGATGTGTCATTACATAGGTTCAAAGGGTGTATAAAAAAATGGGAACTGATGTTGGTCAAACAAATTATGTTGTTTCTCTAGTAGGTCTTCTTAGACTTCTTCCCCCAGGGGTGTGGCTTGGGGACGAAGGACTTGAGACTTGGTTGTCAGGTATGAGTTCGAGTGCAGGGGTGCATTTCTTGTAAGAGCCTGAGGCAGCCAGGATTTTACTTGTTCCGCTTAGGCCCGGGTCGGATGATTTAGCGGCGGGGTTTCCAACCTTTCCAAAGAAAAAACCATTCTTATACTTCTTATTCTAGACTGATGCTGTTAATAATATATGATTTTGTGTGAAGATAGCAGAATGTCAAAGGGAAATTGTAGAAGCAAGAGCTATACTTGATGAAGCAGAACGCTCTTTGTCGCGAAATGGAAATGAATTTCAAGATGGAGGTGCCTTGGCAGAGAAAGAGAGTGAAGGAATTACCAAAGATATTGAGAGATGGGAGTCCATAAAAGCAGCTTCTGTATCAGCTCTGGTTGGCTCCCTAGCAGGGCTTCCCATCACCTTCACTCAGGTGACGAGCAGTTCGCAACTCTTACTCCCTTTAGCAGTCACCTTCATTAGTTGTGCATTATTTGGCGTTACCTTCCGGTATACAATCAGAAGAGACTTGGATAACATTCAGCTAAAAACAGGGACATCTGCAGCTTTTGGCTTCGTTAAAGGTACGTGCGCAAAAATTTAATGAAATATGAGACAGACACCAAAGCTGTTGAGGATTGATATGAAGAATGGGGATTTTAATTGCAGGTCTCGCAACACTATCTGGAGGACCGCCATTAGAACTAAACACTGAGAGCTTCTTGTCGCATTCTTTTGATGGTGCATTGTATGTATCTCAGAGCCTTCTAATCTTTATCTTTGCTGCTGTAAGTCTGGATTTCTGCTTCAAGACCAGGCTTTTAAGTCCCTATCCTATGAAGAAATCAACTTCGGACTGATTTCTGAGTAATGTAGACAGACACTACTTGTTTATATAAAATGAATATCATTAAAAGTTCTTGCTTGTTTATATGCTTCTATTCAAAAATCAACAACATGGAATAATATGAGCCAAATAACATATAAATTCTTGAATTTAAAAAGCAAAACAAAAGAATTTAATCCGCTTCTTTTTCTCTGTTTTTGGCACATGACGGCTTTGGGTCGTTTTCTTTTTGAACGACAGAATAAATGATATCTTCGTAATTCTTATTCATTTTAAAGCATTTTCACAAATTTCCTCAACATTTTCACAAATCTAAAATTAAAAGCAGAAATGGAAAGGGGCATTTAGTTTTCATGCTAACATTTTGCAACTGCTTCGATAAAAAGAAAATGACTACTTGGGTTTGCAATCTTACACAGAAACTCTTTCCTCATTTTGCAACTGATTCGTAAAAAGAAAATTACTACTTGGGTTTGCAATCTTACATAGAACAGAGAGGAGCTCCTTCCTGCTTAAATTAAATAAATGGAAAGAAAAAACTGTTTGTACTTCCTCGTGATTCAGCTTATTTATCACTGAGAAGGTAGGGATCTTCAAAGAAATGTGTGCACAACTGTAGCATGCGACTGCAAGATCTACGGCATGAATTCTGCACTTTGTAATCTTCCATCATCATCAGCGGCCAAAATGCTCCCGTATGAAATATATAAACAATATCAGAAATTATTTATCTGCATGATTTACAAACAATTCTTGCCTGAATTTATAGGATGGTTGTACTTTTTACAGTAGCTGGAAATTTTGGCTTTCAGGCATCCCCTTCCCTTCTGTCTCCATTTTCTTCCTGACCTGATATGGCATTCAGCTGTTGTTGCAACTGTCAATAATAAAATAAGCCTTCAATGAAAGGATGGAAGATTTCAATTATTAATTCTAACATAGGTACTAGGTCCTGCGTCTTTCACTCTAACAAGCAAGTAAAACACAAATGATAATATATCCGAAAGCAGGCATATGGAACAACAATTCTCCCAAAAGGTTTGAAAAACCATCATGGTTGGAAGATCATCAAATCATAAGTGCGGCAAGCAAAATGTAATATAAATTCCTAAAGAACTCACTTGTATGTATTTCAACTTTTCAGTGGTCAGCTCATCAGTTAAATTAAGCATCCTGCAAATTGTGATATAGAGGAAAAGAGAGGAGCATCAGATGAGGTAAACTTCCATATGCGGGAATAAAATGTTCAAAGATTTACTTAATTCAGATTGACAATGACCAACCTAGCTTGTAGCTCTGATATCTTAATAAGCAGTAAACGCTCCCTCTCAGAGGCCGCTGGTTCGACCTGTCAAAAGAGCATATCAGAGAAGGGGAAAGGAAATACCTAATAATAGTTATTGGTGAAACATCAGTACCCAACTGACTGCAGCAATTTCAATTGGGGCTGCTATATCACTATTGCAAGACACGTGTTCAAAATTTGGTGCAAGACAATAGAAAAAGAAAAAGAACCTAATTAAGTTGCAAGCCATAATCCTGTCAGCAGATATGAAGGGAACCCCCATCATATCTCAAAGTTTGAATCAAACCACCCTCTAGATAAATCTACGAGTCTTCTAGAAGAAGAAAAGTCCTATAAAGCTGATTATGTTTGTTTTTCTAAATCTAGGAAGGATGCATTTCCATTCAGAGTTCTATGATCCAAGTAATATGCTTAAATGCGGACATTATACACTTTACAATATCCAAGCACACATTAGCATTTTATCATTAGAGGTAAGCATCATGCAGGATGCCCTTCCATCAGAAGGGCAAAAGCTCAGAGCTTAAATAACAATAAAAATAAAATAGACACAAAATGAACTTACATTTCCATTATTCTCTGCACTGCGAGGCAGTGGGGGCAATTTTCCATTTTGAGAAGCTGAAATAAAAGAAGTTTTGTTCAAAACATATTTTCAGTTATAATGATATCAAGTGTCCATGAAGACGACCCCTTCACTCACCTTCCACGACCTCAGCTGGTTGCAAGCAGTTCAGTAAATTCACAATAAGATCCTGGCCAGAAAAGAGAATTTCCAATCAGAACATTTATTTCCAAAATCAGGTTTTTTAAGGAAAACAATACTTGGATAATGCTTAACCTGTTGAAATGATGTCTGTTGAAAAATATTCTGAAGATGGGGCACGAGAAGTGATGCAGGCACATTACTGCTGCTCGACTCCTTGGCGGATGGACTGGTGGGCTGAAAACAGAAAATAGCATGAGATACGCAAAATAACCAAAAAAAAAATAGAATGAACTGCACAGAAAGCAACAAGCAGAGCAAATACAACTAGTTTGGATTCTAATATCCAATCACCAACGCTAGCAGACTTCCTTAAAGGTGATCCCTGAAATACACAGGAACAGAACATCAAGTGAGAACTAACAACTAATATAGTTGCCAGAGAATATTTAAGCAAAACTCAGCCACACACCTGCGATCGACGTGGAACTGTACTTAATGGAATATCCTACAGCACAATAATTATTTAGTGACAGTCACATAACAGAACAAACATAACATAGGAATAGATCCTCACCTTCACCAGATCTAAATTTTCAGACGTTACTGAGAATCGCCCTTTAATTTGCACCAGGTTAGCCTTTGACTTGTCATCCATAGAATCTCTATATCCTATCAGAGGAGAAATATTCAATTGAATTCTTATTGCAGTAAACATATTAGCAGCAATGTTTAAAAATACTTACGACGCCTCGAGGCGGTTAGCCTTTGAGGCGCGAGGCGGACCGCCTTGAGGCGGCGAGGCGGGTGCCTCAAGCCGAACGTCAAAAAAAAAATTAACAATTTTTGTAACTTGATGAAAGTATGATTCTTGATTAATAATAAAGTATTATAAATATTTAGTAATTTAATAAATTAATAATTAATAATTTTAACTAAGGATATTTTTGTAACTTTTTAACAATTCATTGCGATTATTAAATAAATTAAATACATTAATGAAAATACTATTTGATTCCAATTATGATTCCTACATCTAAGTAAACAATTTATTCTGACTTTAATTATGATTTGTCATTCTCATTTCAGTTCATTTCGATTCCGTTACATTTCAATTTCAACCAATTTCGATTGTGAATGCCAAAATGTGTCATGCATGGAAGTGTGTAGTAATAATAATTATTAATGAATAATGTATTAATTTGTTATAAAAAAAACTATTAAATTGGATCAAATAATATGAGTTAACAATTTATAATTGAATAAATACAAAGTTTAGAGGGTATAATAGTCACATTTATAAATAATAGCTATCCTTAATTAATAATAAATTATTCTGAATCAATCACACCTTATGATGGAAGTGTGTAGCAGCTGCCATTTGATTAAAAAATGAAAGGTGGCAAAAAAAATAAAAATGTGGCAAATTGCTGGTCATTTAATAGCAACAATTTGTTGCCATTTGATTAAAAAATGAAATAAAATTGCCGGTCATTTAATAATAACAGTTTGCTTTCCTTCTTTTTAAAATAAAATCACTTGGTTGTCTTCTTCCTCAAATTTTCATTTATTTTTTCTCTCTACTTCCAGCAAATTCTAAATCAACCATCATCTTCAATATGTTGTTGTTTCTCCCATTTTTCTCTCATGGGCCATGGCTACTCTCAGCCACAGCCTGTTGCTGTTTCAACCACCCCACACGACCACTATTGATTTCTATTTTTTTAATTTTTGTTGCGTCACCTCTTCATGGACGTGAGGCGGCTACCTCACGCCGCCTCACGCCGCATCAGCGCTTGGCGGCATGAGGCGGCCGCCTCACGCCGACGACGTGGGAATTAAAGAAAACCCGCCAGAGGCGGACGCCTCGACGCACCAATGTCGCGAGGCGGCGACGCAGTGCCTCGAGCCGTTTTTTAAAACAATGATTAGCAGCATAGATGACAATGATGATAGCAACAAAAAAATGAAAATAATAATATCCAATTATCATAAAATAACTTTGGGTTACCTCCTGAAGATTTTATGGGCGCTGATAAGCTGTTTGCTGATGCTCGGTTTGGAAGCATCAACGGACCACTAAAGCTTGGTGCTCTTCGGACTTCATGATTTGCTTTCTCCGTTGGTGGTTGATTTTCAATCTCATACCTGACAATTAAATATACCATAAGTTCAATTCATTCAAGAGTGAGAGCATATAACATATGAGGAGACAGGCTATACCTTTATATAATGACTAAGGTACTACTAGACATAGATGGAGAAACTTAAAATAATACTATACCAAACCTTTCAGAGTTGCGTGCCCTTTCTGATGATAAATGACTAAGCACCATGCCAGGCGTGAGAGGCCCACTCTGAGTTTGACGACTTTTCACTGGTTTAGGTTTAGTTTGCATTGTGTCTTTTTCCGAGGTTGATGCAATTACCTCCGTGCTTGATCCATTTTTCTTCAAAATAATATTCTCTTGGACTCTATCTAGGGATTCACCTTCCAGAGTCTTTCCCCTTTTGTTCAAGCTCTCAGACAATTGAAATTGATCACTCGGTCCTCTGCTTTCAGCATGAGATAACTCGATCGTAGAATTTGATTTACCCAAACTAAATTGGAAGCCAGTCGCAGCCTGCAATAATAAATGAGAAATATATAAGCATCTACTTGTTGATCAAAATTTCCAAACCAACACCACATAAACTGCCTATTGACCTTATCACCAACAAATGATTTCATGCTTTCATCTTCTTCCCTGGTCTCCAGTATATCATCATTGTCTCGCACCTAAAATATTAGTGAAATAATTTAGTACAAATGCAAGACAAAACCATATATCAGAGTATTTTCTAAAAATAAGACGTTCCAATGTGAAACATTTTGAAAATAGATCGGTACCAAAAATTTTACTTACTAGGGATGCTTGAGCTTTCAAATCCTCAATATCAAAGTTCCAAGCACTTACTCCTCTCTGGTACTCGCTCTGATGACAGAAAGACAAGACACACGTGTAAGTAGAAAAAGATGGATGTCTGCATTGATCTGTAACGCTAATTTGTCTCACAGTAGACGTACAGAATGCCATGAAAATTTTGAGCCAAAATTACTATCCTTCGATCATGGGGAAACTAATTTAAGTCAAAATTTAGTAACTTCAAATGCTGGTTCTAACCTGAGATATTGCTTCTTCTTCTGCTGAAGGCATTTTCTTCAGAGCTAGTTGTGCGGCATCTTTAAGCTGCAATATTACAGCAAAATCATCAAAATACAACACTGGTAAATATGAAGCCTGCATCATAACCATAGCAGTATGATAGCTGACCTGAAGTGCTTTCACACGATTCCAAAGCGGTGGCAAATCAGCAAACAATTTCTTCACAGAAAGTTCTGGAGGCTTCGCATGCTTGAAAAACGAGTGCTTTAATAGCTTCTCTGCAGTTGGCCTCTTTGTTTGATCTTTCACCAGGCACATGGCAACCATTTCTTTAAAGGACTGATTACAGCTGGAAATCCTCCAATTAGAATATTACTCTATAAGAGAACTACATTATGGCACACAAAGCTCAAAGCCCTTTGACCTTCTTATCAAATCCAAGCATGGACTTGAATCTATCTATGTATAGTATATTTAAAAAAAAAATCCCTAATTCTATTAAAAATCTAGCCAGAAAGAAAACCAGTACCTTAGAAAACTTTTTATCACGATCATAATCAAGCCCAGGAGGAGCATTCTGAATGGTCATCAGAAGAACCTATAACAAGGAAGAAAAACACATAAATCAGATATAGCAATGAAGCGCTTCAGGGGAGGCCCTCTTGGGCTCTTGTCATACTGTGTGTCATTCTACTATTTCCTTTTAAGCTTTTTATATATAGTTCCTCATAATGATTTTCGTACCTTCATTGGAGGGTATTTAGAGAAAGGTGCATGACCGTGGGCCAACTCCAATGCTGTTATACCTAACGACCAAATATCAGCCCTGCACAACCAAATAAGCAACTCACAATAAGCCAATAGTTTTTAGAAATAAAAAGATTGCAACATGTTTCATTTGCTTTACAGAATAAGGGACAAACTTAATATTCACTGGTATATAACAAATGCAACATCCATTGTATCTTCTACATGAAACGCAAAAAAGGATACGAAAAACTTAAATCCCCAAAACACCTCAATTAACTGAAAATTAGCTTCTGCTAGCAAATAAAATCTATTCACAATAAACTCTAAGTTTGCCTAGAGTTTTTTACAGATATAAACTCACTTGGAATTGTATCCACTTCCTGGCTGCAATACCTCAGGTGCCATCCTGCAAAACAAAAGAAACAAGAATATAGCATCACATGCAGCATCATTTAATGCAAATTCAGATTTGATCATCTGCCGCTCTATCTTACCAGCATGGAGTTCCCACAAAGGTATTTCTTGCACGTTGTCTGTCACCTGTATCAAACATGCAAGCTGAAACACCAAAATCTGCAAGCTTTACCACCCCATCAGTATTAAGTAGTATGTTTCCAGCCTGTCAAAATATTTAGGTAAACTAAGCTTGAGACCTTTGCAACTTAGATTCGAATACAAAGGGTGGTTATATAAATCTTCCACAAAACAAAACTAAGATGCTTAGCAGACCTTAACATCCCGGTGGATATGTCCTTGTCGATGAAGGTAATCCAAAGCCTTTAGAGTTTCTTTCAGAATAGAACCAATTGCAGATTCTTCAAATCCATCCTGGTTTGCTATCTTCATGAGATGCAAACATGAACCTTCTGCCATGAATGGCATGACAACCCAGAGGTTACTATCAACAACAAACGAACAATACGCCCTTATAACATTTGGATGATCAATCAGACTCATTGTTTGAGCCTCTCGGCGTACGTCATCCTGCAAAGGAACATAACATAGTCCATCACACACCAATCCTATGAACCATCATACAAGCATCAGCATTTGAACTATGCTGAATTTTGAGATTCATACAGCTTATAATTACTTCACTTTCTAATCTCTAATCAATGCGATTAAATCGAGCGATTAAATGAATCACTAAAATTGATTAAATCAAGTGAAGCAGAAAATCTAAACAATTAAAACCGAATAAAATAAATTCAGATTTAAAACCGACTAACCAAATTACTGTTGCAGCGATCAAGATCCAAAGACTTAACAGCAATAACTTCATTGAAAGGCAAGTAGATCGCGCGGTAAACCGTAGCGCTGGCGCCATATCCAATTTCTTCTAGAAGCTTGTAGTCACTTGAATTCGCAGAGTACGCTTTCTGAGTTTGATTGCCTCCCATTCTTCCCATGCCCTATGAAAGTTACAAAAATACCACCGAACGGACCAACAACAATCAGTTCAAGTAGTTGTATTACTATTAGGAGTTTCAGGCACTTTATTTTTGCGAATACCCGTTGACCGCCATTAATCGAGATATAGAGAGGTCTGTGTTTTTTTTTTCGGTTTTGTTTGGGCACGCAGCTGATGTGGCACGATGGTGTTAGGATAAATATTTTTTGAGGACCGGGTAAGAATACAACAACAAACCCTAGCCACCCTTAACTTTATCCTCAAGTATGAAATCTTCTTGGATAAGTTAGTGAATTGCACAAAGAATTTGGTTCATTTGGGATTTTAATTCAAATTTTAGGTTTATTTTAAATTGTAATTGGAAATTTAGGGTTTTAAATTTAAATTCAAGCAAAGATAGATTTGATTTAATCAACTCACATGATTGAATTCACTAAATCCTAAAATAAATTCACATAATTGAATATATTCTAACCCAAACAAATTAAAATAAGAATATTCTGAAAAGCCTATAAAAGTTCAAACTCAAAATAGGCAAAATCTTTCAATTTCACAATAGTTTAAAATTATTGAAATAATCAATAAAAACTCTTAAATAATGCAAAAATAATTTTATCCTCAACTTTTTTTTTCTTTTTTGATTTTGATATTTTATTAATTCAAGAACAACTTAAAGACTCTTAAATAATAAGAACACAAAATAAAAATATAAAAACCGAAACTGATAAGAGACTCACAAACATGCAAGATTAACTTAGAACCCTAAAAAGACACAAAGATAATAAGAAATTTGACAAAACTGAAACCTAATGAACATAATTATTTTTCTTGGATTTTTGTAACCTTTTAACTCAAAAAACACAAATAAAGATGCAAGGTTTAAGATTAAATCAAACAAAGAAACGACTAAGACTTAAATGGAATATAAAAATCGAAACTTAACCTAAGACACAATAAAAGATCCTAAAGAAAGCAATTAAATATAGAAAAATCTGACCTTGTAACCCTAAGCTCTCGATACCAACTTACGGAAACCACCGTAGGAATGAGTCATAAGCAACCCCATGTAATTGAGCGAATCCCAAGAACCACGAATCACGATTTTTTAGGAACAAAATCCCTTCCAAGATCAAATTAGACTCTCAAAGTATTTGCCCTTGAAAACCCTTTTTGAATCAAGAAAGAAACCTTGATTGCAGTTAGACGCCATAACGGATGCAACTCCTTGATAAGTCAGGTGTTCTCAGTGAACAAGAGAAAGTCACACTCTCTTCTCTCACAATAAATTTTAATTTGAAAATTCTGATTTTATTAATGTATAAGACCCCTTTTATATAGTAAGTCTTATGAACCATAATCCAAATAGGAAATTAAAATAAAAATCCTAATTTAACAAAGATTCAAAATCTAAATACAAAAGTAAAATAAAAATCATAATCTAATTAAGATTTAAAATCCTAACACCACTCTAATAAACCTTAAGCTCAATCCCTAATTTAGGCTAGCCCAATAAATAAATTAAAACATTAAAATTAAATGTCTTCAAATAACTGGGTCTGATGATTGTAGTTTGGACTCGCTTCTAATAAGCTCATTTAAAAACATTATGCTCTATTTGTGTTGCATGGTTCGACCAAGGTCTTCAGGACTAGACCTTTCATTGCTTCATTGATCTTCTTAACTCGTTTCCTCGTGATTGGCCTTACTAGAACATGTAATGAATCAATCTTATAAGTTTGTCCTGCGTGCGGTCCTTGATTCACATCACATTTCGCTTTGACCTATCGCCTGTTGGAATAGTAACTCTAGTCTAGAATTTCAGCCATCATCATAGCTTCTCGTAACCTTTGTGATTGCTTCAACTTTAGCTCTTTGGCTAACCATGGCTTTAACCCATCTACGAATATCCCCACCAATGTTTCTTTTGTCCAACCCCTAACTATAATTTGTAATCGGCGGAATTCTTCTATGTAAACTTGTATTTTACCTCATGTTTGAGCTTAGTCAACTGCCCATGATGGTTGACAATGGGTGATGGACCCCATTGAGCCATAAATTCATGCTCGAATGCAGTCCATCCTAGTCGTCTTTCCTATTTGTCATATCGTGCTTTAATCCATCTTCACTAACTATTAGCCTTTTCATCTATATAGAAACAAGTTGTCACAACTTTATCTTCCTTTACCGCTTCATAGACATAAAAGTAATACTCCATCTTATCTAGCCATTCATGCGGGTCTCATCCGTTAAAGTGAGGAAAATCCATTTTTGCTTTCCTCAATCTTTGGTCATGGTATCGATTTCCTATTCTATCACCATCGTAGGTTTCATCATTCCTCCGGCTGTCTCTTCGCCGCTCACGTTGAGGCATTCGACCATAAAGCCTCATGTCTTGCCTTTGATGTTCGTCCTCATAACCGAACTCATCTCCCTCATCATGATCTCTTCCTTTATAATGGTCTCTCATATGCATAGAAATTCTAGATGGTGCATTTTCATTGAGCTATATCTCAACTTATATTGCACCACTATCTACTCGACCTCATATTCTAAATCTCTCATGTACCTCATTCAGTTTGACCTCACCCTAGGTTTCGGCCTTTCTATTTCATCCTCCAAAAAATTCACATGCCTCGAAATATTAGATTGTGATCCCTCTCCATAAGTTCGCCTAATATCCTTCTCTCTTTTCTTTCCTTTGGTCATCATTCTCTCTACCCTCTCCAACATTTATTGGTTGCTTTCTTTATGCCTTCTATCGACATTGTCAACTGCTCCATTGTCTTATAAAATCTTGCTTGATTCTCTTCTAAAGCTTAAAATCTTGCCTTAATACTACTAGGAATATTCCTTGTACTATTTAGATTATCCACGATTTCCATTGCTTCACAAAAAACAAGACAAGTTACTGTTCGGATATTGTTCACGGTATTATTTAATGTTCACGATTACTATTCACATCATTGTTCAAGTAGACTATTCACATCACTGTTCACATACCAAATCAAACTACCAAATCAGTAAATTAACTTCAAGAACAAGACTGTTACCTTAGTCTATAGAGAGTTTAACCCTCTCAATGAAAGTATCAAATTGTTGAGGACATAGTTAAGAATCCAACAACAAACCCTACACACATTTAGCTTCATCCTCAAAGCACAAAGTCTTCTTCGATAAGTTAGCAAATTGCACAAGGAATTTGGTTAATTTGGCGTTTTAGGGATTTTAATTCAAATCTAGAGTTTATTCTATATTGTAATTGGAAATTTAGGGTTTTAAACCTAAATTTAAGTAAATATAGATTTGGTTTAATCAACTAACAAAATTGAATTGATTAAACCTTATAATAGATTCACATATTTGAATATACTCTAGCCCAATTGAATCAAAATAAGAATACTATGAAAAGACGATAAAAGTTTAAACTCAAAATAGACAAAAACCTTCAATTTCACAATAGCTAAGAATTATTGAAATAATCAATAAAGCTAACTTTACATACTAGTATAAAACTCAGGTTATCCTGCTAGTAAACCGAAAGACTAAACTATCGTTAGTGAAATAATTAAACTAAAACATATAATGAAATATTGTTCATGTGTATCGTTCACGCGCACGGTTCCCGTTACGACCTATTGTATATGCATTAGTCTATTTGAATTGGCTTAGAACTCGAGTCTTAACATTTTATATGATAAATTTGTCTAATAATATTTTGACATATATTACTAATTCACACGTAGCATATATTTAATGGTAATACGTGGATATGAAATGTATTATCGGGAACTGATGGGACCCATTTATCACCCTCTCACTAAAATTTGTTGTTTTTTCATATATTTATCTTATTTTAGCCTTAATTATATTTTAATTTTTTTATTATTTTCTTATTATAAATTTAAATAAATTTTAAAAAAAATCGTTTAGTTATCATTGATTAATTAATAATTTCCCAGTCATAAGTTTATAGTACATGTTGAGAGATTTTCTTTAATTATAATAAAAATCTATAAATATACAAGCTAGAATCTAATGGGCACCTATTGATAGGATTTGACGTTCTCAAAGGGTACAAGTGGCCAAAGTTCCTTATGTGGGGTGATTGACATGTGAAGTTAGTAAGGGATGACTAAGTCAAACTTAGAAGACTTGGTCAAGCTTTGAGAAGGCAAAAAGCTTTAGAAGAGCTTTAGGAAGACAAAAAGCTTTGGAAGATAGAAGTCATGTGTGCATCATAAGGCCTTGAGTCACTAGTTCAGTTATTTTATTAGTGGTTTCAGTTACGAGCCACTAGCTCAGTTATTTTATTAGTGGTTTCAGTTATTTGATTAGTGATGTCGTCAAAGTAGGAAATCATATAGAAGACTATTATTATTTGAGTATTATTTATAGTCTCATTGGAGTTGTAGTAATGGTGTGAATTATTAAGTCAAATTGAGGTTTTTCTCTCACCCAAAGAGAGTATTATATTCGTTGTTCTAATTATCGCTTGATTGTGACCTATCATTGGTATCAGCACCAGGTTAAGAATGACAACTAACAAAGAACGAATGTAGATTCCTGATAAAGGGCTCGGTGGAGTACAAGATGGATTGCAACAAATTGAGATCTCAATTGGTTAACGTTTACAACGTTTGAAGGACTCTTTTAAAGAATTATCTGCAAAATTATCTCTAGCAGATCATCATCTCCTCAAGTCGAAGGAAATAATTATTCCAGGGGTTACCGTGAAAAAGTCGGAGGAGGAAGCAGACAAACATTCGTTTCTGGGATCACTAAATTATAAATCTCACGATTCAGCGAAGACGATCATACGGAATGGTTTGATCGAGCTGCATAATTTTTTGACTTCCAGGGTACCGCTGACAATCAAAAAGTGGCACTAGCTTCATTTCACCTGAAAGACGAAGCGAATCAATGGTGGCAATAGCTTAGTCGAGCTTATAAAGAGGAATGATGGGCTATTACGTGGGAAATTTTCTCAGAAGAATTATAGGCTAGGTTTGGTCCTACAGACTGTGTTGATTTTGATTAAGCACTGTCGAAAATCAAGCAACATGGGACGTTACGGGAATACCAGAAGGAGTTTGAGAGGTTAGGGAACCGAGTTCAGGGATGGACTGCAAAGGCTCTGGTAGGCTCGTTTATGGGGGGCCTTAAGCCAGAAATCGCAGAGGACATCAGAATGTTTTGATCCAGAAGCCTAAAAGAAGCTATTAGTTTGGACATGATGAGAGATGAACAGCTTACCCGACAGTGATGATTCCCTCAAATAAACCGACAAGTTGCTACTCCACTACCACGCAGCACGACGACACCCCAATTGAAATGACTACCATGGGAATAAATGCAATGTCGGCGAGCACAATGATTTTTTTTTAGTTACAATGAACGTTACACAACATGACACAAATATCAGGGAGAAAAATTGATGTTGATAGAAGGACAAACATATGTGGATGAGATCGCTCAGGAAGAAACAATAGATGAACTCTTTGGGGAGACCAAAATTCTGCACGCACTTACCGGATGGTCAACACCACGAACAATGCGAGTAACGGCTACAGTGGGGAATCAAGAACTGATGGTACTCATTGATATTGGATCGACTCATAATTTCATTAGTGATCGAGTGGCGACCATGCTCCATTTACCCGTAATTCCCACCAAAGCCTTTATGGTCAATATAGCTAATGGAACTAACTTAAGTTGTCAAGGCCAATTTGAGCAAGTGCAAGTTATTATCTAGGGTATGACCTTCTCACTTACGTTATATTCTTTACCACTCATCGGTCTTGATCTGGTGTTAGGAGTTCAATGGTTGGAGATGTTGGGTCCAACAGTGTGTAATTGGAAAAACATAACTATGAAGTTTCGATGGGGAAATCACACAAAAACACTGCAAGGCATGGATAATCCAATTATCCAATCAACCTCTCTACGAGTGTTAGCTAAAGAACTAAATAGTTGTAACTCCGTGTTTGCTCTCTGTCCCCAAGCCAATCATCAAGCTATTGCAACCTGAAATATGCCAAATCCTTGAAGAATATGCAGACATTTTCCAAGAACCCAAACAACTTCCCCCCAAGTGTGAAGTAGATCATCACATTCCATTAAAAGAATGGACAGAAGTTGTAAATGTTCGACCATACAGGTATGCGTATTTCCAAAAATCGAAATTGAGAAACAAGTTAATGATATGTTGAGGTTAGGATTCATCAAGCCTAGTACTAGCCCATTTTCTTCCATGTACTTTTACTCAAAAAAGAAAGATGGTTCCTGGCGTTTTTGTACTAATTATCAAGCCTTAAATACTATCACTAAGACCTATTCATTATCCATACGGTCGAAGACATGTTAGATGAGTTACATGGGGCTGCTTACTTCACTAAATTAGATTTAAGGGCAATGTATCATCAAGTAAGGGTTCATCCCTAATCCATCCCAAAAACAACATTACACACCTACAATGGCCATTACGAATATCTAGTCATGCCTTTTGGCCTATGTAATGCCCCATCCACATCCATGGCTATTATGAACTCTATCTTTAGGCCATTCCTCCGAAAATTTATCCTAGTATTTTTCAATGATATTTTAATCTATAGCCCGGATTGGAATATGCATATCTCTCATGTCAAACAGGTCCTCATTATTCTTCGGAAACACCAATTCTTTATCAAGCATAACAAATGTGTTTTCGGCCAGAGTGAGTTGGAGTATCTTGGGCACATTGTGACAAGCAAAGGGATCAAGGTTGATCACAAGAAAATTGAAGCAATGACTGAGTGGCCTCAGCCCACCAATGTTTCAGAATTAAGAGGGTTTCTTAGGCTTATAAGGTATTATCGAAAATTTGTCAAGCGCTACGGGGTGATTGCACGACCACTGACTAATTTACTAAGGAAAGACTGTTTCAAATGGAATTCAGAAGCAGAAGGAGCATTTGCTACTCTCAAACAGCCCATGACCTCTACACTTATATTAGTCATGCCCAATTTTAATGAACCATTTACTATTGAAGCTGATGCATCAGGAGGTGGCATTGGGGATGTACTCTCACGGCAAGGCAAGCCAATTGCCAATATGAGTCATTCCTTAGGAGTGACTAAACAAGCCTGGTCTACTTATGCAAAAGAAATGCTTGCCATCCTTGAAGCCATCTGTATCCGGAGATCATATCTTTTAGGGCAAAAATTATATATTCATACCGACCAAAAAAGCTTAAAATACCTCATAGAACAACGCATTGGCACACCATAACAGCAAAAATGTGTGGCTAAACTTCTGGGTTATGATTATGAGATATTTTACAAACCGAGTCGCGAGAACTCAGCAGCTGATTCTTTGTCAAGGGTCCCAGACAGCCCCACACTCCACGTTATCTCGGTGCCACAAATCTCCATTTGGGAAGATATTAAAGAGTCAGCTCCCAGACATCCATACATGGAGCACGTCACACAGCTAGCTCAAGATATACCAAATGGACCAGATAACATGCGGAATGGCTTGGTCTATTTTAAGAATAAAGTAGTAGTGCCACCCAAATCTTGTATCATCAATAAACTCCTCCATGAATTTCACAATACTCCAACATGTGGCCACTCGGGTGTTTTAAGGACACTCAAACGAATAGCTCAACAATTATATTGGCATTCTATGCAGAAATTCGTCCAGGAATATGTTGCGAGGTATGTCGAAAAAATAAGGTAGAAACTTTATACTCTGCAGGGCTTCTCTAGCCACTCCCAATTCCAAATCAAATTTGGGAAGATATCACACTTGATTTTATTGAATGATTGCCAATTTCCCATGGAAATGTCACCATATTGGTTGTGGTTGATCATATCAGCAAATATGGTCATTTTTCTTACATTAGCCCATCCATTTACTATAAAACAGAAATTGAGCGATTTTTCGATAACATATTTACACTACATGGTGTACCCCGTTCGATGACCAGCGACAGAGACCCAATTTTTCTCAGTAAATTTTGGCAAGAATTTTTCAAGTTATCTGGTACACAACTGAAGATGAGCACTGCTTACCATCCTCAGACTGATGGCCAAACAGAAGTAGTCAATTGTTGTGTGAAACAATACCTACGTTGTTTCGTCAATCAGCAACCTCGCCAATGGAGTGCATTCCTACTGTGGGCAGAATTTTGGTACAACACTACTTATTATGCATCCACTGGAATGTCCCTTTTCCAAGCTGTGTATGGACGTCTACCCCCAAATATTCCACGATATCAGTGGGGCCACTCTAATGTGAATGAAGTATATCGTTGATTAACAGCACGAGACGGCCTCTTAAAATAATTAAAGATCAATTTGGCAGCTGCACGTAATCATATGAAGCAAATTACGGACAAACGACGTCGGGAGGTTTGTTATTAAGTTGGGGATCTAGTTTATTTGAAACTTCACCCATATCGACAACAGATAGTCTCTAAGAGAGCACATCAGAAACTAGCAAGTAAATTTTATGGGTCATTCACCATTGAAAAAAGAGTAGGAGAAGTGGCGTATAAGTTACAGCTGTCTCCGAGATCAAGCGATGACATTCGTACCCAATTTCCAAACATGGCCCTTGTGGACAATGACCCACTTCAATGAGGGGTGTAGGCATTACATTTTTGCATGTGAAACCCGATGATGAGTCTCAGTTGGAGGCACTACCTTTTTAGCTAAGGATATTGCGGGAAACGGAGGTCGGAAGGGGAAATTCAGAATAAGTACGTCATCAAGTTCATCTCAGAAGCTCACTGTCTTCGTTAGTGCTGCGTTCGTTACTTCGTTCGAACGTCAGGCAGATTGCGGACGTTCGTGTAGCGTTCGAATTGGCGTTCGAACGGCGTCGGTGTTTCTGGTTTTGCTGTTAGCCTCGCACCCCAGCCCAATTAGCTCCTCAAAGCCCATAAAACACATCCCAATTTAATTAAATTAAACATTAAATATTAAATAAAATATTTAAACCATTTACCAATTAAATAAAACATAAAATATAATCATACCTAATTAAGATAAATCAAATATATTAACTTCCTAACTAAACAAATCACATACTAAATTAAAAAGATGTCATGCCTAATTAAAATCAATATTAACAAATTAAATATTTTGTATTCATAATCTAGCCAAGATTTGTCCCCCCTCAATCTTTGACTTTCCTTGCTCAACACCAAATCAAATCCTCATTTTAATGCCAAAATCTCTTCCTTGTGAGACAAGGTGAAGCTCTAGCCCTTCTCTATATAAACAACCCCTAACCAAGACATGCACTCCCCTAGCTCATACACATGATATACACACAACTCACACAAATCACAAGAGAAAAGAAAATAACCCCAAGCCTTCACATTAAAAGCACCTTCACAAACCGATCAGCCCTACACGTCCATAAACATCACCCTCCTTAACCCCTCCATAACCGAAAATAACAAGCCTTTATACCTTCCTAAAGCCACCGAAACCAACCCGATACAGCAGCCCTCCATCACCGAAAATTACAACCAAAAACTGAACTGTAGTGAACATAAAACTGCACTGTTTTACACGCCCAAACAGCAGTAATTTAACCCCTAAAACAGCAGTAAAACACATTTAAAACATTCCCTAAAAACCTTAAAGTAATAACATAAAAACTGCATCCATAATCCTTAAAATAATCACACAAGACTACACTAAAAACCCACACAAAAACTCGGAACAGTCAGTTGAAACGTCAAAACAGGTGACCTGAACAGTGAGCAGCAAAACAGAGGCCGAACAGTAGCAGAACGGAGTCCAAACAGCAAGCAAAACAGCAAAGCAGTGAGCTAGGACGCTAAATCAGTGAACCGGAGAAGTTGAGGAGCTGTACCCTTCCGACGTCCGTGAAACGCAAGCCTGAAAGTTGGCAAAAAGGTTAGACCTGAGGGTATCTTTCACACTCGTTTTTTTTGTATTATTTATTAAATATTACTTGCATGATTGTCATGTTGAAATGCATGTTGTGGCCATTGAGTAGATAAATATGCATGAATTATGAGATGTTGTATGTTGTGGCTGTGGAATAAAATGAGAGACGTGTCAACTCTCGCGGTATATCGGATGGAAACCCGGACATAAATTTCATAGCCGATTCCGAATGGACGGTATATGATCTGTACTCGGGACACAACTCCACGTACCGCTTGAGTAAACGGCACCCTCTTTTGTTTTGTGTTGCTTTTGTTTATTTATTTTTCGTCACTTGAATTCTGTATGTTGCTTATTTATGCATGACTCAATCGAGCGATGGGCTTAGTAAGTGGAATGAAAGATCCCATATGGGGATGGGTTAAAGCCCTTTACCACGATGTTTTGCCGCGCCGGTTGATGTGTGTTCGGTTGGATGAAAGATGTGTTCAATCGGGCATACTTAGTTTGATATGATCGTCTTTATGTTTGTATGCATGATGCGATCGAGCGCATGGGCTTAGTAAGTGGGATGAAAGATCCCCTATGGGGAAGGGTTAAAGCCATTTACCACGATGCTTTACCGCGCTGATCGATGTGTGTTCGGTTGGATGTAAGATATGCACAATCGGGCATACTTAGTTTGATATGATTGTCCTTATGTTTGTATGCATGATGCGATCGAGCGCATGGGTTAAGTAAGTGCGATGAGAGGTCCTCTAATTGAAGAGGTTAAAATCCTTTACCACGATGCTTCGCCGCGCCTCGCATTGTACTATTTGCCATTTATGTATTGCGTCATATTTCATGCATCAGGTCTGTTCCCGTTCGAACGCGTTTACGAACGCAACTCGAACGCCCATGCATTTTTGCCTTACCATGCATCAGGTCTCATCTCTGTTCGAATGCGTTCACGAACGCCATACGAACGTGAGCATTCTGTTTCATTTCTGTTCGAACGCGTTAACGAACGCCATACGAACGTGAGTATTCTGTTTCATTTCCGTTCGAACGCGTTCACAAACGCCATACGAACGTGAGTATTCTGTTTCATTTCCGTTCGAACGCGTTTACGAACGCTACTCGAACGAGAACCTTCTGTTTACCGTTCGAACGCGTCTACGAACGCTGCACGAACGCCCACGGTAAATAGATCCTCTGCATCACATTACGACATGTCCATCTTAGCACATAGTTCCCTTTTTTACGTTATGCATTTGTATTACCTCTCTAGTTGTCTATTTCTGTTATGCGCTTAAATATCTTATCTTATATGCATGCTAGTAGTAAGAATGCTTTTGTTTGCACTTCTGTGTCCACCAATGCGTTCATTAACTTGTATGCTTGCCGTATGATAAACCTTATGTATGCAAATTGAGACATAGATTACATGCAAATAGGCTGTATGCAAATTCGAATATGTGTTACATATAAATTTATATGAACTTGTTGATGTATGTATGTGGATTTAGAAGCATGATATCTTAGAAATAAGTGTTACTTAAGCCTGATTAATTATCATACAAATCCTTTCATTACAAGTGGCATAAGTAAGGGACCATTCCGAACCCAACGGTTTGAGGTCTTCCCTTGCGAGGGGTGAGTGCGGCCTTAAATCTCATTTTCCCGGTTCACACCGGGTGGCGACTCCATTATTCTCTGTTTTAGTCCCCTGTGCTATTCCGTACTCCCGACCGGGCCGCGAGCCCGGGACAGCATGCGTCGCCCAGTTTCTGTGTTCCCACAAGGGGTAATGATAAGATTTGGCATTCTCAAAGGGTACGAGTGGCCAAAGTTCCTTATGTGGGGTGATTTGACGTGACGTGTGAAGTAAGTAAGAGATGACTAAGTTAAACTTGGAAGATTTGGTCAAGCTTTGAGAAGACAGAAAGCTTTGGAAGATAGAAGTCACGTGTGTACCATAAGGCCTTGAGTCACTAGTTCAGTTATTTTATTAGTGGTTTTAGTTACGAGCCACTAGCTCAGTTATTTTATTAGTGGCTTCAATTATTTGATTAATGATGTCGTCAAAGTAGGAAGACTATTATTATTTGAGTATTATTTATAGTCCCGTTGAAGTTGTAGTAATGGTGTGAATTATTAACTAAAAATTAGGTTTTTCTCTCACCCAAAGAGAATATTATATTCGTTGTTCTAATTATCGCTTGATTGGGACCTATCACCTATATATCTACGTCTACGTCTAATAGAGACGGAATATATATTCATACTCAAATACATGGAGAAACTCTACTCTCACATCAAATATGGTGATACCTCAACTATCCTCTCAATAATGAGAAAAAATTTTGACCAAGAGTCGAACTTGTGATCTCACCATTAGGCCACGAGCCTATTGGCTCCTGCTGAGAGATTCAAAGCAAGAAGGTTACAATCACATTAACATGGTTAGTTAATTTGATTTATCTTGAAGTATTTATAATATTTTGAAACTCACTGCAAGTTTAAATTAAGAATAATTTTCTGTTACGCTGGCCAATGATCCAGATCTCCCTAGCATCACCCAATGGATAAGTTAAAAGCATTGTTAGTTGTTTACACTTATCCATTGAGTTAAAAAAAAATAAAAAAAAAAAAATAAAAAGAATGAATATTACTGTTTGATAAGTTAAAATCTAAGATTTAATTCCAAAATTGGATTTGCTAATTTACATTCACGATTGTACAAACTGTTGATAATTGACGATCCATCCGGTCCCTATCAAAATACTCTCTTGGCAGAGGCCTTAGAAACCAAGTAGCCCAGGCCCAAACATATGACCCAAATCCCAACATCAACGGCCCATCCTACACCTTCCGCATGAAACTCCCCTTCGTCCTCACCATCCGATCCACACGTACAACAACAACAACAGCCGTCAGATTCACACTCAAAATCATCCACCACCCCTCTCTCCTCCGGAATCTCCTCCAGCTCAAAGCTACAAAACGCCCTCCTCTTCCTCTTCACAACCATATCCACCGTCTCAATCATCGCCACGTGTCCATCCAGCCCCACACAAACGTCAGCCCTCGCCACATCACTAATCTTCCTCTCCAACACACACTTACAATCCAATTTCCACTCACCCTCCTCATCTTGTCTGAAAATACCCCTCAAGACCTTCTCCTCTCTAAAATAAACCTCAAACGACACCGCTTCGGTCACCACCACCGGTTCCCTGCTCCCGTAAATAACATCGCCGTCTTCCGTTTTCGCCGTTACAACCCGATGCAGGGTAACAAACGCTGGCGTATCGGGTCTGATATCTTTCCCGGATATTTCAAGAGCCGTTTCGCTGATACGTGGCAAGTACAGGAGGGTGAGAGATTCAGGCAGCTTTTTATTTGCATGAAAATTCGTTAACCTAACGAAGAAAGACTTCACCTTCAAGCGATCTTTATCGCTGTGGAAGTAGAACCCTTGAAAATCAGTTGAACGACACATCGTTTTGAATTTGATTTGAGTGTTTGGGGGGGTTTACAGTTCATATAATGATAAGAGTTGAGAATTGGCGGCTTTGAAGCAAAAGCGTCGTCGGTTTTGCGTTGGGGAATTCCACTGGTTTCGTTAGAATCCGCGGGTGGCGAGCACAAGGTATTTTTGATGACGTGGACTAGACGACAATATATATATATATATATAGTTTCTTTCCTATTCTCGTGTGCAACAAAATAACGAAATAATAGATTTGCTGCGTGAAAGGGGGGCTTCATTTCCTTTTCTTGAGGTTTGTAACTGGGGGAGCCCCATTATGTTATCCGTTGTTTCGCGGGATGACCGTGGCGTGAATTGATGAGCGTAGTTTTTGTAAAGTTCATGAACGTGGTTCGTTAGAAGCACTCTCTCTTCTCATTGAATTACGTACTTTTTGTGACCGTTGAAACAAAATACTTTCGGCAACTTGATAGGGATCATTATTAGACATATATTGGGCCACCAAGAGACCAAAACCTGCCCACTTACCTTGTACTGGATTGGCTTAAAGCTGCTCACAGCTATGTTGGGCTTTCCATTAGATGGTGGGATGAACCTCACTTAAAGTTTAATTGTCCACTTAAGAAACTTATATGAGACCTATATAATATGTGTTAATTAATAATTTTTTCTGTTGTTGAAGATGTGTTTTTATAGGTAATTTGTCTGTTTTGGGATCTCGACGGAAGAGTGAAGGGTTGCTATTCAAACGGTATCACACGATTTTATTCATTTAGAGAGCCTCACCTACATAAGTGACGATTAATGAACATGCACCGACTCTCACGGTGACTATTCAGAGCTTTAGGAATATTGAGTTGAATGGTATATAAACCTGGGTGAAGCTCGAACCAAGAACCTCAAAGTCCTTATAATGTTCTTAACCTCGGCGAACCTCCGCTGAGATCCCAAAACGGACAAATGGTCTAATAGAAAGAGAATGACAGAAAAACACATCTTCAATTGTTATTGATTAATTTCGAATTTAATAAATATATGTCAAAATATTAGTGAACGGACGTATCCTAACAATTGATTTTTTGTGGTTTCTTTTGGTTCTTTTTCGTGCGTAAAAATCTCTTAAACAACTCCAAATTACTATCCCCCTACAAGAATTTTGTCAAAAAGAAATAAAGAGAAGCGAAAGTGTAACAAAACATTGGAAACTGAAGTAAATACGTTCCATCCCAAAACTGTATAATATACAGAAGTTTTATTCAAACAAACGAATCTCAATACATTAATCATCATTTATCTCAGAGAAAAGCTCTCCACGGTGATAAAAAAAAATAGTAATAGAGATGAAATTAACCAGTTATGATACCTGCTAGAACATCAACGTTGCCTCGTGCATAGATTGTATAAACCAGACGGATTGCATCACGCCATCCATCAAGGACTTCCCATGAGTCAGCAACCTGAAGAGTCATAAAGCAGTAAATAAACTGATTTATGAATTATGCATTAAAATAAATATACGACGAGGTTTACCCTATGAAACACTGTCACCATCATCAGTCTCTGAACGAAATTTGTTTTTTCCAATGAGAATAAACAAACAAAGAGTTAACAGTTACCAAGAAAATTGGTCTGTGAATTGTGTCGAGCCTGCTCCAGGTGGCAATGTCAAATCAGCACAAACTGATACAGAAACTATATCCGGAACTTCAAAACTGATAGCCCTTCTGTCAGGACTAAAATCTCCTGTTCTGCCGGATAAGCTTCGAGTTACTTGTTTTTGCTCATTTTTGCTGGCCTGCGCATGAGTAGGAAGAAAGATTTGAAAAGAAGGGAAAACAGGAAAAGAAAACAAATGATTTGATCTGGTAGCAGTAGCACAGCCTTGTCTTATTCAATAACTTTTGCCTTACCTATCACATATTCAAGTTGGAAAACTTTACCAAGTACAGCACAGAATTTTTGAAGAAAATGAATATTCATTCTTTTGTCGATCAGTTCTATAATTGAGGAATAAATGCCTGACAAAGAGAGAACAAATCAAAAAATTACATGTTGAAGCCCTTCATGATTCAAAACAAACTGTGATATTTTCCAGATCACCTATTCAGACAATCGGAGTTGAGCATATCAAGTACTTTAAAGATTCTCTGGCTTCAACATGAAGCACCCGTTGAGGACGAAAATATATCTAGCTATCAAAGATCATCACGTGTGAGAAAATGAAAACATGACATTAGCATCAGTACCAGCATTGTCGAGTATGGCATTCTGAGGGCGAGGCCCACATTTGTTCAATATCAGTTCTGCCGGGTATGGCATTATGGGGGCGAGGCCCACATTGGTTTAGAAATCAGGTCAGCTTTGCCAGGTACGGCACTCCGGGTATGGAGACATTAGATCAGTTCAGCCAGGTACGGCACTCCGAGTATGGAGACATCAGATTAGTTTTGCCAGGTACGGCACTCCGGGCATGGAGACATTAGATCAGTTCAGCCAGGTACGACACTCCGGGTATGGAGACATTAGATCAGTCCAGCCAGGTACGGCACTCCGGGTATGGAGACATTAGATCAGTCCAGCCAGGTACGACACTCCGGGTATGGAGATATCAGATCAGTTTTGCCAGGTACGACACTCCGGCTATGGAGACATTTCAGCGACACCTTGGGTATGAGGTTCAACGCGCCAGGTACGGCACAATCATATCAACTCTGTGGCTCTCTAGGTACGGAGGCGTCACTGCGACACCCTAGGTACGGGGTTAGCATTCAGACATCTGCGGCTCTCTAGGTACGGAGGCGTCACTGCGACACCCTAGGTTCGGGGTTAGCATTCAGACATCTGTAGCTCTCTAGGTACGGAGACGTCACCGCGACACCCTAGGTACGGGGTTAGCATTCAGACATTTATGGCTCTCTAGGTACGGAGACGTCACCGCGACACCATAGGTACGGGGTTAGCATTCATACATTTGTGGCTCTCTAGGTACGGAGACGTCACCGCGACACCCTAGGTACGGGGTTAGCATCAGATTATTACGACACTCTAGGTACGGAGACGCAACTGCGACATCCTAGGTACGGGATGGCATTCAGACCACAGCGACACCCTAGGTACGGGGTTAGCACGCCAGGTACGGCATGTAGACTATTCAGACTACTGCGACACCCTAGGTACGGGGTTAGTATTCAGACAACCAACATCATCATGCGGCACTCTAGGTACGGAGACGTAACCGCGACGCCCTAGGTACGGGGTTTAGCACTATCAACTAAGCACAGCAGGCAGACCAGGTGACAGCTGGCGAGCCAGGTAAGTAAAAATGCATTGCACGTACTCTGATAGAATTGTCATTGGCACACACTGAACGAATCTCATCAAAGTGGGAGCGACTGTAGGCATTGCATTTTTACATACCAAACCCGATGAGGGGTCTCGTAAGGAGGCACTACCTTTAAGTCGTGGAAGTAGCGGAAAACGGTCGTCGGAAAGGAGAAGTCAAGAGTTGACATATCATTGGTTTTATTTCGTTCGGAGTTCGCTTGTTGAATCTTCGTTTCGAGGCATGTCTTTGGCCCGAAATCACCGCAAACCACTCTAAGCCCACCTAAACACCTAAACCCACATCCAAAGTCCATGAAATCAAAACAAATAAAACACCAAGCCCACCATCCAAGAAGCCCACGCCCAAACACAATTTCACCCCTCCATGCACTATTCAAACATGATTTACCCTTCTACCAACTTACTTTGCACCTTTGACCTTACTTTTACCTAGACACAAAATTTCCAAGCCATTTATTAAGCAAACCCCACACCCAGTGAGCTAAGTGAGGAGACTTAAATCGCAGCGAAACGAAGTGGAAACAGCGGACGAAACAGCGAAACAGTGAGCGAAATCTCGAACCAGCGAACCGGTGAAATCGTGGTGTCTTAGCCCTTCCGACGGCCGTATAACGCACCTCCGAAGAACGACACAAAAGGTTATACCTGAGGGTTTATATTATTGAATTTATTCACATGAAATAATGATTTAGGAGATGTGTTTTGTGATATCTAGCATGGATAATTAGATTAGCATGTTGTTGGAATTTATTCACATGAAATAATGATTTAGGAGATGTGTTTTGTGATATCTAGCATGGATAATTAGATTAGCATGTTGTTGGAATTTGTTCACATTAAATAATGACTTAGGAAATGTGTTTAGCATGAATAATTAGATTAGCATGATGTTGGAATTTATTCACATGGAATAATGACTTAGGAAATGTGTTTAGCATGAATAATTAGTTTAACATGTTGTTGGAATTTATTCACATGAAATAATGATTTAGAAAATGTGTTTTATGGTATCTAGCATGAATAATTAATTAGCATGTTATCTAATTTAAGTTGTGTAAATTGGTAACTTAGAAAAGCATGTAACTTACTTTTCCTCGCACGAGAATTATGAATTAGTGTATGATGTGATTTCGGGTGAATGAAATATGCGTTCTTTCTTGTGGTATATTGGATGGAAACCCGGACATAAATTCCATAGCCGAATCCGAATGGACGGTATTATGGTTTGCACTCGGGATACAATGCCCCGTACCACTTGAAGGATTCACATATTTCATTTCATCCAAACTTGTATTTGAGCATGATTAGGCTATTAGAATGTTGTTTTATTTTTAGCATGACTTAGTTATTTACCTTTCGTATTAGGAATTTAAGTTATATTATATTTAGATCATTAGTTATTTAACATGTTTGATGTGTGATATCATGCGTTTGCTGTTATTAAAAAGTTTACTTTTGAAGCATGCAAACCTAGATTTAGAATTTATAAGAATTTAGACTACTTTGACCAATATGTATGTTGAGTAGACTTGGTTAATATTGCACAAATCCATTCATTACAAACGACATAAGTAAGGGACCATTCCGAACCCAACGGTTTGAGGTCTTCCCTAGCGAGGGGTGAGTGCGGCCTTAAATCATTTTCCCGGTTCACACAGGGTGGCAACTCAATTATTCTCCGGTTTAGTCCCCCGTGGGCTACTCCGTACTCCCAACTAGGCCCTGAGTCTAAAACAGCAAAACACATTTCCTAAGTCATTATTTCATGTGAACAAATTCCAACATGTTAAACTAATTATTCATGCTAAACACATTTCCTA
This sequence comes from Zanthoxylum bungeanum, assembly GCA_019454045.1. Taxonomy (NCBI): domain Eukaryota; kingdom Viridiplantae; phylum Streptophyta; class Magnoliopsida; order Sapindales; family Rutaceae; genus Zanthoxylum; species Zanthoxylum bungeanum. The sequence goes on along the minus strand of SKCR01007838.1, from coordinate 151,293 downwards.
AGTCATTATTCCATGTGAACAAATTCCAACAACATGCTAATCTAATTATCCATGCTAGATATCACAAAACACATCTCCTAAATCATTATTTCATGTGAATAAATTCCAACAACATGCTAATCTAATTATCCATGCTAAATATCACAAAACACATCTCCTAAATCATTATTTCATGTGAATAAATTCAATAATATAAACCCTCAGGTCTAACCTTTTGTGTCGTTCTTCGGAGGTGCGTTATACGGCCGTCGGAAGGGCTAAGACACCACGATTTCACCGGTTCGCTGGTTCGAGATTTCGCTCACTGTTTCGCTGTTTCGTCCGCTGTTTCCACTTCGTTTCGCTGCGATTTAAGTCTCCACACTTAGCTCACTGGTTTGCAGTGAATTAGGGGCTGTTTTGGTGATTTTTAGGGGGTATTGAACTACCGTTTGCTCGGTTTTCTTAAGGACTTTCAAGTGAAGTTTTTATTCACTGTTTCGGTGCTTTTGGTCACTGAGGGCAGTGAACTGCTGTGTTGGGCGTGATCAATAAGGGTTATTGAGGCAGTTTGTGCACTGGTTTGGGGGCTGAAATGAGGGTGATTTAGGAGTTGGTTTCAGGGGTTAAATGAAGCAGTGGGGGCGTGTTTAAAGGATGGTTCCAGGGGCTGTTTATGCTTGCTTCTTGGGGCTGAAATGGGAGGCTGAATGAGAGGCTAATAGGGGCTGGAATGGAGCTGATTTGGACGTGAATATAAAGGGGCTGGATGAGGGCTATGAGCGCTGGTAATATGGGCTGTAGTAGAGCTGACTTGGGTGTGAAAATGGTACTGTTTTGTGAAGCTAATAGGCGTGAATATAAGGGGCTGTGTGAGGGGCTAATAGGCGTGAATGATGGGGGTGGTTGGAGGCAGTTTTGCCGTGAGTTTGAGGGCTTGAGAGGAGGTGTTTATGCTCAATATATGCTAAGTATATGCTAAGTGTTTCAAGGGAGGAAAATGGTGGTTTATATAGGCAAATGGATGTGTATTAATTAGGTAGGCTAATGTTGTTGGAGGGTTATTAATTGGGGTGGTTAACTTTGTTGAAAATTGGAAAGGGAGGTAGCTAAGGTCATGGGCGTGGGGTTGGAGCTTAAATGGTGTAGGGTTGGCTATTAAATGGTGTAGGGAAATGTTATTAAATGGTTTGGAAAAAATGGTAAATGGGTGGCTTTGGTGTTAATGAGTGTGGGGTTTGCTTAATAAATGGCTTGGAAATTTTGTGTCAAGGTAAAAGTAAGGTCAAAGGTGTAAAGTAAGTTGGTAGAAGGGTAAATCATGTTTGAATAGTGCATGGAGGGGTGAAATTGTGTGTTTGGGCGTGGGCTTCTTGGATGGTGGGCTTGGTGTTTTATTTGTTTTGATTTCATGGGCTTTGGATGTGGGTTTAGGTGTTTAGGTGGGCTTAGAGTGGTTTGCGGTGATTTTGGGCCAAAGACATGCCTCGAAACGAAGATTCAACAAGCGAACTCCGAACGAAATAAAACCAATGATATGTCAACTCTTGACTTCTCCTTTCCGACGACCGTTTTCCGCTACTTCCACGACTTAAAGGTAGTGCCTCCTTACGAGACTCCTCATCGGGTTTGGTATGCAAAAATGCAATGCCTACAGCAAGGAAAATGTATCATAAGAATAGATTCTAGAAGACAGCAGTACAACTTACTATCAGGAAATATCAGACGCCAAATTACTTTGCTTCTTCTTATACAATCATCCAAGCACTCTGATGTCTCCAAAAGACTTTTGTACCTTACTAATTGCAGTTCTCACGATTGTTTTCTTTTCTCGTGCAGAAACAATTGCACTGAGTTCCTAAAATTGCATATCAAAAAATGAAATCAAATCGTATTTCCCAGGATGACAATATGGACGCAAAAATTCAAAAAAGTTATGAGACATTATATAGTTAACAACAAAGAAATATTATGAAATATAAAATTTTATAGCAACATCAATGTAACCAGAATTACCTGTAAAGCGAGTCCCCAATTGTTAAGAGCCTGAAATAGATTCACATGGAGTCGGATAAGGCATAACTAAGTGACAAAAACACAAGAAAAGAGGGCAATTCTGTATACAGTTATTGGATGTCCAAATAAAGATGGAATCACATTACACAACAATATCTTCAGCTATACCTGAGGACTGTTCCAGTTGAGTTGGACAGCTTTCTCATAGTTCTTTGTTGCCTGCAGAACAGTTTCAGATAAGCAATTCAATAATTTTAAAGAGCAAGAAAAGAGATATCCAAACAAGGAAAAATAATATGTTTATAAATGCACATGTGTGAGTACTGAGTAGGAACACCAAGCAGCATTAACTCCTTAAATGCACCCAAGTACCTACTCTCAATAACATGGACAGAGCAGAGAGTTGGTGTTCATTTTACGACAACAATCTATTCCAGATATTTAATCAGACCACCATCCAATAGTCGGCATGACAATAGAAGCACTCAAATTCCAGATGAAAACCCATATCACAAAACATGAACATAAAGAGAGAGAAAATCTTGACAACCATAATACTGAGATAATAAAATAACCTGCTTCCACAATTCTTCAGCCTCCTTCGTACGACCACGCATTTTTGCTCGATCAGAGATCGCTATAGCCCAATTATAGAAAGCCTGTGAAGAAACAATAAGACGTGATTATCAGAAGAGCTAGATTATCAAAAAATAAATTGACTTATACTCTCAGACAGATGCAACATGCAAGAACATAAGCGAGGTGACCATCCTAGCATCATGGAGATGAAGAAATCATGAGGAGCATATGATGCAATTGATAAAAGATATGGACAGGCCTTTTACCAGTGAGTAGTTTCCGATCCTATATTGTAGTTTTCATTAGCTGGAAATCTTCACAGCTTAAGAATGAGTTCTCAAAAGATTAGAGGTAGCCACAGACTAAATGTATAAATGTATTCATGAGTCAGGCATAATCACTCAGAAAAATCTTAAGCATCCCACGCTAATCGTTCCCTTATGTAGCTTCTGTTGTAGACAGTTATTATCTTTGATCTTGAAGTAGCTATACATTTAATCTCTCAGATAAAACAGAAAACGCACAAGATTACCTAGAATATAAAAGGAATAATACATACATCATGTAGTATAGGACAGAGGCATGTTGCTATACATTTTATTTTTGATCTTGAAGTAGCTATACATTTAATATCTCAGATAAAACAGAAAACCCACAAGATTATAAAACAGAAAACCCACAAGATTATCTAGGATATGAAGGGAATAATACATACATCATGTAGCGTAGGACAGAGGCATGTTGCTTCATCTTACTTTTTACAAGCCTCCTCAAGCAAAGCATCTTTAGAAGGTGAAGTAGAATCTGGACTGACGTTATCCGCACTTTCCTGCAAGCCAAATAACAATCATGTGCTATGCCTAAAGTGGCAATGTTATACGATCTAAATCTATCATAACGTTGAAATTGAGACAATACAGAATACTATTGCAGGAAAAACTCCAAAGTCTAATGTAGTTTTCTTGCATGCCACATTAATCTCATTTCATCCCAATTTGGAAGAATGAGTGCCATTTGATCTCACGTTACATTCTTCTTCTCAGAAAATTCATATAGGAGAGAGACAAATTTAATCAACCTATCATATTGATGAGCGGCTAATATACATATATTTCATGCCCCCTTTATTTTAATGTATTGTGTGTATTTCGAGTTGTATGAGCGCTTTGATGTGTTTTTTGGAGTATTTCGCAGGTAAAAATCATATTAAGGTTTACCCAGACTTAGCGGGAGATGAATCGGCAATTTTGGAGCACATTTTGGCCATATTTCAGAGTCAAAACGCGCGTCTCGATGCTGGAATGCGTGCGACGCGCGTATGAAGAAATTTCGGCCAGAGAGCAACCACGTTTGGTCTGTGCTTGAACTAAATAATAAAATTTGATGGTCTGTGCTTGAACTGAATCAGAGAAAATCTGACCTGAAGAACCAAATCCCAATTGTACAGTGCGTCATTATCTTCTGGGTGTCTCTCTATTGCAGTAGCATACCTACAAAATTTGAGTAGACATTATAATTTTAGAAAAGCAGGAATCTGAAACATCAAAAAATTGATGCCCGCCCCATTTCATGTGTGTGCATATATATGCCATATGGAGCTGCAACTCAAATTAAATTTCATTTTTGATAAACAAGCAAGAGTCCGTAGTGAGATGAAAGTACCTCTTGGCAGCGAATGTAAGAATCCGCTGACGGGATCGACCCTCCTCATCAACACCAGTGACACTATTGATCAATTCCATTGCAGCATTGTTCTGCTCCGTGAGGTGATGGGGTGTATTCCCTTGACTGAAACTATTCAAAGCCACAAGTGGATAAATTATTAATATTTACTAATAATAACTACACACGACATGTCATAATGCTCAGCAACGTGCACTATCCAATGCAGTAACGCTACCGATATAGAAAATTCAAATTTTCATATGATTACTTTGGGACTTAATATACGACATCGCGTTCAATACAGAATCTGCAAATTGTATCCTCACAATCAAGAGCGATTACATTAACGAGATCGCAGCTAATGAGCTTAGTGCAAAAAGAGAGAACAAACATAGGCGATTCAAGATCATGAATTGCACAGAGTTATTTGCATAGAAAGCAAAATCATGAATTGCATAATATTCCAGCGGAATTGCAATTATTATTATTATTAGCTAAAACATGAAGGTTTCAATAAAATCGAATTAGAAACACGGACCTGGCCTCAGTGACGCTATCTTCACCTTCGCTTTTTAATTCAGTGAGAAACTCTCTCATCGTGAATGTTCTGCTCCCTTCGTCTTTACTCAGCGCTGGATTTGACGTTTGTTCGGTCGACGGAGGCCGTTTCTGGGTCTCTTTAGTCTCCTCGACCTTTGAATCTACATCTGGTTCAGGTTTTGGCGCGTCATCTGATGCGACGTCGTTTAGAAACTGAGGTTCCTCGACAGTTGTAGACATTAGAAAATATCGGCAGTTGAGAGTGAATAAATGGAAATTGAGAGCGAGGAATAGATCTGCTCGAACTCGGAGAAACTAACAGTAATTCTGATGAAATTCGAAATTTGGAAGTTAAGTTGAAATATTGTACACGTCATCAACTATAGTGGTTATATAATTAGGGATGTAATGGAGTATTGAGTGGCAAAGGGTCGGCAGGATCCGGGCTTGATAAGTTCGGCCCAAGTTTGGGAATATTTTTTTTAGTTCAGGCTTGGGATTTTTTTGAATCCGGCCCGATTTTTTAATAATAAAAAAATTATATAAATATAAATATAATTTATTATATAAATATATATATATATAATATATTTTTAAAGCCCGGGCTTAATGTGATAAGCCCAGCTCGGGCCCGAGCCAGCCCTCTACTTCTATGGCCCGGCCCGAGATTTTTTTATTCAGGGCGGGCCGATCCAGGCCCGGGCTTTTTTGTCATCCCTATAATTAAGTCGATTAGTAGTTGTTTAAGTTCGGTTTGATTAGTATTTATATGAGTTGAGTTCTAATTGATCTTCAAATGTATTGTTCAATCTCGACTCATTAAGAAAATATTGAGAACGAACTCGATTCAAATTCTATAACTAAACTAGTCAAGTTTGGCTCGAACTCGAATTTAACAAATTAATTTTTTAGACTTTTTATTTATTTCTTTAAATTTTGATTAATTTCCCTACAAAATTCAAATGTTTGTGACGTATACACACATATTATAAAATTGAGTCGAGTTGTGTCTATACGATCCGAGTTTAATCTATTTCGAATAGTGTTCACGAGTAAAAAACAAATCGAGTCGAATTTTTACGAGTTGGTCTCGTTTGATAATCGAGTTATTATTTTTGATTTTCGCGTAGTTAATTTATTAAATGAATCGATATCGAGCCGAGTTAAGTACGAGTAGAACTCGAGTAGTTCATGAATGACTCGGTTCATTTATAGTCCTATATATAACTGAAAATAATTTCAGTGGGTTATGGTTTCTAATATTTATATATAATATCTAATCAATAGATTAATAATAATAATAATAATAATAATAAACAACATTGCCTGAATAATAATAATAGATAAAATGATATATATTTTTATATATATATATATATATATATATATATATATATATATATATATATTGGTGTTTGCTAAGGTCCCAAGATCATAAACAAGCATGAAATATGTGCGAAAACTGTAGACGCTGGATTTCGCCCGAGGTCCACAATCGAGAATTTGTAGTTGGGGGCGCTAGCGATCCTGCAAAACAAAAATGTAGGGTGAGCGTGGAGGGTCTACCCACCGGTGTGGTGGGTGCCGTAGGCACTCCGACGCCCAAGTAAGTGATGAGAATAAAGAAGTAGTAGGCGGAGGATCAAGGTCGGGTATTACCTTGATCACCGTAGCCTGCCGTGAGGGCGGTGAGCGGATGGTGATGAGAACAACTTGTGAGAGTATTCTAAGGCCCTCCCTTCTTGGTCTCAAAGTTGAGTCTCCTTTATATACATGCTCATGTAACGTGTGCCTTTATTGCCTCTTGATTGCTCATCCATTGGGCCATGGTAACGCTCGACTTCATGAGAGGTATTTATTTCATCTGCCCGTTGTAGGCTGGACTGGCTGGTTTATGTTTATGATCTTGGGCGTTACGAGGACTGGAAGGTCTCTCGGTCATGGGTGTTAGTGTTCATTGGGCTTGGGCCTGCATTATGGTTAGGGGGTTTCGGGGTGCATTTAGTAGAGAATCTGGAGCGAAAGGTCGAAATTACCCTTGGACCAAATTTGGCCCGTACAGTTTGTCCCATACTCTCTAAGTCAATGAGTCATTGGCTTGGAGAGTACTTGACGTGTGTGTCGTCTGGGGCGTGACCATAGGATGTAGGTGTGCTCGAGCGTTGATGCTGTCTACTGATTGAACCAAACGAATGTTTAGTTATGAACTTGACTCTATAAGAGCCATTGGGGAAGTACCCAGTCGACCGAACCAGATGATGGTTGGGATAATGAACTTGACTCTACCAGAGCCATTGGGGATATGTCCCCGGTCGACTGGACTTGCTGAGGCCAGGAAGGCATAGGTCATACGACATGTGTAATCCATGTCTATAACTTGACTTGACACGAGTCCATGGGGATGTCCTTGGTCAACTGGACTTGCTGAGACCAGGAAGGTATAAGTCATACGACATGTGTAATTCAAGTCATGAACTTGACTCGTCATGAGTCCATGGGGGATGTCCCCGGTCGACTGGACTTGATGAGGCCAGTAAGATATAAGTCATACGACATGTGTATTCCATGTCTACAACTTGACTCGACATGAGTCTATTGGGGATGTCTCCGGTCAACTGAACCAGATGAAGGTTCAAGATATAAGCCATACGACATATGTAGTCCATGTGTATAACTTGACTCGACATGAGTCTAAGGGGGATGTCCAATGTCGACTGAACCAGATGATGGTTCATGAGTTATTTCATACGACATTGTGTCGTATGGACTGTAGGAAGTCCATGTCTTTATTTGACTCGACATGAGTCATTTGGGGGATGTCCCCCGTTGACTGAACCAGATGATGGTTCATGAGTTATTTCACTCGACATGTCATATGAGATGAGTGAATTGCATAATCATATTTGACTCGACTCAAGTCACCCGGGGGATGTCCCATGTAGACTGAACCAGATGGAAGTTCAGGAGTTATTTCACTCGTTATTGTCGTATGGACTGTAGGAAGTCCACGGGGGATGTCCCCGGTCGACTAAACTAGATGAAGGTTTCCTAAATATAAATCATACGACATGATTAGTCCATGTCTACAAGTTGACTCGACGTGAGTCCATGGGGGATGTCCCTAGTCGACTGAACCAGATGCCGGTCAGGGCAATCTTCATTCTACTGGTTACCCGATGTGATGGGGGTCTAAGCAAGTTTTCATTCTACTACTCACGAAGAAGGTACATCATAATCTACACTCTCATTGACCCGATGAAGGTCCAAGAAAGTCAACATACTCTTGAAGAATATACATGGGAATCTAAACACTCTATTATACCTGATGAAGGTACATGGAGGTCTACACATTCCATTATACCTGATAAAGGTACATGAGAGTCTACACTTCAGACATGATGAAGATCTATGAGGGTCTTCATTCATCACTCTACAAGATCTAACATGGGTCAATGAGGGTCTTTTCTCTACTCTTTACTCTACTAGACCTGATGAAGGTCTATGAAGGTTTTTCCTTCTCATACTACTAGACTTGATGATTGCCATGAGACTACAGTAAATAAACTTGATGAAAGCCATCATTGTTATCTCTATTCTACGAGACTACTGTCGAATGAAGTTGTCGAATGGAACTGACGAAGGTCTAAGGAGGTCATTACTCATTGTACTAGACCTGAAGAATGCCCATGATACTACAATGGAATGAACTTGATGAAAGTCATCACTCATCTCTCTTCTACGAGACTATTGTCGAATGGACTGGATGAAAGGACTAAATGAATCTTCATTCTACCTATTCATGATACTACTATCGAATGGAAATGACAAAGGTACATGAAACACGGTCGAATGAACCTAATGAATGTCTATGAGAATCACCACTCTACTAGACCTGATGAAGGTCCATGAAGTTATGGTCGAATGAACTTGATGAAAGGACCAAATGAATCTTCATTCTACCAATCCATGATACTATTGTCGAATGGAACTGACAAAGGTCCATGAGACACTGTCGAATGAAACTAATGCATGTCTATGATATCACCACTCTACTAGACCTGATGAAGGTCCAAAATAATTTTCACTTTACCTAACATGATGAAGGTTGGTCGATTGAACCTGATGGGGATTCTATTGATTTTTCATACTACCTAACCTGATAATGGTTGGTTGATTGGACCTAAGGGAGGTCCAAGAAGGTTCTTCATTTTACTATGCATGATAAAAGATTCCATATGTAGTCTAGAGTTTGGCAGAATTAAATCAATGTAGCATGTAGATGATTACTAACCTTTCATGTCGTCTAAGGAAGAGTCAGCACTCGATAATGATCCACTCATGATGAGTCTTCACAAATGTTTAATTGGAGCATCCTCCTTAAGCTGAGCCTGCATACTTGTCGTGTCCAGTGAATCATTTATCTCAATGTCGTGTGAAACACATTCTCAAATCATATAATATATCCTCTCCTACGTGTGCATACTGCCAAATCTCGCTTTGGTCATCTACACGTACCAATCGGCCCCATGGTTTTCACAGTGACCATACAACTTCCATGGTAATACGTACACGTTATGTGCAATCAGTTTAAGCCATGACACTTGTTCGGTTGTGAATATTCATATTCTTTAATGCATGTTTCGTGAATGGTGATCAAATGCGTGACCTGATCTTCTAAGATCACCAAGCCATTTTGATTATGTGATGAACACATGCGTCAGGTACGATTGTCATATGCACAGCCACTGACAATTTAAAATACACGTAACTGTGATAACTCCCACTTTATTTGAAACACTCACTCTAAGTTGAGACTACATCTTTGTAGTGTCGAGTGAGATAATACCCTCAAGATGTGTATCCATGTAATGTTGATCGTAACCTTAGGTAGTTCAGCCAACCTATTTGTCATGTCGAATGGAACTTCAACCAATAGCTGATCATTCCTCCATGTCATGTCGACTGGACCCTTAGCCTCTAGCTAAGACCCCTTCATGTGTCGTGTAGAGTAGTGCTTCAGCCTCCAGCTGAGAGTTGTGTCGCTTAGAAGAAAATAGGTTAAAGTCGAATCCATTGTGGAATGAGATAAACGATCCAGAAGGTATCTCATTGACCCTTTGTAAGCACGTATTAGGTGTCATCTTGTTTACTTGGTCGTGTCAACAGATGTTTGAGGAGTTTTGTTTTCGAAGCCATTAACTCATACACAATCTATGGAGATGACTATCGCATCGAAGAAAATGAAGGTTGCGGAGATTGTAGAGGACTTGAAGAATGTGATAGTAAAGATTATCCATGGCTCGATTGCAATATCAGACCTTCCAAGCCTCCCGAAGTTCAACAAAAGGCTCCAGGTAAAGTTTCATAAGATCTTATTTCTTTTACTTATATCTACTCATAGTCGTATGTAATATAACACAAGTATTTTCAAGTAACAGAATGTGGCCTCTTGATGCAAGAGTATGTTGAGTCGAGTTAGGCGAATGAGAGAGTTGGCAAAGTCCAACATTTAACTGTGAATGTCGTATCGCCATTTGACTTTTGTACATTGGAAGAATTATCCCCAATGTAGTTTTGCGATTCGTATAATGGTTTCCTTGTCTCCAGCCAAAATATAGTGTCGCATCGAGTGGCTATATTATGACTAAATGTGTTGGAAGAATCGTCATGAAATGATTTTTGCTTGCTATAGATCGGTAAGGCCCCACAGTGGGCGCCAAATTGTGGACGATGGATTTCGCCCGAGGTCCACAATCAAGATTTCGTGAGGATGGGGCGCTAGCGATCCTGCAAAACAAAGATGTAGGGTGAGCGTGGAGGGTCTACCCACCGGTGTGGTGGGTGCCGTAGGCACTCCGACGCCCAAGTCAGTGATGAGAATAAGGAAGTAGTAGGCGGAGGATCAAGGTCGGGTATTACCTTGATCACCGTAGGCTGTCGTGAGGGCGGTGAGCGGATGGTGATGAGAACAACTGGTGAGAGTATTCTAAGGCCCTCCCTCCTTGGTCTCAAAGTTGAGTCTCTTTTATATACATGCTCATGTAACGTGTGCCTTTATTGCCTCTTGATTGCTCATCCGTTGGGCCATGGTAACGCTAGACTTCATGAGAGGTATTTATTTCATCTGCCCGTTGTAGGCTGGACTGGCTGGTTTATGTTTATGATCTTGGGCGTTACGCGGACTGAAAGGTCTCTCGGTCATGGGTGTTAGTGTTCATTGGGCTTGGGCCTGCATTGTGGTTAGGGGGTTTTGGGGTGCATTTAGTAGAGAATCTGGAGCGAAAGGTCGAAATTACCCTTGGACCAAATTTGGCCCGTACAAATACAAATCAACGAAGTTGCGGAATACTTACATCGATCGGTTGAGCGAAACGGCAAGCAACGAAACTCAAAATCTGCCCACTAGTTGCATTCGGCAGTGAGCTGTGACAGTTCACTGGTTTGGCTCGGTTTTGGTCTTTCGTCAAGCTCCAAGCTTCGTCGAACGATTCCCGGCTCATTGGTGGACTTTTCTATCACCTTCGCATGTCTCTCGGTGTGCTAGCTCTTGTGATTTTTGCCACAAAAATCACACACTCAAGCTTCCCATTGCTCTCGATTTTGAGCAAAAAATCAGTGGGCAAAACAACCATTTGGGCGTGAATAAGAGGAGAGAGTGTTTTGATTTACAAAATGTGTATTAGCCTATTTGTTTTTCTAAAAAACAAATAATATATACCATTTCCACTTTTCCAAAAAGTCAAGGCAATAAAGTTTGCCAACCACTCCCATCATGCAATCAATCAATCTCATCAATCAATCAATTGTCACATCACTCAAAGTGACATATGATTTGACGCTTGATGTGACTAATGATTTGACGCTTGATTTGACTTGTGTGCCGCATTCAAATTCGAAATGGGAATGCGCTCGCAAACAATCTCGGGCTCGGGCTCGCTAATTCCAAATTAACGAATTTTCCGTTGCGACGTAATTAAATGATTACGCCTAGCGAAGTCACTATTCACGTCGCTAACGAATTAATTCTAAATTAATTCGTTCACCCGAATTAAAATCTAATTTTAATTCCGCGTCGAAATCCAATTTCATTTAATATATCAAATATATTAATTAATCGATTGATTCCAAATTAATCGTTATCTCTCTTTAAATGATATTTTATCCCAGATAAAATATCTCTGCAATTAATCCCATATTAATTTTCTCTCTCATCTAATTAATCCCAGATTAATTTAGAGTGCGAGTCATACGTCATCGGTGACTCTTCGGGAAGCGACCCATGAGATCCTCAGATATGTTGGCAGTAAATTCGATCGTCGGACTATCCGAACATGTAAGTACCTCGTACTACGTTTATACCGATTTACAAGACAATGTTGGCTTCTAGCAAAGCGTCATGCCTACCCAATTCTTCAGAAATATCCTTACAGTAATAAAGGAACTGTATCAGGCGTAGTATACGTAGTATTGCGTATTTCTGTCCAGTATCGGATGATCACGTGCTAGGCCTGGGGCTGGAATTGTGTCTGCCCCGTATGAAGCACATGTCGGATGTCTGGTAACTAGTCTCTATAATCGGATAAACATGACCTTGTCATTTTATCCCGATGACTGCAGTACTTAAGAGAACCAGTACCGTATCATACGCAACCATCATCTCCATATGACTGGAGTGACACTTCCGTCTTGACATCACACCCAACACACTACGATTCTCAATATACCCAGTATTGGCGTACACAGAACCTGTTAAAGCCCTGGACGACCGCAACCAAAGTATATTGATTGTCGCAAGTATTAGCGTTGCAAGTCTCAGGTTAAGACCAAATACAACTACTCTGATTTCAGACTTCCATATACATATAGTCATACTACCAATGGAATTCTGAGGGGGTCTATCCAGAGCGAAGCTGTTTCCCGTACCATCAGTAAAACACAACCTCCTACTACACTTGCATGAGTATCATATACCCAAATATATGAGAACTATGTCGTTGTGCCCTCACAACGCGCACAAGTGTAATACTAGTCTTTTACGTATTTATCGATGTTCAATCTCGATAATACTCTGACTATGGATATTTAATGATTTATCATTCGTGGACTGATATTGTCTCATATCATTCTCAATCCAGGAACAAATCACAATGACCTCTCATCATTTATACATTTAGGTGATCTAATCACAAATGATAAGAGTGCAATCTCCTTTGTCACATAGTTAATTTGTACAAAAATATCATGATCTGTACAAATAGTGACGTTATGGGTCATAATTGTCCAACAATATATACATACTAGATATTGCCCGTGCCTCCGGCACGGTGTTACAGAATTTACAGAGAGATTAAGATTCTGTTATTTAATTTGTTTGTTAATTTTCAGATATATTCTATCATGAAATGATTTTATTTTTTAATTAAATGATTTTATTCTTTAATTTATTTGGTAGTTTTCATTTTCCTTTTATAAATGATTTTATTCTTTAATTTATTTGGTAGTTTTCATTTTCCATTTTTATAGAGATTTTATAATAGAATATTCTTTATTAGCCATTAGATTATAATGAAATGATTTGAGCCGCCAATTAAGCCACATAAAGATAGTCTTTGGATACATTATCTCTCTTAATCATAACCATTTGTTGCATTCTCTTTCCTCCCACACCATTGTGCTTTATAATATAGATATAAGATATCGAAAAAATAGTGATATTAAGTCCGATGTCCAATTGAGTTTATGTTTTGATACCGATTGTGAATTTTTTTCGATTATGAATATGTATCGAATATTGGAAATCTATTTTGAATATTCCAAAAATTTAGTCGGTTGTCATTCATAGTTGTAACTTTGTTTGAGTTTCAAGTGCATTTTTTTTTTATTAATTTACCAAAAAGAAAGGTATTTTTCATTAATTTAATGTTGTGATTTTGTAAAAATAGAGTTAAAGACAAAATTTTTAAAAAACGCATCGCTTAAGTGATTATAATTTTAAATTTGTTTCATTTTCTGAACTGAATTTCAAAATTAACAACACAAGAGTATTTTAAATTTAATAATCTACTATATATATACCCAAGGAATAGAAGTTGATGTAAGAAAAACTATTTGCTCTCTTGAGTTTTATCCAAAATCTTATATTTATGGGTGTATTCAATTGAGATTTTAAAAGATTATTTTGGGTTAAATATGTCTTGTGGTATTCAATTAATATTTTTAAATAATCTAAAAGTCTTATGGTATTTCATTAAGACTATTAGGATTTTTTTAAAGAATGTGTCCAAATCTAGTGATATCCAATCAAGACTTTAAACAAGTAATAAAAAATCTTATGGTATTGAAAAACTTACTTATTTTGAATGATTTCTTTATATGTGTAATTGTGTAAGACTTTTTAGTGAAAAGTATTAATATCAAACCCTAAAACAATCTCACTATAACCCATGAGACTTTTGAAGTGAGATTTTTTTTGTCTGCTAGAGAGAAGAAAAAGAGCAAATTTGTGAGTTCTTCGTAAACATTGTACTTATGAATTCTAATAACTTTTGGTTTGATTTTTATGCGTGCAATTCTAAACTATAAACATTATAATTATGCTTGTTCTTGTTTGATTCATTTTTACACTATAATTACGACTTGATTAATTGTGCTTGTTCTTGGTTAATTTACACTTTAATGAATAATGAATTGTAATACGTATTGTTAGCACCTTTTTTATTGGCATGTGTCCGTGACAAAACAAGTTCAATTGAGTTGTAATCTTTCATGAAGATCTTTGTGCAATTGGACTGGTTTCTGGCTGCTGTGCATCAGACATGCGTTCGTGGTGCGTTCGTTGCAGTGTTCGAACGATTAGCGTTAGTGCTGCGTTCGTTTATGGGTTCGAACGTGTGGCGTTAGTGGCACGTTCTCTATTGGGTTCGAACGGGAGCATTCCAGAGAGCAAACGTTCGAGGCACGTTCTTGTGGGGTTCGAACGGGAGCATTCCAGAGAGCTCACGTTCGTTTTGCGTTCGATTGGCGTTCGAACGAGTCTTCACAGAAAGGGCGCGTTCGTGTAGCGTTCTAGTAAGCGTTCGAACGCGACTGCGATCTGAACGCGATTTTGGCCTGCAAAACCCTAGGTTTTCACCCTACCTATAAATATAACCCTTAGCCGCCATTCTCATTAGTTGAAGCATATTTCTCTTGAGCCAAATACTCTCAAAGCTTTCAACTCTCTTTGAATCCACCATTGAAGACTTCTTCATCTTCTTGTCTTCTTCATTAATGGTGTGATTCCATCTTTGATAAACCTTCAACACAACTTAACCCAAATTCCCTAATCCTTTAGAGTTCTTTAGGAGGAAGTTTGGTAGTCGGAGTTCCGGCGTCAATTGGTGATATAATCTACTCAGAGACTTCAGAGGTTCTGAAGAAAACCGTGGGTCGCGGGCTTGAGGAGTTGCCTTGAGTTCTTGCAGTATAGAGGTACTTGAGTCGGTGGAGTTGCCACCATAGGTCTTGACCATCGCTGTAAGTTTTTCTCGATATAGTGGATTCGGGTGGTAGCCTATACCCGGAGTGGTTTTTTACTCGGAAGAGTTTTCCACTTCGTCACCAAAATTATTGTGTTGAATTTTGTGTGATTGGTTTATTTTCCGCAATTTATATTTCGCTTTAAATTAATATTGTGGATTTAATTATTGTTGGTTGATTTGGTAATTGCCTGTTTTTATTCCATAGTAGCAGTAACATGACTTGTCCTGCTTATTGTCTGTAATTCCGCATAGGGTCAGAACCTTTGTTTAAAATCGAATTTTCACGTATGGTTTGAATAATGAATTTGAGTGAAGGTCATGCAACAGTTGTAATGCGTTTTTTTTGACAAAAAAAAAATGATGTCTTGGAACATAATGTATTGTTTTACCAAGAGAAGTTTCTGAAGTTCTTTTCGTAAAAATGGTTTGCCAAGAAATTTTTAGGGTTTAAAAGAAATTATAAAATTATTGGATTGTCTTGTTTTCATATTTTGAAAAACTATTCTTAACATAAGCGTATATATATCCATAACCCCAAAACAAAAAAATGAATGCCAAATTACAGACAAGCACTTCATTACAATAAGACATCTACCAATTTGTTCAAAACTCATTGACAAACATGGAGGGAAAGAAAAGTTTACAACATATGCTAAATCAATTTTTCATGACCTAAAATTTTTCACCTCTAAAGTCACACTATTAATTGAAAAAAAATTTAAGAAAAAATTATCTCCACACACCATACTTTTAAAGAATGCTATTAATTAGACATTGCTATTAATTTCAAATATTTATAGCATATTTAAATATATAATATATAAAGATAAATATATAAACATAGTCTTTGAAACATAGTCTTTAATCTATATGTGGTCCTTTCAAATTTTACAAATTTTTATGATATAAATCTTTTAAAATCTAATAAGTCAAAAATCCTGATTAAAAGAAATTTCATAAAATTTTATAAGTCATTACATTGTTTAAATGTCTTTTAAAATATACTAGACTTATTTATTCATAAATAGTCTTTTAAAATCTCAATTGAATACACCCTGAATTTGAAATATTTGTTAGATTTTTATTTTGGTCTTATGGCTGGCGAAAATTATATTATGTGGGGTCCGCCTGTTGTGAGAGAGATGGCATATACACCCGGTACATGATATACCACCTCCATGACCGGGCTATTGTGAAGTCCACAAGCAGATTCCCCTCCATGTTATTAACCATGGATAATCAATAAGGAATCAATGGTTATCTGATTCTCTCTTCTTCTTTTTTTTGAACTTTAACTCACACATTAAATTCCCTAAAAAATTTAAATATTCGTAATGATTAATTAATTAATAATATTCATTAATTATTTTTAAATTATTAACTAATAATTTGAACTAAAGACGTATTTTGTAACTTGTTAACCATTCATTATAATTATTAGACAAAGCAAACACACTAATGAGCATATTACTTAATTCCGATTAGATTCATAAAGTGACGTAAACAACTTATTTCAATTCTGATTCATCATTCTCATTCCAACGTAATCCGATTATAATCCATTCCGATTACGAGTATATAAACGCAACATAATTCTCTAATTTTATTCATCAATTACTTTATATATTTATAATATTTTAAAAAATAGATGATAGCTATCAGTTAGCTAAAGAATCATGCATTACATTCATAAATACTATCTAACGTTAATAAATAACTCTAATTTAGATAATAAATATCAACTGTTGGAGGTATTTTCAAACATCAATGCATTTGAACAGTGCGACAATGGTAGAAAGGGTAACTTCCTTTTGACCGAGACCCTTAATGCCGACCCAACCATAAGGGTGATACCGACTATAAAACATGACATGTTCCGGCAGAGAAGGTCGGACATTTGGTAACGATGGCTGACCACTTCAGTACGGCTGGTCGGATATTATCAGATCGGTAGCAGTTTCTCTCAGATCAGAGGATCGTTGTGACCGACCTCATGAAGATCGAGCAGATGGAAATATATTTTCCACCGCCTCATTCTTACTAAATAAGGTGATGGGACACTATCCTTACGGGATAAGATGATGGGACATGTGATGATGAAAACAAGATATTTTCAGCCAAGTGGCCTTGGGGGAATAGGTTTCATTAATGAGTTCACATGGGTAGTGTTATCTAGAGAAAGGGTAGCACCGCCTCTTGATTAGTATAAATAAGAGGGGGAGATACATTTGTAAAGGTGAGTTTTTTTTGGTTGACTAGTTAACACACTGATTACTAAAATGGAAGAATTAGAACTCTATGTATACATAAGCAGCTCGGTTTCCACACTAACCGATCACAAAACAGGTCGACCGAGCACATTTCAGTAATAAAACACCCATCTGTTTTGTGCCCGTGAACGTAGGTTGGATTCAATCCGCCGAACCACGTTAATACTCTTTGTCGATCTGAGTGTTTTACCTATTTTTGCCAAAGTTTGCTTTTGGTTTCCCATAACCAAACAAATTCACTATTGAATAACGGTTATCCCAGGAACAATATTTCATTATTGTCCCTAAAGTGAAAATCAGCCGTAAACATCAACTAAATAAGATAATTAATAAGACTGTAATTTGTATTTAGAATCAATGGCTTCCTATTACATTTACTCTTTCTAAGAACGTATAATAATTTCATGACATATTGGCAGTTGCTTTCAAATAATTGTGAATTATATTTTCACACAATACGAGAGTTATGCACCTATTTAAACTAATTGACGACGATCAAAAGACCATATGTGAAATTTGTAAGGGTGATATTAGCGAGTGTCCTGATGGTACTCATTAAGAATTCATCTTATGAAAGTTTTTACATTTTTTTTATGGAAAAAATAAAAAATTATCAAAATATTAATTAATTTTTTGTTTCCATGAAAAATTACATAAAATAAATCCTTAATAAATACCCTTATGACACTCATTAATATTTTTTAAGAGAGATAATACGCGTCATAAGTTTTGGACTGGTCATTATTTACGTCTAAATTTTTTGCATTGACCATCCCCATTAATTACAAGTCAAATTCTTGCTTTGTAACAATTGGAAGCGAACGAAAGTGCTTTAAATTGGTCATGTGAAGGTGGTAGACGAATACGAATTTGGCACTAAATTTGCAGTAAGATGATATGTAAAAATGAACCTGGACGCTATTTAATGGAAAGTTATGAAAATGAAAAAAATTATCCCAAATTATGGCTCACTGTGCACAATGAGTTTTGGAAAAGAAAAGAAAAGAAATTAAATGTTAAGCTAAATAAATCCATGTCCAAGGAACACACTGGAAATCAATTTTGGACTCAAGATCCTCAATCTAGCCGTCACATTCATATTTAATTGTTTGAATTTTTGCGTGCTTGTATATATATATATTAATAATTCCCAGGTGTGGATGGGCGGATGTCTGTTTTTATATAATAAAATAACGTTGCTTTATGAATCAATAAGTAAAATAACATTACTTTATTGTACAAAACACGTGTAAACGCTGAATTTCGTATTTGTCATACATTTACCATGAGTAGACTTGTGTTTAGGGAGTAATATATGCTTTAAGCCAAAATTCGAAGATCATCTCCACTTTTATAGGTTGTGAAATAGCCTTTAAGTCGGATTATGATTCATTGGAAGAGTCGTATTCCAAATCTGTTTATGAAATGATAGTTAAATTATAGGTGAATTATGAGTGTCTAAAAATCCAGGATTAGGTGTAATATTTATGGTATTTTGATTATATCACCGTGTTTGTAGGTGTTATGTCTCGATCTAAATACTTAAATTCCTTATTAAGAACAAATTAGTCGTGTGTAGACTGGCGGACCATGTCTACTAGGGTACTACATAATATGAAACAACGTCCACTGAGACATTGAATAGTATGAGTAGGGTTCGTTGGAGACCTTTTGAGTCGTGTAGGCTTTATTCCTTGAGTGGATGTATGATGAACTCATGGGCCCATGTGCGAGCATTGAACGTAGGCTCGATTATCCAGTGGATAGAACCCACATTGATTGGGTCTGGATTGTGGTCGAAGTTGCCTCTGACATAAGTCTGTTGCGTGAGCCTGAGATATAATGACATTTCGGTCATTGCCCCAAATTTGTCTCATACAACACGCATTTGTATAGTTCGCACACACACCCGATTCTTTTGAGTGAATAAAAAATTTCATATAATTATTAATTTTTGGACATAAATCTATTAAACTATCGATCTTATTCTCACATCCTAATATATATAAAAGGAAGAGTTAAAATTTCTTTAAATTATATATTAAAAAAAATGTTGTGACCACTTTGTTGATAACATTTTTCAACGAGAGCTGTGGAAAACAAACTATATATGGACATTTGACGGGGACATATCCGTAGATTATTGGAATAAAGATTAAAATCAGTTTACGCGTATTCTTTTTGTTAGATAATGAAAGGAAGTCTTGAATTCACTCTATATGAATTTACAATGGTAAAGACCTATATATATAGGCTACATAGAAAACCAAAATAGAAAAGGAATCATATTGCTATGAACAATAATAATGAATATAGGAAATCTTCATCTAATAGGGAAATATAATAAAACCATAAATCCTAATGGTAATAGGAATTCTATTTTAGATATTGATTCCATATTCCTTAACACCCCCCCTCAAACTCAAGCTGGTAACGAAGGAGTAAGCTTGAGGTTGCATCTTGAAATCGGAGAGCGGAGTTCTGAAACTTGGAAATCTTGAAACTTGGAGGCTGGAAACCTTGAGATAATTGATGAGCTTTACCCTATGAAGCTCGAAGGGGGGAACCGAAGCCCAAAATGATGCCGAAGCAGGAGAGCTTTAACCTACGAAGCCCGAAGGGAGAGCCGAAGCCCAAGAGGAAGCCGGAGCCGGAGAGCTTTAACCTACGAAGCCCGAAGGGGGAGCCGAAGCCCAAAATGATGCCGAAGCAGGAGAGCTTTAACCTACGAAGCCCGAAGGGGGAGCCGAAGCCCAAGAGGATGCCGAAGCCGGAGAGCTTTAACCTACGAAGCCCGAAGGGGGAGCCGAAGCCCAAAATGATGCCGAAGCAGGAGAGCTTTAACCTACGAAGCCCGAAGGGGGAGCCGAAGCCCAAGAAGATGCCGAAGCCGGAGAGCTTTAACCTACGAAGCCCGAAGGGGGAGCCGAAGCCCAAAATGATGCCGAAGGAGGAGAGCTTTAACCTACGAAGCCCGAAGGGGGAGCCGAAGCCCAAGAGGATGCCGAAGCCGGAGAGCTTTAACCTACGAAGCCCGAAGGAGGAGCCGAAGCCCAAAAGGATGCCGAAGCAGGAGAGCTTTAACCTACGAAGCCCGAAGGGGGAGCCGAAGCAGGAGAGCTTTAACCTACGAAGCCCGAATGGGGAGCCGAAGCCCAAAAGGATGCCGAAGCCGGAAAGGGAGCGAAATCCCGAAAGAGAGCCGAAGCCCGAGAGAACCGAAGCCAAAGAGGGAGCGAAATCCTGAAAGAGAGCCGAAGCCCGAAAGTGCCGAAGCCAGAGAGAGGGAGTGAAATCCCGAGAGAGAGCGGAAGCAAATTTGAAAGAGAGTTGAAACCAAAAAGGAGCCGGCCTAGAGTACACTTGTGAAGCGGTGGCACATGGGAAAAGCAATGTGGTAGTTGACAACGGGGGCGCGTGAGGGTCACGCAATTATGGTAGCCGTGATCCCCCACGCGCCGATGAGAATCAGAGAGAGTGAAACTAGAAAAAGAAGAACCTGGTGTCTGATACCATGTTAGATAATGAAAGGAAGTCTTGAATTCACTCTATATGAATTTACAATGGTAAAGACCTATATATATAGGCTACATAGAAAACCAAAATAGAAAAGGAATCATATTGCTATGAACAATAATAATGAATATAGGAAATCTTCATCTAATAGGGAAATATAATAAAACCATAAATCCTAATGGTAATAGGAATTCTATTTTAGATATTGATTCCATATTCCTTAACACTTTTAATTGTTGACACACACGATTTTGAATAAGGAACTCAATTGGGATGTAAAAAAATCCTACTATCATATTATTTATGTAATATTTTAATAATATAATTAAATTTAATATTTTAATAATACTTTATCACACCTATTAAATAAAAAATAATAATTAAATTTATCTATGAGGTAATTGTTGTTATTAATAGTATACGACGATATCTATAAAAATGTAATGGTCAAAGAATTATGGTATTAGTAGCAGTAGTAGTGGTAGATGTGAAGATAAACAAGCCACGTGTCCTTAATGTGTGATGGTAGTGATCCAAAGATGACGTGGACTGTGGGTCCTACTTGTCACGTTTCTTCAGTCAGCATCATCGAGAATCCTAAGCACTCGGGAAGGAAGATGATAAGAGGAAAAATCATCAAATTTTGAGCTGGAATTGGACGTGAAAAGACAGTGGAAAAAACCCATACACAACTCAGGAAAATTAATCTTCTACTCCGCTGATGTATGTATGTGTACGTGAGATCCCACTTATAGAATAAGAACGACATTTGAATATCTATAAAAATAAAAATAAAAAATCAACATGATAAATTTTTTTGAAAGCATTACATAATCTAATGCAATTTTGATGACATCATTAAAAAATATTTTTATTTTTAATATATATAATATTGAATTATATAAGATCAAAATATTCAAAATTCATGTCAATTGTATTATGTTAGTTAACTTCGATAAAAATTATAGTATCTGCTCAACATAATAACACAATATCATATCAAATATTTTGAAAGGAGATCAGTTTGATATATGGATATATATTCAATATTGAACATAGTTTTATACTATTTTTTTTTTTTATATAAATTATAATCGATAATTAATATATGATAATATAAATATAAATGAATTATCATATGTGCCAAAAATAACACGTGTATATGCTTTCCTGTACAGTGGGCACATTCTGATTCTGTAGCTAGCATGTGATCAGGTTTTGCTTTGCCTTATCCAGTCCAGTCATAACTAGAGACCAAGTATGCAACATCATCATGACATATATATTTCAGTCCATGTCCCTTTGCGCACAAAATATAAAAAATGGAAAGGTGGCATGTTTTTCCAAAGCTAATCTGTCCTATCCTGTGGCTTTGGCTTTGTTGTATCTCAATTTGCAAGTTGCAATAAAATATAAGTTCAATTTTTCTGTCTTTTTAGTTCCCTCGGAATTGGAGGTCGTATTCAATATCAACTTCCATTTAGAATTTGTAAGCTAGTTTGTATTATGTATGGATGGAGCTAGTATTAGATTAAATGGACTCGTAATTTCGAGCTTCAATAATTTTAATATATTATTTAAAATTATTTTATTAAAAATTTAAATTTAAATTTTCGTTACTACGGATATTTTAAGCTAATGAAAAACATCTTACATTGTCATAAGTATGATGATGTTGTCATTATTGATTTGCCAACTTTAATTGACTGAGAAGAACGATTCATGCATATATAGTTGGATGAAGATTAGGACTTTTGTGATGGATTAAACCTTATCCCCCACTAACCAGAAACGATAAGTATCCACTGTGTCCGTGATATATTTTTCTTCGAAAATACTTTATTTTGAAAAGTATTAGTTATGTTGGAAAAAATTGGAGAATAAGATTTTCTATATTGATGCTTCATCTTCTTTATAACGGCTTTCATAGTTTCCCCTCGACTAATGGAATTGGGTGGCTTAATTCCAAACTGTCCTGATGTTGGGACATAAGTTTTTTCAAGGGATCGAGTGATTGATCAACTTTCTATCACTATCATTAATTTTTAAGCTCTTAATTTTTTTACAAATTATGAGATGCAAAAAAAAAAAGATAACCCTTGAATTTTGAGACTTCAACCATTGTATATAAGTTTCCAAATTAACTATTTCACTGCCTCTGACGTCATCCCATATCACATTGTCATCATTACCGTCACACCTATAATCAACTATCCTTAAATTGGCCAATCAGATCAACTCACTTCACTGTTACTGCACCGGCCTAAGGCGGTCTGGCCTGCTCTGCCACCTCTCTACCACTGCACCGGCCTATGGTGGCTGGAAGGGGCTAATTCCAAAGAGAACTGTTATTTTTCTACAGTCATCATTAGGATATAAAAGCTTATATTCTCACGTAGAGCATATGTCACATGATTCCAATTATACAGGTCGACTTGTGATCTCATATTATTTACTCGGGTCAACATACCGAGTCAGATGATACTAATCAAAATTCTATTTATCTCTCTCAAATAGGTCGAGTTGACATATATGGACTTTATTGGGTCGGTTTCAACAAAACCTAATAGAACCTCAAATTCATCACTTCTTTATGAGATTGGGTCGGCATCAATGATTGTCATGTTTTCAACATATTCTATCATTGGAAGAACCTTTATGGATCATATGGGCTCTTCTGTTAAATTCTTTATGTCTCTCAGGACATTTTGGCCTTTATCATTTATTTTTTTGTTAAATACAATACACATTTCACTATTCCTCAATATTTGATCATTTTTTGAGATAAAAACCCACCATCAACAGGAATAATTAGATATTTGATGGACTAATAATAATAAGTTTCACGATTTAGATACAAAAACACCTTAATTGATCATCAGAATGTTACATACAATAAAAAGAAAGTGGATAAATCTCCCGTGGTTCTAATTATCAACATAAATTTGATGGGTGTACAAATAGTTGCCACATGATTAGTTAAGTGGCATATATGAATAGTTTTAGGACCCACAATCACAAATGTCGAAACCGACGTGTACAATATTGCACTAAAAGTCAAGCCAAAGAACAAATTATGCCTTCTCCGGCTTCAAATTTTTTAGGTTATTAATTATTCACACACATATAAATATAAATATTTATTTGTTCTTTTATATATATAGGTTTGGATGTTATTCGAGTCTCGTTTGCATTCACCTCTATTTACACGGTGAAAACGAAACCTCTAGAGATATAGTTCACGACGTGTAGGTTGCATTAGTCACGCTAGAGAACAAGTTGTGCACTCTATTGCTTCCAATTTTCCATTTATTTGTTCACATTCGCAACCCAACCTAACTTTAACCATGGTTAAATCCGATAACCTTAAATTAAAGTAACGCTTGACCAATTACTACATGGTAAAGTTGTATAAAATTCAATATCGACCTCCAGCAACTATGGGCCAGCTGTTAATAAATAAATAATAAAAATATCATATAATTTATAAATTAAATCCTTTATAATTATAAAATAATCCTTCAGAAAACTTTCTGATTTCCTCCCCTCCGCAACTGCACATGGTTTTATTTAAAAAAACGTTTGCAATATTAAAAGTTGTCCATTTTTATCATTTCTTATAAACACACAGTGAATCATTTTGGCACATCCGTAAAAAACAGTGCTATTAAAATCGGATTGGATCAGCCGGTTGAACTCGTCAAATCGGGAATCGATCGTGAATCCGATTCATCAAAACATTAAAACCCGATTCGAGAAAAAAAATCGATCGAAACCGACGAATTAGATCCGATCATTTTTTTAAAAAAAATTAATTTTATAATTTTTAATTAACTAAATTTTTTTATAATGTCAGTGGTTTTTGCCGGTTTAGATCACCTATGAAAATAAGGTAAAAAGTTACTAGAGTAATTGCAAGTTATAACGTTATATTTCCAATTCAGCCATTAACCCCAAATCCCCAACTCACAAGCCTCTATATATAGCATCTCCCTCAAAATCTTCTTCACCAATTTATAGCATCTCATCTCAGCCTTGATCCTCAAATTTATCTTGAATTTGCCTTTTGTAATACCCAAAAGCAAGCCTAAAGAAATGGCCGAGTGCTTTGTGTTATCTAGCAAGAAAAGATCCGGCACCGATGAATTCGACGGCGGCGATGATCGTTACAAGGCCAAAAAATCAATGTTATCATCTGTAGCTGCAGCGGCAGCATGGGAAGACCCTGCTGCGGCATTAGCCAGTGCCCGCCACGAGTTTGGTGAACACGGTGGCGTTAACATGTCCATTGAAGCCTCAGCTACCTTCACCGTCATGGAGCCAGAGACCATGCGCCGTATGTTCGCTGGCGAGCTTGGCCCTGATCGTGACTTCTTCATCTACAGCCGTCACTTTAACCCCACTGTCTTAAATCTCGGCCGTCAGATGGCTGCTCTTGAAGGAACCGAGGCCGCTTATTGCACTGCCAGCGGTATTTAATTTAATTTAATTTAATTTTCAATCTAATTAATAATAATAATAAAAAATGATGTTTTTATGCATGGTTGGTTGTTGTTGCATACTGAGTGGAGGCAGGTATGTCTGCAATTTCGTCTGTATTGATGCAACTATGCAGCAGTGGAGGACACGTGGTGGCATCGAGGACACTTTATGGCGGGACTCATGCTTTGCTTACCCACTTTTTCCCGAGGGCTTGTAACATAACGACCACTTTTGTGGACATCGGCGATCACGAGATGGTCAAAAATGCAATGGTTCAAGGCAAAACGAATGTCTTGTACTTCGAGTCTATTTCTAACCCGACGCTCACGGTGGCTAATATCCCGGAGCTGAGCCGTTTGGCTCGTGATAAGGCGGTCACCGTTGTTGTGGATAATACGTTTTCACCTATGGTTCTGTCGCCGGCTCGGCTTGGTGCTGATGTTGTTGTGCATAGCATTTCGAAATTTATCAGTGGTGGGGCCGATATTATTGCAGGTATCATTTCTATTACAAAATTGATATATGCTATCTTTGTATTACTATCTTAGAGTATTGTAAATTGATCCATATACACGTGTCATGATCTTGAGGTTTGATTTTCCCTTTTTTGAGATCATATACAGTTTGTTTTGTTGGCTTTCCTATTCACTTTCTACGTCCAGGGCAACAGCTGTACTGTCCTTATTGGGGATTTGAAGTTCCTATATTTGATTTATTTTTTATTTTTTTTGGATAAGGTTCTATATTTGATTTTTGGTAACGATGTTGTGTCCTAAGAGTTTTTTTTGGAAATTTTTCTGCTAAATTATCATTTCCGGATTCAAGTGGAACATATTAAATTTTCGATAATTTCTGATTTTTATGAAAAACGTATTTTTTATATTCAAACTCAAAATTTAAAAATCAAATCATAAATCATGTACCAGGTTAAAAGACATACGTTCGTACTTATAGGATCTCATGCCACGTGGGTTTTGATCTCTCATTTGTTTTTTCTTGGGGCTGTGCTACTTGCACCTGATTTTGTCTCTGAACCGACAAAATTCAAGTTCAGATTCAATAAAATATCATTTTTCTTTTGTTTGAGTGAATTTTCTTGGTATTGTATATAGGTTTAGACGTTTAGTAAATAAGCCATTTTTATTAAAAAAAAATCCCATTATAAATTAAATATTTTTTTTATGCAAATCCGGATTTAAAAAAATATAATAAAAAAATCGATTTAAAATTTAGGAAACTAATCTGTTGTTACAACAAAAACATTAACATTCACAGGAATTTAGTAAGGCCTTTTGCCAACTCTATCTCTCTCTGTGCAATAAATTAAGTAGAATTCAAATTGAAATTGAATTGCAAAATGAAAGAATTTGATCTGTACTTGTGGCTTATTTTTTTATTTGGTTTCTGCACGTGTCCCGTATATAATACATGTTTTTTTTATGCAAATCTGGATTTGAAAAAATATAATAAAAAATCATAACTTAACTGTTACAAAAAAAAAACATGCCAACCTACCTCTCTCTGTGCACCAATCAGGTAGAATTCAAATTGAAATTGAATTGCAAAATGTAAGATAATTTGATCTGTACTTATGGCTTATTTTTTATTTGGTTTCTGCACGTGTCCCGTATATAATACATGTTTTTTTTTTTATGCAAATCTGGATTTGAAAGAATATAATAAAAAATCAAAACTTAACTGTTACAATAAAAAACATGCCAACCTACCTCTCTATGTGCACCAATCAGGTAGAATTCAAATTGAAATTGAATTGCAAAATGTAAGAGAATTTTATTTTATTTTTTTTTATTTGGTTTCTGCACGTGTCCCGTATCTAATACATGTACTAGATATTATTTTATATATTATATTATATTTAATATTTAATTATCAGTTTGGATCACCCCACAATTTATTTAAAGCAAGGACGATAAAATTGTAAATTAAAAAGTTGATATTTTTTGTTGGGGGGTTAGGTGCTGTATGTGGGCCAGCGAGCCTAGTGAACTCCATGATGGACCTTCACCAAGGAGCCTTGATGCTTTTAGGCCCAACAATGAATGCGAAGGTAGCATTTGAACTATCAGAGAGGATTCCTCATTTGAGCCTGAGAATGAAAGAGCATTGCAACCGAGCTCTAACTTTTGCCAGAAGAATGAAGAAAGTGGGTCTGAAAGTAATATACCCAGGACTGGAAGATCATCCACATCACGAGCTTTTGAAGTCAATGGCAAATAAAGAATATGGGTTCGGGGGGCTTCTGTGCTTGGATATGGAAACTGAAGAAAAGGCAAACAGGTTGATGAACTACTTGCAAAATTTCAGTCAATTTGGATTCATGGCAGTGAGCTTGGGGTATTATGAAACCCTAATGTCATGCTCTGGTAGTAGCACGAGTAGTGAACTAAATGCTGAAGAAAAGACACTGGCAGGAATTTCACCAGGCTTGGTTAGAATGTCAGTTGGCTACATTGGGACACTGGAGCAGAAGTGGAGCCTTTTTGAAAAAGCACTCTCCAGGATGCAGGATTCTGGTTTATTCAAGAACTAGACTAGACACTTTCTACCTAAATGTTAATAATGGAATTGTGGCCTTTTTGCTTCATGTTATGTTTAAAGACTCCTGCCAAGTTCGTATCAATTATATAGCCTATGTTTGGCAGCGCTTTATTGCTTCTGTGTTTTTTTCTTTTCTTTCCATTTTAAAATATATATATATATATATATATATCCGAAAAAATCTAAGACTTAAGTTAGTCAGGATATATCTTGATAATTATGCATTGTATCTTTCATATTCAATTAAAATTAAAATTTACATACGATGATAGAGGAATTACGAATTTAGAGTGATTTCTAACCTCTCAATAAATAAAACAGTACACGAAAGAAAATCATATCACCATGTTGGGTCTATGTCCTGTGAATGGACACTTGTTTTTTTTTTCAACTTGCAATTTTCTTCCGCTGCTAAGGGCGGCTTTTTATCCGAAATATATTGCCCTTTTTTTTTTCTTTTTCTTTTTTACATAACGAAAATGATATGCCGTACGTACTTTCTTCACGAAACTGTGTTAGAACGGTGTATTTAATTTTTAATTAAAAGTGATGGACCCGATTTTGTGTTATCATGATAACCAAACAAGACCAATTTTATCTTATTCCAGCAACCAAACGAAGCTTAATCAACAAAAACATATCTTGCCAGCCCCAAATTTCAGAAACTGATACGTTAGGGATTGCTTCAAAGAATTCGAAATTGAAAATCAATGGCTTCCAGCAATTACTAGATGATCGAATCTCAAACTTCGTTCACTCATCTCACCAGCACAACCACGTTTTAGTTCGAAGACTCACCACCATCACCAAATTTCCCAAATCGCTTCGTTCACCATCACAAAGTGTTGTAAGTAAGCTTCCGTCACTGTTATGCCTAAGTATTGTAATTAAGTTAACTAGTTGAGGAGTTGATGGCTGATTCATTTTTCCACAGGAAATTTGGATTAAAATTTTTTTTTATCATTTTTCGACACCATCACAAATTCATTTGTATAAGGATTCCAGAGTTATTTTATCCAGTTGCTTGGTATGAATCCTTGGTAAGTTTAGAAAAAGATTATTTTAGGAAATTTTTAGGAATAAATTCTTTTTGGAAAAAATAATTGAATAGAACTAAGCTTCAAATAAAATTATATATTGTTTGCTGTTAGCTTGAAATAATTGAAGGTTGCAGTTTTGATTCAGTGCTATGCTTTTTGCAGTTTATATATTGTTTGATGTTAGTATTATTACTATGTGAAAATGAATATATATTGTTTGCTGTTAACTTAAAATAATTGAAGGTTGCAGCTTTGATTCAGTGCTATGCATTTTGCAGTTTATATATTGTTTGCTGTTAGTATTATTGCTTTGATGAATATGTACAACTTGAATATTTTATCTCAGTATACCTTGATTCAGTATTATGTATTTTGCAGTATATTTGTAATTCTAATGTCATCTAGCACAAGCACAAATTCATTGGAACGGCGACGATGTCACAAATGCCCCAACAGATACCAAAAGTTATGGACTTCAACTACAACAAGGAATCCAAATCGGAAGTTTTGGAAATGTAAGAATTGTCTGACCTTTGACTGAAATGACGATGATCAATGGGTGGAAAATCGAACTAAAGTTTGAACCCTCCATTTTCCAACTTCATCTACACATCCATAAATTTTAGCAACCAATTTTTGAATTTGGTTGGGGCTTTAAAATATTACTCGATTTCGTTTTTGACAAGTTGTTTCTCCCACAAGCAAATGCCACATATCTAACATTCTCATCACCCCATTTTCTACTACTTCTTCGCACTACTGGAAACTCCTTTCGTTTACCATATTCTTTGTAATAACTAAACATATCATTAGCATTATCAAAAATCATATATGTCTTTGGTTCATCATCGTCATTATCATCAATTTCATTAATATGGATATCTATAACATTATCCTCTTCAATTTCAGTTTATATTTCTAAATTCTTCATTTTCTGTCAACCCTAATTATATATGAAGCATGTATCAAATATTATATACATAGAATATCAACATCAGGACACACAAAATGAAGTCTGGAATGGTGTTGAAAAATGAAAATCAACAAATTTTAATCAAAAGTTCTTGTCCAAAAATGACTCTAGAATCCTTAGTAGCAAAATAAAGTCTGGAATCATTTCACCAACTATTTAACTTAATTACACTACTTAAGTACAACAGTGACGGGAGTTTACCTACAACACTTGTGTAGATGAGATGAGTGGCTGTGCTATTGAGATGAGTGAAAGTTTCCTTGCTGGACGCGATTTGGGAAATTTGGTGATGGTGGTGAGTCTTCGAACTAAAAAATGGTTGTGCTGGTGAGATGAGTGAACGAAGCTTGGGATTCGATCATCTAGTAATTGCTGGAAGCCATGGATTTTCAATTTCGAATTCTTTGAAGCAATCCCTGACACATCAATTTCTGAAATTTAGGGCTGGAAATATATGCTTTTGTTGATTAAGCTTCGTTTGATTGCTGGAATAAGACAAAATTGGTCTTGTTTGGTTACCATGATAACACAAAATCAGGTCCATCACTTTTAATTAAACGCACCGTTCTGGCACAGTTTCGTGAAGAAAGCTCTTTATATAAATATCACTTCGAACTCTTTCTTTTTACTTAAGGTTTTGTATTCTGATTTGACATGTGAAAAGATAATAAAATTATATTTTAACTTAAAAATAATAAGTAAATATTGGGGTAATTGTCAATATGGTAAAACTATATCATATACGGGCAAATTCATAAATATTTTTAAAATTCGCCTAGGTCAAGCCGGATAGGCTGATTGACCTGAAATTTGTTCACCCCTTGACTGCAATTACATATATTCGCAAAACTTACCACGTCATATCGGTGTCATGCTCATATGCTATAAAAAACAAATGGACCTAAAACTAGAATATTGGCTGAGCGAAGGTACACATTCAATTTTACATAATTATTTTAATAAATTGATAGATGTATGTGGTTGTGAAATGAATCTCCACCCAAAACCAATGCTTGACAAGTATCACACACGTGTCCTTTAAGATAAGCTTATGATGCACACTTTGAATCATTTCATTTGTGATCCAAAACGTGAGCTTCAGGAATGTGGCAAGTAGCTTATGCTAATTGGAGAGTTCACTATTAGCTGAAATATTTAATAAGTTATTTGGTGAACTTATAAGTTAATTTATATTATTAATATAATATTAAAAAATTAATTTATATTCTCAATTAATACTTTGTATCAAACAGTGCTTTAGTATTATTGATGGTTGTTTTCGTTTGAAAGACAATATGAGAAATTAATTATTCGAATAAATCTTTCACATCAGTGAATTTATTTGATTAGTGGGGAAGTAAATGTGAATTCAACAAGAAGGCAAATAAATCACATAAACAATGATTTACGTGGTTCGGCGGATAGTGGTTAAAACTTGCGTTCACGAGAGGAAAAAAGATGGTGAATTTTATTATCGCTCGGGGTCAATACCAACCCGAACTACAAGTGGGTAGTGAGTTTACAAATAATTTACAATACCTATGGTCTTACAGTAACCCGTTAACATTCTTTCAATGGTCAAACTGCCGACCAATTTTTATTTTTATTTTTTACTAGGTTTTTGGTTCTTGATTTATTTCTAAGTGTTGAATCGCCAATTTTTTCATCATTTCCCGAATATGAGACTTCAACCCCTTTATATAAGCTTCTAAATCCTATATTCCACCGCCTATGATGTCATCTTATGTCACCATGTTATCATTACAGTAACAATTTTCCTCAACTACCCATAATTCGGCCAATCAAATTAGCCTTTTTCCCTGTCACCGCACCGGCCTATGGCGGCTCTCTACGCCACTTCCCTACTCTATAACGTCATGCGGCGACCTATGACGGCTGGCAGATGCTACTTTCATGGTGAACCACTATTTTCTCATAGTCATCATTAGTCTTATAAAAGAGTATCATCTCAATTTATAACACACGTCACTTGATTTAAATGCAGATTGACCTATGATTCAATCTCCGTTCCTCGGGTCAGCATACTTTAACCAGGTCGGGTTGCTAAGTACGGAACCCTCGGGTTGGTTTCCAAAAATATTCAAATGAACTCAAATCCAATACTTCATCTTTAGATCGGGTCGATATTCCAACTTGTTTTTCCATCAACAGGTTTTGCCATCGGGATGACTTATCTGTATAATAGGGTCGAGTCTATTGCTAAATTCTATCTGTGTATCCGAACGTTTAGGTTTTTATGATACATTTTTGGTTAAGTAAACTATCAATTCTGCCTAAGGGTGGCAACGGGCCGGGCCGGGCCCGGGCTTTGCCAAGCCCGACCCGAGCCCGGCTAACAAAAAAAAGCCCAGGCCCGGGCTTTTTTTGGGCCCGAATTTTTTAAAAAAAACATTAAAAAATTAAAAATATACAAATATAAAATACATTTACACTATATACAAAGACAATTTATAAATAAATCACAAGTTGCATTGATAAATAACAATTTAAATGCTAAAAATAAATAAAAATGATACAAACATATTAATATATATATATATATATATATATATATATTTTTATATTTATATTTATATTTATGTTTTTTTTTTTGGCCCGGGCCAAAATTGGAAAGCCCGAGCCGGGCTTTCATTTTAAGGCCCGGCCCGGGCTTTTTCCACCCCGAGCCGGGCTTCGGGCTTTTCTGCCACCCCTAATTCTGCCCCTCCTCAATATTTGAATATTTCTCATGGTAAAATACCACCATGAGTATTATTCTATATTTCTATTTGTTGATTAACACGGAAACACCAACATTTTACTCCATAAATATAGAACTTTGTTGTTGTACTTCATTCATATTCAATCTAAATATTTTCGTCTCTTTGTTTCTTTTAACCTTTCAGTACTACTTATGCTAGTTTTGCATTATGTTTATTTGTATTATTAGGTCGTCATATTGTGTTTTATCATTACAAGATAACTCGAAATTACCGATCGATTATTCAGTCAGTAATCTCAAAAATTCGATCGTTGACTATAATTACCAATCTAAACAGACATATTTTTTTGGTCGGTATTAAACTACCGATCGAAATATGATCGATTGGTAAAATTACTGATCGAACTACCTAGCGAAATATAATTATGTCGATAATTTCTTAAAAAATAAAAAATTAGATTCTATCGACCGAATATAATTCGATCGATAAACTCACTACATTTAAAAAAATATATAGGGCCCACCATGGGCCCCACCCGACCAGCCATTGGTAGGACCCACACTTGAGCCTTAGTATCACCCAAAGGCGCGCTCAGACTAAACCCAAAGGTATAAGTTACCGATCGAAACTTAAATCGGTCGATAAAATATCTGATTTATTTTTTTTTTTTATAATTAATATTATTTTAGGGATCAAATTATATTTGGTCGCTATTTATTAGTAATTACCGACTGAATAATCGATCGGTATGATGCCAAATTAATCTTTAGCGTCTTATTTACCGATTGAATATTCCGTCGGTAATCAGTTAGAAATTATTTTTATCTTTTTTTTTAATCGGTATTCAGTTGGAAAATACTAAAATTTACCGACTGAAAATATTCGGTCGGAAATTTCGATCGGTATTTTCACATTTTCTTGTAGTGTATTTATAACACGATGTGACATCATGAAATAAAATTTTAAAACAATTCTCTTTCTCAAATTTTCTCTCTCAAAATAAGATATTTTAATAGAATTTGGATATAATGTCAAGCTGAATTGTGTTAAATTTTTTCATAATCTTTTACCACACGTGCTTTAATAGTAATGCATAATTAAGATTCAGTTATATATAAATTATTATTTACCAATTATAATTTATAAAAAGCCCAATAAAAAATTTACCTCAGACACCGAATTCACGTCGAATAGCAATATAAGCAAAATTAGAATGAGTAGTTATTATATAACAATTTAAATATAACTTAGTATTTACCGTGCATTGCTATAAAATTATTAAAAACTTGAGTTTTAGAATATCTTAAATTTATATTTGAACTATTATGACCTTATAATTACATTTTTGTAATATTTTTATATATGAATATATTTCTATCTTTAAGAAAAATCTACTTATTTAATTAACATTTACTGAAGGTCCTAAGCCATTGCGCGGATTAAAATAGTAAAAACAACTAATTATATTTAACGCAATTGCACGTGATATATACTTATGTCTTTGTAATATCATGTCACTTATGTAATAGTGGTATCGAAAAATTACTCCATTTATAACACCAAATATTTGATATTAAGGAGGCCGACAACATATGTGGACCGCAATATTAAAACAATAAGTATCAGTAGTGTATACTATAGTAAAAATATTTAAATGAAAGGGGTCCAAACGTAAAACATACATAAATATAGTTAAAATTTCAAATAAATCTATATTTGTCATATAATTTATTTTACGGCCTTCCTCTATGTGCAGTGGTGGGGGTCAGAAAATTAATTAAGAAGATTTGTAATTTATGCGAATAGTTTGTATCTGTAAAGACACTCTAACGCATAAGTTAAGTTGTGGTGATTTTTATATCCGGGAAATGGAAAATCAGGGACATGGGTACAAATATTTTTGTTTATATCTTCGTTGTATCGAAGAATTACTCGGGCTAATCCGTAAACAACATGTCATGTTTTTTATTATTGCTATTGTGTCAAATTTGTCTTGATGATTCGCGTGGTAATGTGTACAGCGACTTGTCAAGTGCCTGGTTATATGCATCTGTGTCACAATTTTGTAGTAATCACAGAGAGTATATTATCCTCCAGAAACAAAGAATCTATCGAGATTTTCATATGTATGGCCCCAGGCA
Organism: Zanthoxylum bungeanum; assembly: GCA_019454045.1. NCBI lineage: Eukaryota > Viridiplantae > Streptophyta > Magnoliopsida > Sapindales > Rutaceae > Zanthoxylum > Zanthoxylum bungeanum. Next base: position 116,290 of record SKCR01007838.1, on the reverse strand, counting down.
AAGACACAGGCATGTGTCACATGAACATTAAACTTCCATTTGTGAACAAGTTTTTTTAATAATCCTACTGAATCTGATCGTACAACTTTTATACAACACAACACGTGGAGTGTTTATCATAACTGCAATTGGCCGACGCAATTACGACGCGTGTGTGATATTACACACAAACACGATGGATGAAGGCCAAAAAGACAATTATATAACTGAATCTTGTATTTTACTTGTAATGTAGACAAAAGAACTCGTCCTAGCTAGGGTATGAATTGGTGACAAAAAGTTTATGATTTGATTGTCGTATATTGGGTTTGAGTCTAGGAGAGTGCATTTCTTATAAACGTCTGAAAATTCAGAGATTTTATCTGCTTCGTTTAAATTCGAATCGGATAATTTGACGATGAAATTTCTAAAATAGTAGACAAAACTTACTTTGCATTATGAACTTTTGAAGGAAGAGACAAAGCGAGATCACGAATCTAGATATGTTTGGGGGGCATGCAAATGCAATAGGCAAAGTCATTATCCCCATCCCCATGTAAGGGACTTTTCACGAGGTAACATCAATGTCTTATATAGCCCACGTGCTTTTCACGTGATATCAGCTAGTAGTTCATGATACGTGACTATCCAATTTAAGCTTGAGATCAGGGCAAATCTGAAAATGGCATTCAGACAATGAAGACATAAAACATACATCTACCAGCGACAAAAGGCAAAGTGAGTGAATGGTGATGTATCAATGATGCTTAGATATTGAATACAAAAGAGTTGAATGGGAGATAATTGAAGATATATACAATATTATTGATCAGAGGCGTGACTCAACTTTTGTAGCCCATTTGGCATATTAATTTAAACAAGTTTATCGGAGATATTAATAGTGCTACATCCAAATCAAATTCTATTTTGTTTTCCCAAAGACAAAACAAAACCCTAATTAATTCGTTTGTTTCTGAAGCCCACTAGATTATAATGCCGACATTATGCATGGATATTCTTCAAAACACTTTCGAATATTCCACTGTTGATCCAACTCTTAGGTTTCCCTTATGTAGGTTTTAGTATATAGTTCCTAATCAGTAAAATTAATCTCCAACTCATTACTATATTTACAAGTAACAAAGTAGAATCACACACATAGAAATTGACTTGCATATATTTACATCCAAAAGCAGCTATATAAATAATGTAGGATTTACACACTGCTGGTTACTAAACAACTCATTGACCAGCACACACAGAAATTGACTTGCATATATCTATATATATATATATATATGCCAGTCAATGGCAGCTTAGGAACTACACACTGCTGATTACTAAACAAATCATTGACCAGCACACACAGAAATTGACTTGCATATATGTACAACCAACGGCAGCTATATATATAAATAATGTAATTATCTGCGCCTAGCGTGGACGTTCGCTGTAAGAGGATTTCTCATTTCACATGAAAGCCTGAGCACTTCTGAGAGATCCACTGGGTCATGATCCGATTGAACCCATTTAAATTCATGCAGTAAAGTTCCCACCCAAAAGCTAACCGTGGCCAGACCCAAAGCTTTTCCAGGGCAAGTCCTACGACCCGAACCGAATGGCGCCAGCCTCAAGTCAGACCCCATGACTGAAATATCCATGTCAGCAGCTTTTGGATTCACAAATCTCTCTGGCATGAACTTTAATGGGTCCACATATACTTCTGGGTCCCGCATGATGGCCCACATGTTAACCATTGCTGTGGTCCCCGCTGGCACATGATGGTGATCCACTACTGTGTCCGTCATTGCTAAACGGGCCCATGATAAGAGTGGGCCAGGTGGGTGCAGCCTCAGAACCTCCTTTACTACTGCTGGCAGGTATTCCATTGATTGAATATCTGATTCCATCAACGGCCGTGATCTTCCGACTACTCTATCAAGCTCATCATGAACCTTTAATTGGATATCTGGGTGGAGTACCATTCTCGCTAGTATCCACTCAATCAAAACTGCTACGGTATCCGTCCCTCTGAATATCATCTCCTATATATTTAAAACAAATAGCATGATTAAGAAAAGTTAAGAAACGCAATTTAATATTAACCAAATCGAATAATGATATGTAATGGTAGTGAAACTGTGAAAGTATAAGGAACCATGAATATGACGAGTCAGATGAGGCCAAATTATTAAAAGATTCCAATTTTCATTCTTTCCTGCCATTTCTCAGTAACCAAACATCATGCAAAAGAAAACAAAATATGCATTAAGAAATAATAATAATAATTTTTCTTTTGTCATGATAAATTTGTTGCTTACCCAAAGAACAGCCACCATGTCGTGGTCTGACAATCTATCCGGTCCACTTAGAGAGACTAAAACGTCCACGAAATCATTGTTTCTTTGGCTGGTTTGAGTTCTATGTTCTTGAATAATCCGGTTCACGAACCGGTTCACTTCAGGGACAAGTTTGGAGCATCTGAGCCGGACTTTTTGGAGGTCAAAATCAGCAAGCCAAGGGAGATGATCAGACAAGTTGAGCTTCCCTAGGAGGTCATAGCCTTCTTCAACGAGCCGGCTCAGTTCATGGGCTTCACTGTTTGAAGAACCCAGCTCGTACTTACGACCAAAGACGGAACACATCATGTTATTAAGCGAAGCTCGCTTGAGTATGTCACGAACACGTAACGCTCCGCCGTAACAAGCAATCACTGAGACCATTTGGGAAGCGATATCGAATCTCTGTGGTTCAGTGGAGATGATTTGTTTGGGACAAAATAGATGTGTGGCTGCAATTCTTCTTAGGGTTCGCCAGTAAACTCCATAAGGAGCAAACCCCATTGCTCTATTGAACATTAAGCTATAAGCAGACTCTTTTATAGGACGATCAGCAAAAACTGAGCTGTTTAGTATCTCTTTAGCAACATCTGGATTGCATGTAATAATTACCCGAGTCTCACCGAGGCTGAAGGCCATGAGCCGTTTAGCTTTTAACCTATCAGCTGCTGCAGCCAGCCTGTGGTGAGCTAGGTTAGCCATGAGACTCATGCTTCCAATAAATGGTAAGCCTCGGGGTCCAGGTATCGGCTTGGCTTTGCTTCCTCTCTTGAAAAAGTACTTACCCCAAGCATGACCTCCGGGGCAGGCCCAGTAAAAGAAAGCCATGGCTAGCCAAGCCATGCAAAGAAAAACAGATACCAGAATAGTGTTTCGGGATGTGAAAGATTTGTATTTGGAAGCAACAGCCAAAACCCAGAAACAATCTATCTTAGTTTCCATTGAAGAGAAACGAACACTAATTAAGGACTTGGAATTTGTTACGAGTTTTTGTGTGTTCTAATGAGTGTTGAACGTTTTCCGTTTTTGGGTTTTATCTATGAAGTGGGAGTATGTAATTTGCTTTATATAGAGTTATTGTGGACTCTGGCTGCGTATAATGGAATTATAAAGTAACCGTTAAACGGGGCGTTTTTTAATATATAACGGAAAAAGAATGAAAGTGACTTGAATGAAGATTCAATGTGCGCCGCCACCATCAAATAAACCGAGAGGTCTAAGAGGTGATTAATCGAATCAAAATATGATGGAATTGTATTCAATTTGTTTATTAAATGAATAATGATGTTATGATTCGTATTCGTATTTGATACGTTTACTAAACGGATCGATCGAATACGAATATTCATATATTCGTGATATTATTTATTGAAATAATATATCATAATTTATTTATATTAATTCTTTATAAATACATATATATGAATTACGTTTCATTAAAAATGATTAGCTAAATATAGATAATATCATTTTTCCTATGGTATGTTGATAATAATTTCTCGAAATTTAGTTGAAAATTACAACTAATAAAACGAAATAATAAAACGAATCATAAATGAATAAACAAATCGATAAGTTTAAATTCGTATTTGATTCGTTTAATAAACGAATCAGATCGAATTGACTCATTTATTAAACATAATAATTTTTTCGAATCCATATTCGCTTTAAAGCGAATTGAATCAAACTAATAAATAAATCCTAACTCAAATTAACTCAAATTGTCACCCTTAAATTTTCACTTCTATAAATTTTTCGGTACAAATGATTGCATAATTCACACTTTTCCCATCTTTTTATATATGTTCAATCAATCAATTATATAACACATAATAACAAGCTCACTTCCATATAAAGTTAATTAATTTAAAGCCTATACGTGTCCTCCATTTTGTAAAATAGACATGATCCATAGTGGTATCGTGGGTTGTAATTATTTTATCATTGCTTCGAGTAGAGTGACATGTTTTGATTGTAAGAGTGCGTCATAGATAGAGTATGAAATTATAAGAGTTTAACGTTTCATTATTATTAATTAACGATTTGAATTCGGTGTTACATTGAATTTTATATCAATAAAGTATAAAAAAAAAATATGTAAGTCATAGTAAATTTGGAGGTCGCAATTTTTAAATCCACCTCTAACACCGCGTGACTCATATCTCCGTTGAATAAATTATTTGACACCTTGGAAAAATTTTACTATGCAATGGTAATATCTAATAATATCTTATCATGAGTTCTAAATAGTAAAAAAAAAACTATATAATTGATAATTTTATTTAACATAACACTTATATATTATAATTACTAGTTAATAATATTATATTGCTCATATATATATATAACTATGGTATCAAAGAATTTCTCCAGCAACTAAAGGTCGCTGCAACGTTACGTATCTGCTGTTTAAATCTCAAAGGATGTGTCTAGGACACGTCCTTTTGCATTTTTGTCATAACATAATTCATAAATCATGTACTATTAAGAGCAATGACGTTATTGACCCTCTAAAACATAGGACAATACAAAAATGGTTTTAATAGTTTATATTTTCAACACGAGACAGATGAAATCTTGCTTAGGATAAATATGAGATCCATTAAGGATTTGACATGTGTCATTTTAGGAGGGAATGCTCCTCCAAAAAAAAGAGGAACGAATACTTTCAAAGGAAGGATACAACATTCCTTTGAACGAATATATGAGAAATTGAGAGAGTGAAGAGAATAAATTGTTTGTGATTTTGGAAAATAAACTAAGGGGGTATTTACATATTTTTTTCATGTGATGCCTAAAATGCCCCAAAAAAATATTATGCAATTTAGGAATTTTTCATCATTATTTATTATTATTTAAAAAAGGGCTCTTTTGAATTTTAGCCTTACGGCTAAAATCGTTATGGTTTGAACCGTAACGGCTAACGGTTCAAACCAAAAGCGAATCGGTTACAGTTTCAACTAAACCAACCGCCCAAACCGAGAGTTGGTTTTCAATTCAACTGTAACTGAATTGGATGGGTTTGGTTCGATTACGGTTAGATTGGTCGATCAACGATTTAAGATTCAATTGATCACCAGTTCAGTTACGATTTGAAACCGCAATCATGTGCATGTCTAATTATAGATACGATTATATATATATAAATATCAAATAACCTTAATAAACACGCTTTAGACTGCCATAAAAAAACTAGATATGTTTCTTCGTGGAGGTGCAATTATGAATCCTTAAAGCAAATCTGATACCAACTCTTTAACATATTGTAAATGAGTGCCCTAAGAGAATCAAATATATATCTTTTTGGCTTAATGGGTTTTTTTTTTGTGGATTGAACAACAAGGATTCCATGCAAGCTGGCTCATTTTGTCTGAGTGGAGAGAGGAGCATATGATGTTATAATCATGAATATATATATATATATATATATATATATATATATATATATATATATAATATTCAGCATTGGGGATCTAGAACCTTGTACATTCTAATCCCAATTCAATATAGACTATATTGATTTTAAAAGAATCAATAAATTAATAATTAGCCTTTTAATCACCCATTTTCTCTCATTAATCGAGTTAATGTTCCCATTTAGTGGATTATATTGGTATTTCTACTTATGCAACTAAAAACACAAAACTCGATTTAGTACCGGATCGAATTCTAATTACTCATGATTAATTAAAAATAAATAAAGCATTTTGTTGATAGGAATTAAGATATGAAATGTCCTTAAGGGGCGTGACTTGATGGTGTATGTATGACTCATGATCTCACATTGAGTTCTCGGGTTCAAATTCATGGAGTGCGTTTCTTGTAAGAGCTTAAGGCAGCCGGTAGTTTTACCTACTCCGTTTAAGCCTGTAAGAGGTGGTTTGGCGGTGAGGTTTCTAACGATTTCAAAAAATAATAATAATAATAATAAAGATATGGAATTGCATGCTTTAAGTAAAAAGAATAAAAAAGTTAGGAGTAAAAAAGGACATTTATTTTTATTTATATTTTTTAAACTTAAATTATGGGAAGAAAATGCTATAATTTGTTTTGATTGATTTGGTTAAGTAAACCTAATTGTGGTTAAAATCATGGACAATTAGCTAGGTTGTGAGTATATAATCTTTTGGACACAATTATATATTGGTGATTGTTTTGCATGCCAGACAAAATGATTTATTCTTCTCCTGTAAGAGATGCGAGAAAGAAAAAAAAAAGATTTAAGAGGTTTAATTATGTTCAACTTGAAAGCTTAATTAAAGTTAAGCTAATTGTTAATATTTTCTTTATAAATTTAATATATTAAATTAATGGTTGGTGATAAACCAAACCTATCTCTAGTTGCAATATATGAGTTGTTCAGCAGAGAAATTAAGAGGATGATAGTGGAAATCACTCGGTTGCTGGAGCCTGGACCATTTGAAGAATATTCTAAATTTCTTTAAATTAATGATTATTAACCAAGTTGATGATCATTAATTTAGCTAGACTTGATTGTGGTCTTAATTCTTGATTAGGTTATTTAATATTTGATTAACTTGACCAATTACTAATTACTATTTTTCGAGAGATATTTTTAGATTTTGCGGATCAATTTATTCCATCAGATTAATATAATGATTCGATGCCATAATCACAAATTTTTAGACTAATGAGAAGACCTTGAAAATATTTTTAGATTTTGTGGATCAATTTATTCTATGGAATTAATGGTTCGATGCCATATGGGGGATATCAAAAATGTTTTTGAATTACCAGTTTGGTTTAGGAATTAATTCAAGATCGGTTTTAATTTTTTAAAACCAGTCATCTATTCATATTGGGTATTCAAATAGCGAATTAAATTGAAAAATATATAATAACATAAATTATCATAATTTATTTACATTAATTCTTCATAAATATATACATATAAAATACATAATTAATATATTTACTAAAAATAACTCACCAAATATCAATATATCATGATAATTAGCCATAATTTCTTAAATCTTAATTGAAAAATAATAATAAACAGTAAAAGAAAATAATAAAACGAATCATAAATGAATTAACAAGCTTAAATTCGTATTCGATTCGTTTAATAAACGAATCAAATCGAATCGACCAATTTATTAAACAAATCTATTTTTTCAAACTCGTATTCGCTTTAAAATAAATCGAATCAAACGAATAAACGAATTCTAACCCAAATTACCACCCTAGAGAAAACAAATATAAAGCTTGTTTAAGATTACAACCTAAATTTATATTAGGTGACATAAGACATTATATCATATCATGATCCATTAATCTCTACACCATGACGTACTCCACAAAATAAGATGCCACTAACTTTAGATTAATTAAAAAAACAGCTACACTATAAAATATATTAAAAATAATATTAGTTAAGAAATTATTGAGCGTGTTAGTATCATACACACTTTGTTTCCATTTGTTAACAGTAGGGGTGGGCGCGGTTCGGTTTGGTTCGGTTTTTGCTAAAAACCGAACCAAACCATATTTTACGGTTCGGATTTTTTACCTCTCAAACCAAACCATTAAATAACGGTTTGGTTCGGATTGAAAATTTTTTAAACCAGCGGTTTACGGATTGGTTCGGTTCGGTTTACGGATTATTATATTTAAAACAAATTTTCATCCACTTAAGTGAATAAAAAAAAAAAAAACTAGTCTATCCAACAAATAATATGAAGTGCTAGGGTGTAAGCTGTGACTCCAGGGAACACATGCACTCCATTAATGATTAAAAAATGAGGCACAATTAATTCTTGTATTTTTTAAAAATTACCTTGAATAATGATGCTACCGTCATTCTAATTAAGAGACAATCCAACATCTTACTTTCAAGAAAAATGATGCTACCATAAAATAAAAAATTGAAGAATAAAAGTATTAACAAAAAATATATTAACAAAAAATTTAAGAATAAAAATATTAACATACTAATAAAAAGAAAACATAGAATAAAATTAAAATACAAATACAAATACAAATTTTTTTATAAAAATATATAATTTTTTTAATTATAACGGTTCGGTTCGGTTTAACAGGTGCGGTTCGGATTAGCTCCTGAACCGAACCGTAAACCGTTTGGGGTGGGCCAATCCGAACCGCAAACCGAACCGTTAGAAAAAAAAACCGTAAATTCGGTCCGGTTTGGTTCGGTTTGCGGTTTGGTTCGGTTCGGTCGGTTTTTTTGCCCACCCCTAGTTAACAGCCGGTCCTTTCAGAGAACAATGGAGATTCGTTTTCTATATTTTTATATTATGTTGTATTACACCAAGTTGATTAAGACTTGTGAAAATATTTTTTATTTTTATTTTTATTTTTAGGAAAAAAAAATACTGCAAGTTGGATATGGACTTTATAATAAGATCATCCAAGTAAATGTTGTTAATGAATCTACAGATTTATAATATAATTAAGATTTTAGGGCCAGGTGAATAGAAGCACATATTCTTGAATTAAGTAGTACTAAAAAAAAACTTATTTTAAATCTCGTGGCCCATGTTTTGTACTAGAGGCTTCTTGATCAAGCTTTAGGCCAAGGATTAAGTAGATTAAAAAAAATAAAATACAAAGAATCAACTTCACTTAAAGCAAATTCTTGAGGAATAATATTGTTTTAATGATATGTTTTAACTTTTAACATCCATACAATCTTTGACTAAATCTAAACCAAATTTTTTTTTTTTTTGAAATGTTGGAAATCTTGTCGGAAAATCACCCGATCCGGACTTAAACGGAGCATGTAAATCTTCAGATGTCCCAAATTTTTACAAAAAAATACATCTCGTAAATTGATTTGAGCAACTGAATGTTAAATCTTATGCCACGAAGACACTTGGCAAATCTAAACCAAACTCCTCATGCCTCTTGACTTGCGAAAATTATATTAGGTGCCGGGTGCCCCCACACAGCTGTGGGGCCCGCCTACTGTGAGAGAGAAGACATATACACCCGGCACATGATATACCACCTCATTGACTTGATGTAAGTGGACAAATATGAGTGTAAATAACATTGTTGTTTTTTAAAAACAAGAGTATTTCATAATCGCACAAAGTCCTTACTACAATCAAAGAGTACAAATAGAATTATTGTTCTAAAATTTAACTTTTTTTCCCTCAAATTGTCCATCCCCGTCTTTTTAGCCGAATCTGTTGGGCCGGTGGGGTTTAAATAAAAGCCCAAATTAATTCTCACCAAATCTGGGCCCATCTCCCTTAATAACCAACCACGACAAAAGGGATTAGCGCTACTGAATCTGCCTATCCATTTGTCTGACTACACCCCTCTTTTTAAGAACCACAAAAGGCGCCTTCAAGTTTCAACGGAATCGACGACTATCGATTAGAAGGGGCAAAAAAGGGAAGGCAAAATTCAGGCTGTGAAGAAGAAGAAGAAGAAGAAAGCTGTTATTACAGTTAGAGATTGTATGTTTTTTATTCTTTCAAGTTGTTATTTTGAATGTTGATTATTTTTGAGCTTTTCGTTTGTTAAATTCCAGAAAGAAGATGTGAAATTTGTTTTTATTACACAATTTTGGTTTTTCATAATAAATTGAGAGAAGAAATAAAGGAATAATATGCTGCTTGTGTTTGGAAAATAGAAAAGGAAGATGGATTTATCGGTGGGGAACAGTGGAGCGAGTGGTGGCAATGGAATTGTGAGCAATCAATCAAACGATACATCGACAGTAGCAGACGATCCGAAGCAGAACTTGAACCAGGTTATTAATTCTGTTGAGAAGACTCTTGGAATCTTACATCAACTCTACCTCACTGTATCTTCCTTCAATGCCGCCTCCCAGCTCCCTCTCCTACAAAGACTGTATTTTTCTTCAAACCCCCCTTTTTTTATTCTATTTTAGTTTCTGGGTTAGGGGTAAATTTTGTAATTAGGGTTTGGTCTTTGCAGCAATTCTCTTGTTTCGGAGCTTGACAACATGGCTAACTTGTCTGAGAAGTGCAATATTCAAGTCCCTATGGAAGTGCTCAAGTGGGTTTATTTTTTCATGTTTTGTTCTTTGGTTAATTGATTTTGATAACCTAACTGTAGTATGTTTTCTTTGGTTTACATGTGATAGCTTGATTGATGATGGGAAAAATCCTGATGAATTTACAAGGGATGTTATAAACAGCTGCATTGCCAAAAATCAGGTCACCAAAGGCAAAACAGATTCCTTCAAGGTTAGTCTCATATGTTGATGTTCCTTATTTGTTATAATTTGATTCTTTAAATAAGTTTGGGAATCACTATGCTACTTGTGAATTTTACAGAGTTTACGGAAGCATCTTTTAGAGGAACTTGAGCAGACATTTCCAGATGAAGTTGAAGCATATAGGGAGATACGTGCAAGTTCTGCTGCTGTAAGTTGCATTATATTCACCCTTGTGCATCATGTCGAATGGGTGTTTTCTATTTCTCAATTTTAGAATGTTTCTGTACCTCTCCATTATAACTTTTGCCAATTGCAATATGATATGAGAGTAGAGCACAAGTAATAAGCTGGTGAATTTTGACTCACCAACTTATCCTAGTGTGGGGAAGGTTCAGTAAACTATCAAATTTTATCACTGTTCTAGGGGTGCTTTTTCTCTCTGCGGCCCTAACCCGCCGCGCCTAGCCCCAAATCGTTGGGGCTAGGGGTTCGTTGGAATGTGCAGCGTTTTATGTACATCTTGCCACAATTTCATTGCCAAAAGCCGCTGTCGTTCCCCACCAGAATTTGAATTCCTAATCCTAATTGCGCCGTTTTTTACATTTTTTTTGGAAACGTTGGAAGCCCTACCGCCAAACCACTCGACCCGAGTTTAAGCGGAGCAAGTAAAACCCCCGGCTGGCCCGGGCTTTTACAAGAAATGCACAATTTGAACTCGAATCCATGACCCGACAATCAAGTCCTAAGCTCTTTACCACCAAGCGACACCCCCTTGGGGACGCCGGTTTTTACATCCTAACCTTAATTTTACAAAATCAATCCTCTATCTCATAATTTCAAAAAATCCAACTTTCAAAACATCAACTCTAATTTCTCCAATTCTTGGTTTCTCATCAATTAACCCTCTAGAAACCTTCCATATTACTCAAACAACATTGACCTAAAACTCTATTTTCTATCTCTCTGTTGATCGAGGAATTGTTTAGGCCCCGCCTATGTAGCACCGTAGGTGCTAGGCATTGTGCTGCTGCTTGACTGGCGCCCAACGTGTTTTAGAACACTAAATTTTATTTTTTTAGTCGTTGATAGGCCAATTTTTGTAAACTTTTATTAGTTAGTTTTTTCTCACACATTTTGAGAAACAAGAAAATATGTACATGTGATGATGCTTAGATTCAAACCCTTATGCTGAAACCAAAGTTCAGACGTTCATTATTGGTGTAGTACTTTAGTATTCGGTAACTATGTAACTTAAAGTTTATATTGCAAGGTTAGGAATATATTGTGTTCTTATTCTTGCTCTATTGGTTTTTGCCACTGGTTATAGTTAATTAAACCGTTTTACTTCAAATGCAGGAAGCAAAACGACATGCTCAATCACAAAGTATGTTGCCAAATGGAGATGTGAAAGTTAAACCTGAGCTTTAAACGACAATTTCATAGGAAGGGTTGCAGCTCTTTCAGCCACTGCTTTCTTTATGTAATGTTATGTGTTGTTTGATCCAATACAGTAGAATTCAATACTTAAGTTTGATAACATTTGGTCTACTGTATACTATAAATGAAGCAATTTCATTTATGGAAGATAAAAATAAAAAATCTCCATATATACATGCTTTGAATGCATTTGAAAATCATGTACCTTGTTATGCGATTTGTGATATAGCTTGATCTCCTTAACAAGTTTGATACATATATCTCGTGAAGGATTGCCCAAAATGAAACTTATTGTTACAAATTGGCAAGGTATAGGGATGGGAATGAACTAAGAAAGTTATTAATTTGTAAGCAGAGAAGCTTTTGTTTATTCCGTGTTCGAATGTGGAGAACTTGTTTAACTTATTTTTTATTACAGCCGATGATGTATTTAAACTGATAAATCTTAAGTTAAATCTGTTCCTTGAATCTTTCTTGCTGTTCCAAGATTTCTTAAATATTTTTGGATTCAATTTTTGAACTTGCTTATGGAGGAATGTAGTTTGCCGAATATCATTGATTCTCTTGGAATGGTTTCAGTTACCCCATCATCTGCTGCAGATTCTGGACAAAGTTTGTAAATAATTTTATGTTAATTGTTTTCAAGAGCTCCTGTTATATTTTGAAGCTCTTCCCACCTTGATTTCAGTTGGAGCCAACTTGAGTGGTTGGCGTAGATTTTTGTTCCTTTATTCATAATTTTCCAGATATTAATTGCTGGTGTCCTAGCATTTTCTTTCTGTGCTTATATGGTTTCAACTACTAATTCGCTTAGTATCACATAATACTAGAATTTTTCTGTACAAGCTAAACTTGTTCATTCTACCTACTACTATACTGGGAAGCGTGTACAGAATCTTGCATATGGCAACTAGTTTTGAGGTGATGGGATCAAGACCAGAGATCCCACCATGGCGAAGTAGAACTGGACTCATCTAGAAAACTGGACTCAAATTTGACCCAATTTGCCGATGATTCTTCCATGTTCGTTACAGCAATATCTTCCACGGTGATTCTGCTCTTATTATCACTGGAAGGTGGAGAAATTTGGCTAGGCCTTCCTTTTGATTCAGTTGTGCCCTCATTCTCAGATTTTCCATTGCCGCTGTCCTCATGACTCTTTCCCAGAAGATTCTTTAGCTTCTGTAACTGGTGAAAGCCAAAAAAAAATAATCTTCAAAGATGGTGATCACTGAGTTGATAGGATAAATATATATAGAGTCAATTAGAAGCAGAGTTTACCTGGGCAAGCAATGATTGGTGCTCTCTTTTGGTCAACTCGTAGCTGGAGGCCAGTGTGTCGAATTCTGCTTTCAGTTTATTATACTCATGCTCAATCAGCTTAGTCTTTGATCTAGCTCGCTTATTTTGGAACCATATAGCAACCTGGCGAGTCTGTAGGCCTAGCTCATCAGCCAGACGCTGTTTCATCCTTGACTCCGGCCTTGCTTCTGACTCAAACATGTACTCAAGTGACTTTACTTGTTCATCACTGAATCTTCTCTTGTTGTTGCCTGTTTCAAAGCTTGTAATAGGTTGCATGTCGATACCTCTTAATTAAAATTTCAGTTGCTTGGGTTGGTGGGTCTTTGGATTTTTATAACTGAACTTGATTCATATTTCACTTATATAGTCGTCGGGAGAACAGCAAGTGTATTAACCTGGAGTGGGCCTCCAAATAGTATTATCAACTAAATCTTCTCTCGTTTCTGTTTCATTATAACCGACCACATGAAGCTTGGGGCTTGTCTCTTGAGAGTGAAGATGTTAAATGCTTCCCTTAATTCTTTAATAACCATCTTAACTGTATCTGGATTTTTTTTATTATTATTATTGTTGTTGTTGTTGTTGTGAATTCTGTAATTACAATCAAAATAACTGAAATAAAATTTGTACATGGCGGGAATCAGCCTTGATATCACATAATGATATTAACAATTTGACTCATCCGATAATTAAAGACCAATATTAACACTTAATGATATTAAAAAAAAAAAAAAATATGGGATAGATGAGTATAATAAGGAATCGTCCAACTTTGGTCGAATCTGTTACTTTGGAAAAACATTCATCGTCTGACGTTAGTAGGTTGCCACGTTGATTTAGAGATGTGTATATATATTGGAATGGGAAAGGGGCAACTCTATATCATTGCGTCTGGACAAAGCTACGGCAACGCTGGCTTTATCAAACCAATAAGGTATTGCCACGGCCGTACGATGTCAACAAAATGGTCTGCTTAGGTGTTCATTCTTTGAAAATTAAAAGGGTATTAATAACACATACGTGTCATTGAAGTTATGGGGTGGGCTGTTTTTGTATACGTGGACCTAAATTTAGTGGTTTCTGTGAACAACTGTCCAACTTTAACTTGTTGTGTTGTGTTTGAGAAATGTTACGGGACAGAAAAGGTTGATTCTTGAAGATTCTGATAGTTACGGTGTCTCCCTCGATCAACTGACGTGCAATTTAATATGTTTTTTTTTTTTTTTGATAATCGGGGTGTCCGGGCCAGCTTACGCGCATCTCGACTAATTCCTGAGACATGTGTCCCGTGCCCTCAGAAGTTTCCCAACACAGATCAGGGGCATGGCCCCAATGAAATGCATTTAGTGGGATTCGAAACTTGAACCTAAGAGGGAGCAAACCACTCAAGCCCAAAACCTTTACCACTGAGTCAACCCCTCCCCAACTAATTCCTGAGACATATGTCCCGTGCCCTCAGAAGTTTCCCAACACAGATCAGGGGCATGGCCCCAATGAAATGCATTTAGTGGGATTCGAAACTTGAACTTAAGAGGGAGTAAACCACTCAAGCCCAAAGCCTTTACCACTGAGTCAACCCCTCCCCATTCAATTTAATATGTTTTAATTTGTCATTTCATGTATATAACGATACGTGCTATTTAATTCAAATTTCAGTTCTCATTCACACTATGAGAGTTTGTTTTGTTTAGCAGTCAAGGCCATCTATAAAAGACGAGACCCACAAAATGGCTCTATTAATGTTGGGCTGCATTTCCGAGAGGTTATTTTAGAGAAGGGCCTGATACTATTGGCGAGCCCAATAGTCAGCCCATTGTTCATGCTATGGATTCATTGGAACCCATGTTCTTTATTTTCTCAATCAAAATAATTAAATTTAATATAAGTATCTTCTAATACCCTTTTTAATGACAATAATCAACCTCGGTTAAATTTCTATTCAGCAACCTCAATCTTTCAATTTTTTGAAGACCATATTAATTGAGTTTTTTTTTTTTTTTTTTTTTTAACTCTCCCCCTTCACAATATTTTTTATTTCAAAAAAAATAGTTTCCTTTTTCTTTTCCTTTTATGTGTTTTTATAATCCCAATTAAAACTAGGTGCTAACTAGTTGAGTTGATAAATTTTATTGTGTTAAAAACAAGACGTGTAGGGTTTGAATCCACTCAAATAGATGAGGAGGAAATTGAATTAGACTAAATTATTAAAAAAAAACTCTCAACTAAATAAATATTCAAAGATGAACAAATTAAAAAATTAAAAAATCAATGTTGTTGACGACTATTTTTCGTTCGAATGACAATATGAGAAATTAACCCCTCGAATAAACCTCAATCGGTAGTGAATTTGTTTGGTTAGTAGGGAACTAAATGCAAACTCAGTAAGCAGACATATAAATCACAGAGGTAAAGATTTACGTGGATCGGCAGAGAGTGACTCCAACCTACGTCAATAAGAGAAAGCTGGTGTGTTTTATTACCGTTTGGAGTCAAGACCGACCCGAACTACAAGTGAGGTAATGAACTTACAAAGAGCTTACAATACCTCAAATCTTACATTGGCCCATTATAATTCGCTCAATAGTCAAAAAAACCGACCAATATTATCTCTCTATCACTAGATTTTTGACTCTCGGCTTCTCTCTAAGTATTGAGATGTAAATTTTGCTAACCATTTACAAGAGTTGTCAATATAATTACAATGAATATCCCTCTCATCTGGGAATTGTTTATACAATTCCGAAGAATTCCTTCTTTATATAGGTTTTCAAATCCATTATTCCACCGCCAATGACGTCATCCCATGTCACTTTGTCATTATTATTTTCCTTGAGTCATTGCTTCTGCCACTTTCACAGCCAATCCCATGCGCCAACTGTTATGCCACTTGCACTGGCCTCTGGCAGCCTATGATGTCTCTGCTCTGCCACTTCCTTGCCACTGCACCACCCTATAGCGACTGGCAGAGGTTACTTTCAAGGTGAACCATTGTTTTCCCATAATCATCATTAGCTTTCTAGAATAATATCTTCTCATTTCAGGGCATACGTCACTTGACTCAAGCATAGATTGGTCTGTGATCCTATCTTCTTTCCTTGGGTCAACATTCCGAGATGGATGATATTGGTCAAAACTCCCTCTGACATCTTTAACCAGGTCGGGTTGCTAAACATGGACCACCTCGGGTCAGTTTCCACAAATACTCAAACAAACTCAAATCTAACACAACTTTTCTAGGTCAGGTCGGGCGTACCAACCTGTTTCATCATCAACACACTCAACCCCTGCATGAACCTCTCCATATAATAGGGTCAGGTTCTTCTCTTAGTCTCTCCAGATATTTGTCCATTTATCATCAACTTTTAGCTAAGTAGAATCTCAATTCTGACCCTCCTCAACATTTGAATCTTCATCACAGTAAAAAATCACCACCAACAACTTCTAATAATATTTTTGCAGAATATTTTTATATATATTTATATGTCTATATTCTTTTGTACTTGCTCATTCACTAATTAAAATTAATAAAAGAAATGTATTTATTTTAGGTTTTAAAATATAACAAGGGTGTAAACTTTAATAAAGAGAGATTTTAACAAATGAATGTGTTTAAAACTTTATAACCTTGTTATAAGATATTATATTCAATAAATACGGCTGCACCAATTACCAACCAAATCGTCATGACTCGGCCTTGGTGGCAGCTGTATCCATTATATATATATCGCTCCATTTTCAAATTGTTAATTTGATGCTAGCTTTGCATTCCAGCTGAAAAGTCTTTTCCTCTTATTGTCCATTTTACATTATTGCTTATATAACAAAATCATTTGCAGATTTTACATGGGAGCCAATAACTTTTGAGTTATCATTTTAGTGAATTTATGGTTAAAATCCGCTAGCTAATTAAGTCCACTAGTTGTAACTTATAACAACTAATTTTCTTGCAGTCTTGAATTTCTTTGAATTTTATAGTGCTTAAGCTAGATAATATTTCTATCGATAAATGATTAAAAAATATATAAGTCATATTATACGAAAAAAGAATTTTCTTTGGATTCAAGAATCTTAATTTTAAATCAAATTTGGAGGTTTTGACAAATTATTTGTATCGATTCTCTCAAAATCAATTCTATCGGGAGAATGAATTATTAAAAACAACGAAGATATTTGTGACATAATATAATCAAAAAATAAGTATATAATATATGTCGTTGTATTAATTATAACTGATAAATCTTTAATATTTTACACACCTAATAAGATTTTAATATATTGTTGCATAAATAAGATAGTATTACAAAATTTCCATTCCTAAGATCTTAGCCAAATTCAAGATGGAACTTGTCATAGAGCTAGAGAGATAAAGTGACTGAATAATTTATTGCAACATTGACGACTCGAATCCTCATTTTGACTCCAACAAAAAAATAGGTCTCTCTTTTCTAAGGGCCCTAATTTCATGACGATTATTTGACCTAACCCAATCAGCAGACACCAAACTTCACCTAGATTTTTGTTCTTTCACAGTACCCACTTCAAAAAAATAACGGGACTGCCTCCTCTTTTACTTCAAAAATATTGAAAAAAAACGTTGATTAATTGTCACAAACTCACAGCTCATAAATAAATTAAGCGAGGATAAGAGCATTATGGTCATATTTTTGTCACAACATGCGTTGATGTTAACAAGATTTGCTTTACTAAATTAATAAACAAATCTCTCTCTGTTGCGTTGAGTGCAGGAGTTGTTGAAAAGTGAAAAAAGGTGATTGGAATTTGAGAAAATAAGATTCTTTACAAACTAAACAACGTAGAAAATGGAACCAAAAATGGTTGATTCCTTTTTAATATCTGAAATATTAAACACAAACTTGCTTTGATGCATATATTTTTTAGAATCGTATAAAATCTCATCGTCAAATATTTTTTATGGACTTAAACGGAATATGTAAAATTTTCGATTGTCCCACGTCTTTATAAAAAACGTACTTTCTGGATTCTAACTCAGAACCTCAATGTGCAATCATAAACCCTATACCACCAAGTCATATGTTATGTAGAATTGTCTAAATCCAGGACCGATTAAAAGGGAAAAAACTCAAGATTTGTCATTCGTCCATATCTCAATCATATTTTTTTTTTATTTTATATTAAAATTTATTCTTAACATCTTATAATTCGTTTCCATTTATTCAACACAGCAACTTTGAGCTTGATCAGGAGCAGTTCTTGGAGACTGTGTTTTACTGGTGATTTGTGCTGATAGTATTCATAACCCAGTAAAAAATGTGCAACCTAGGTCCAAACTTAATTAGCTTTGGGCACTCTAACTAGAGCCTTACTCGCCAATGAGGTAGTGGTCTCATTGGTAACTCATGTCTCTCAAGTGAGAGACATGGGTTCGAGTCCCCACAAAAGCAGTGGGGACTCAAACCTTCCTCTTTAGGAGAGAGAAGTTCTCTTATATGGGAGTTGATTCCCAAGCTATGTCTTGGCTGATTTAGAATTTGTAAGTCCCGAGCTACGTCTCGGTTGATTTCTGGGCAGTGTTATAATTGTATGTATCTAGAATCTCAGTTGATAGCATATGTAGTTTGTAATAATTCAAAAAAAAAAAAAAAAAACTAGAGCCTTACTCTAAATCCGAGGATGCACTTCTAAAATTGCTAAAATATATATATATATATATATATATATCTATATCTATATATATATATGTGCACCACTTTATGATGGAATCCTTGTCACATAAAAAAATTCCTACTCCTAGCTTGTGCATAAATATAGTATAATTTATTGTTTGGACCCTCTAAAACTCAATACACGAAAGAGATTGAGAAAACATGGTTTACAACTTTTTAGTATTATTATTTCTCAATGCTTTAAGTCCTTATTAAATGAAATTATAAAGAAGGTGAAATTGCCTATAAACACGTAAATAATAAATCTAATTATACTCAAGAACGGGGTGAATTGGATAATTGATAAATATTGCGAAATTTAAATTCTTATCAATTTTAAGCCGCTTAGTTAGTAAATTTACCGATTAAGCTTAGTGTATAATTTTCTTAATCAATGTACTCAACAATTTATTTCCCAAAGGTAATTTACTAAACAATATGAAAATATAAAATAAACTTGCAATAAATAAAAGAGTTATGAGATAGAGAAAATGTCACCGTAGTTTATATTGATTCAACCAAAAATGCCAATGTCCAATCTTCCAAGCCGCGTTTAAAGCTTTCCACTATGTAAATGTGATTTCACACTTTACACCGGAGTTTTCCGTGATTCACTCACAAATCAAAAGTTTTGTCCATAAGTTCACCCCAAACTTTTACACAAGAGTTTTTATACCTAGACTCACTCCAAACCTTTTACAACAACAAGAGTTTTATCCATAAGTTCACTCTTAAACCATTACACAAATTCACCATTTTGAGTATGTCTACTCAACAAGGGATTCCACAACCACAAGTGTCTGAAATATAAGAAGGTTTTACAACACCACTTGGGTACTCACACAAAAGATAATGAAGATTTAAGATGTGAGTATTTAACCCAAGTACTTCTAAGCTCACTAAATGATGTGAATGTGTAGTGTGTGAGCTCTGATTATGAAGAGAGTGTAAGATGAAGAAGATTTAAGGTGTAGTGTGTGAGCTTTGATTATGAATAGAGTGTAAGATGAAGAAGATTAAACTTTCTCTTTATGTTTTTACTTCAAAGAAAATGTTAGAATGTATTAGAATTAAGTAAAAATGAAATGGGGACTCAATTTATAAAGAAAGATAATTTTGCCCTAATTCTCTGTCTTGAGATCGAAAAGCCAGTTTTCAGGGGCCGGTATGACGGTCTTGCAAATTTAAACGGATATATCCAAAATATGACTATTGAGTATTTAAGCGCATGACCTACCAAATTACTGACTGATATGGAGACCGATATGAACCTTCTCGATTCCAGTAGCTATGCAAACTTCAGACTGATCGGTATGAGAGAATAGTATGGAGTAGTCCGGTTTCAGAGAGTATGTAAAACTGTCTAAATCAGAGTAGGGTCACTGGTATGCCGGTATTACGGACCGGTATACCGGTCACAGTGCAGAAAACTCGGGATTTTAAGATTAAAACATCATGCACATGACCCAAATACAGTTTATGAATGTGTATGAGTCATATGAGCTTAAAATACTTTATCAACTCACTTGCATTGAGAGCCCAAAGTTATAAGACTTCACTTGAGTTTTTCATTGAGTGCTTGAGTCTTCACATCCAATTTGTTTCGACATCTTTCTGTAATGCTCACAAATGCGCATCGAAATCGCTAGTATTGCATCATCAAAATCCTTCATCAAGTGAAATGAAATCCTTTATCGAGTGAAATGACGCTTAAAGAATGGATTCATCTTTCAAATTTACATGATTATTTACTGACATTATGTTTTTGATTGTTACCATATGCGTATGCCATAATGATCTTGATAAAGTTGACTTACAAACTTAATTGCCTGATGCAATACCAATATAAATTCATCATGTCAATATGAAATATAAGATTCAAAGTTTAACTATCTCATGTCATCTATCACAATAATCTAATTATGTAAAATAGCAAGTATTTTAATGTGGGAAGCAATGTATGAACTCTGTAGTAATTTTTCGCTACTTCCATATTGGTTTGAGTAAAATTGTAAAGAAGATCTGTTGCTCTATCAGTAGCTACTTTGCAGACCAAGATGGTTAAAATTTATGTTTTCAAAGAGGGATTTCCGCAAGCAAAGTATCATTCTTTTTGAAATGGTCTCTTCAGTTCATTGATAAGTTATTTGGTACAAATCTTTTCACGAGTTAGTATTTAAGAGTGAAAAATGTGGTGGAACCCACAAATATTAATTATAAAATGAATCAGAAAGGGAAGGACCATGTGTCATCGGGTGGACCTGAGAGCACCTGAATTTCGAACAGTACGCTGACCACAATGTGTCTGTGTCAGTGTCTTCGTTGTCATCTCGAATCCCCCGCGAGCGTAGAAAAAGTAGAGAAATTTTTTTGCACTGAACGAGGGAGTTCCCTTTTTAATGAAATTATCATTTATTGTTTTTTCCAAAATTGACATCTTTTTAAAATTGAAGTAAGGCTAACAAATAAAGCAATTTTTTTTTCTTCCCATGCAAAGGTCGGTGAATTAGCTCAACTAATTCGCTGACTCACTTTTGGCTTTCTGGCTTCGTGTTGTCTCATCATCATTATCAAGATCATAACATCTTCGCTTGAAAAAAAAACTATTTGTATTTATAAGGAAATGTTTAATGACCCACTGATTTTTCAAAATGATCAATTACATATTTAAATTTATTTATTCGGATAATTAATAATATTTAGCTACTGATGTTGATATATACGTGTAGTAGTAACTAAGCAAGCGTGTGAATAAAGAATAAGTAACCCTTACTGTCCTAAAGTTTCATTCATCAAGCCGAATCTCACTCTCCAATAAATATTTTTTCATCCAATCTTAATGTTTACAAATAAAATTCTGCAAATTGGTACTTCATCCGTCCCTTTTTAATAGACCGCTGGTCTTTTTCCCAACTAAATAAGAGAACATGATTAATATGATAAAAAAATTAATATTTTCTTGATATATCATTCATTAATACAATACAATCTCACTTAAATTCAATAAAGTTGTTTATTAAATAAGGGTATATATGTAAACTTCTTCATTTTACTCTCTCTAAAAAAGAAAATTGGACTATAATTTGGGATTTCCAAAAATAGAAAGGTGACATATCAAAAAGGGACACATGGAGCATCATTTACGGACTCTAATACACTAATAAAATGATTAATATATCTGTAATAATTTTTCATCTGGAAAGACGTAGACACGTATTCAAGTTGATTTTCGAATATATTAATTAATCTTATCACCGTAATTTGAGTTTTTAAAAAATATATTTAGGCGTGTAAGTATATCCCTTACATTTGCTAAGGAAAAAAATAACTTTCCAATTAATTAATTTTATATATATATATATATATATATATTAAGCTGATGGTTCGATTAGGTCATGATGAGATTAAGATATAAAGAGGAAAAAGAAAAAGAAAAAAACAGAAAGAAAGAGAGAGGGGGCTGATTTACTATATAATGCATTGTGAGTGAAAAGAAATGGGAATCTAAAGAGGGTTGAGGGTCCTGCTTTAATTATTTTGTTTGTCCTTTTTCACTTCCTCCGCCTCTCCCCTTCTCCTTAACCTTCTTTTTATCTCTTCATTTTGATTCTCGCTCAAACACTCGCCCATATTCCTTTGGTTAATTATGGGTGTGAAGAAATGGAAGCTATTTCTTTTGAGGGGAATGTTGTCTGGCTCGAGGCTACTAACCGGATCTATTATTCAATTGAGATATCGATTATTGATCATAAGTTAGTGACGTCGGACCAGGCTTCATTCCCCCCAATTATTACTTCTATGATGATTCATTTTGTGATTTTATCAGCATTTTTTGTGGTGAGTTCTCAATCTTTTGTTAATTTTCCATATTTTTGTTATTGTTTTATTTATTGAAGTTGTGTTGTGTCTCATAAATGGGTTGTGCTTGTTTTTTTTTTTTTTTTTTGGTCAACCGAGAGATCTGGGTCATTGGCCATGAGCAGATTGGTGTAATGATGAAAGATTTTGACTTATTTCAACAATCATTCTGACTGAAAATTGAAAAGATCATCATTACTAATATTACTTTTTTCTCTAAATTTGATGGATCAGGTTTTGGGTCCTTTGTCAGTCTTAACTCTTTTAGGTTTCATCATTTGGACATGATTTTTTTCATTATGGCTTGACGAATCTTCTTTATCCGTTTCTATTCACTCTTCTTGGCTTCTCGTATTTCACTCTCACACAAAACTCTTAGTTAGGGTTTCATGGTGGCCAGATGTGTGATTTCAAATTTCAAAGATTCTTTAAGCATTGTGATGATGGGTATCTGGTTTTATCTTCTTTCTTTCTCTTTATCGATCTACATCATTTGCTGTCGTAATTGGTGGTGGGTTTAATGTGGAAACTATGTAATCTCCGCCCATTTTTGTTTTGTTTTATTTCTGCTTTATATTAACGCTCGGATCTGTCAGAATAGTCAACTAATGGCGTTTTGCAAAGCTGAAGAGATGGGCTCAAGCTCAACTCAACACTCTGGATTTTGGTGGTATTATAATTTCTAGGAATAAATCTTTGTGCAGTTGGTTCTTTTCATCCTCATAAGATCTTTTTTTTCTTTTTGAAAGTGGTTCTCTTTTGTTTTCACATTCTTTTGAAAAAAATTGAATTTTTGTGAAACTGCAAAATTTGATATATACTTTATTCTGTAATCTTTTATAGCTTTTGTCAAGCGTAAGTTTGACACTTTTTACTGCTTAAAGGAAGGTAAAAGAAACGATCTTTTAGAACCCACCACGCAAATATTGCAATTATCAAAATTTATTCATTTCAATGTTGTAAAATGATGTGATGGATTGGACCATTGATGTGCTTGAATCATGTATCTAGTCATTACTAGTTATCCTGTACATGAACTCGTGCAGATGTGAACTGAAATTCCGATGACTTTTAACTTCAATTACCTTTCTTATGAAAATGGATCCAAAAAGAAGAATGTAATTTGCATATTACAAGTTGAGCAATGATATACACACATACAATCTCACTAACAAAAATTACACCTCTCTCACTGTAGCTACAGTGATTGCTATAGTAATCACTGTAGCTACAGTGAGAGGGGTGTAGTTTTTGTTAGTGAGATTGTATGTAAGTGTAGCATTTTTCTTACAAGTTTTGCATTTCTAATACTAAACACATAGATGGGTTTTTGAGCAAAGATCGCAAGTTATTTGCTAGAGTAGAAAGCAGTGGCTGCTCTCTTATGTTGAAAAACATAGGGTTTTAGTTGCCTTTATGCTAAATATTAAAAAGAAAAAAGAGAGATCTGTTGTTTAATTTTTTGGTGAAGTGAGATGTCATAAGTGTAATGTGGCTCACATTCTGTCATCAATTTCTGGACCTGAGTCATATGCAAACATTGAATGGCTTTAATGGTCTGAGTCTGACTGCATTTACTACAAATACAGTTGAGTCAGCATCAGCATTGACGCCATTGATTCCTCTTTATCATCCATCTCTCTGTCATTAATATGCATGTGTGTATATATATATATATATTTATATATATATATATATATATATATATATATATATATTTATATATATATATATGCATTGCCATTGGACTTGGACTTGGACTGAACAGAACTGTATCCGATTAAACCCTGTGGTTTCTATAAATCAATGACCACTTTCGAATCTGCAGCCTAGCCTCCCTAATCTTATTAAAAATCTTTATATTGATGGGATATAATCGTGGGTTCAAAAAACAGTTTCTAAAAAATCGAAGAACTCAAACTTACAATCATAAACAATTTTATAATCTGAACATACCTTACCTTATTTTAATATAAAGAATTTGCATTGCGTCTGTATAAAGTCGACCCTTGAGATCTAAAGGCAAAGACTGAAACTCGTAGATTGATTATGACCACCTGCACATAAGCTGTATGCTCAATAGTGAAATTAAGATATAAAAGATGCCTATACAAGTCTTCTAAATAATCTTCCAAATACCAAATGATCCAATAATTTTTCTTGATGGATTTTACTTTAAGTTGAGAGGATTGAACAAATTGCGTACTAAACTAGCTTAACTGGTTTCAAGATTCAGGCTTAGTCTCCATCTGTTTGAGATTTATAGCAGTTGCCAAATGTTGGGTTTAACAACACAACTGACCATTTCCGAGACTAAAAAATGAGTTCTTAAAATATCAAAGAACTTCTACTTAACAGGGTAACAGGTAATGGTAATGATGTTTTTTTTTTTTTTTTGATAACCGGGTTGTCCAGATCAATTTACGCGCACCTCGATTGTCGATTAATCTATCTTCAGCTGTGACCGGACTTTACACCGGATGGCTTTCAAATAAGGCAATGCTTGCTGATTTCATCTGCAAGCTATTTGATTATTTACCATCATGTTCACGTGATGTATATAGAACAAGGGGTCTGTATCACCCCCACTAACTTATTAAGTCCAAGCAGATTTTAAATATAAGTGTAGGCCCACTTCGATCTGGTTCATTAATAAAATTCATATAAAAAAAAGAGAGATTAAATTTACTAAAATTCATCACCACATAATTAAAAAAACTAATTTATATAAATATCACTCTCTAATATTTTTTTTTTAATTTTAAATAACCAAACACACAAATCAAAAAAAAAAAAAAAAAAAAAACTGATGTGATTGATCATGTTTATAAATTAACAAAAATCCATAAGTGCTCGTGTAAATCAACCAAATACTGATTGTTCTTGCATTGGCCACTTCGAGCACAGAAGAGTCCTAGCATCCACATTTAGGGCTCGTCTTGTTAGAAACTTCGTTGCAAGAATATTGAAAGTTCTTGTTTACTCTAGGTTTTGACTATATGCGAAATTAATCACAATTAATCAAGGTAAATCTTAATTAATGTGTCAATGGATTCTCAACAAGCAACCATAATATAACAAATAAAATAAATTGCGAAAAATAAATAAATCACACAAAATCAACACACTAATTTTGGTGACGAAGTGGAAAACTCGTGCGAGTAAAAAATCATTCTGGATATCTCGGCTACCAGCCCAATCCACTATATAGAGAAAAACTTACAGCGATGGTCAAGACTTATGGTGACGACTCCACCGACTCAAGTACCTCTAGACTGTAAGAACTCAAGGAACTCTTCAAGTCTGTAACCCACGGTTTTACCAAAGAACCTCTAAAGTCTCTGAGCGGATTGTCTCTGCAACTCTAAACGCTGGAACTCCGACTACCAAACTTCCTCCTAAAGAACTCTGAACGATTAGGAATTTTGGATAAGGTTGCGTTGAAAGTTTATCAAAGAGAGATTCACACCATTAACAAAGAAGATGAAGAAGTCTTCAATTGTGGAATCAAATAAGGTTGAAACCTTTGGGCTAAAAGGATTTGTGTTTCAACACTTGGGAATGGTGACTATATGTTCTATTTTATAGATAGGGTGAAGATTTAGGATTTTTTTCAAAGTGAAAAGACTAAAAAAATGCGTTCAGATCATAGTCGCGTTCAAACGATTACTCGAACGCACCACGAACGCGTGCTTACTGGAAAGACTCGTTCGAACGCTACTCGAACGCACCACGAACGATTGCTCTCTGGAATGTTTCGTTCGAACGCTTCCTCGAACGTTTGCTCTCTGAAATATTTTGTTCGAACCAAATGGAGAACGTCCACTAACGCCACACTGTAGACAACAGGACCTGGGCGAACGCCGTTCCTAGGCTCGCGGCCTAGTTGGGAAGGATTACATAACATGGAGTCGCCACCCGGTGTGAACCGGGACAAAGATTTAAGGCCGCACTCGCCCCTCGCAAGGGAAGACCTCAAACCGTTGGGTTCGGAATGGTCCCTTACTTATGTCACTTGTAATGAAAGGATTCATGTAATAATTTAACTAAGCTTAAGTAACACTTATTTCCAATAGTACCATGCTTCTAAATTCTCATATGCAAAATAAAACTTATGTGTATACGTTTTTTACATATATCTCATATTTAAAGTTGCATGCTTAACATATATCAAGATAGCAGCGAACATACAACTTAATTTACATATCACATTCAGGAAAACACAAGCACACATATAGACCATACAAGCACACATATGGGCACTTTTCCAAGCGGTACGTGGAATTGTAGCCCAAGTACAGACCGCACTACCGTCCATCGGAATCGGCTACGGAATTTACGTCTGGGTTTCCATCCGATATACCGCGAGAAATAATACTCAAGTGTTATCATGACATAAGCATACAAATTGTAATATATTGACACATTTGCATAAGAAAGATCAACCAATAGCCAATTATGCATGAATATAATAAGACAGACTCAGTTCAGTGTGTGCACGTTCGTGTAGCGTTCGTAAACGCGTTCGAACGGAAATGAAACAGAATGCTCACGTTCGAGTAGCGTTCGTAAACGCGTTCGAACGGAAATGAAACAGAATGCTCACGTTCGAGTAGCGTTCGTAAACGCGTTCGAACGGAAATGAAACAGAATGCTCACGTTCGTATGGCGTTTGTTAACGCGTTCGAACGGAAATGAGACCTGATGCATGATAAGGCAAAATGTATGCGCGTTCGAGTTGCGTTCGTGAACGCGTTCGAACGGACACGACCTGCATGCATGAAATAGGATGCAATACATAAACAGAAAATAAAAGGGCGCGGCGAAGCACTGCCGTAAAGGTGACCTTTTGGGGCTCTTGATCTCTCAAAGAGAGGACCTTTAGACCAACATACTAAGCCCATGCGCGTCACATCACACATACAAGAATAGAACCAATCATATCAACCAAGTATGCCCGATTGAACACATCTTACATCCAATCTGAACACACATCAACCGGCGTGGTAAAGTAGTGTCACGAAGGTGGCCTTTTCGGCTCTTTGTCTCCCAAATTGAGGACCTTTGGACTAACTCACTAAGCCCATGCGCTTGGTTGAATCATGCATAACTAAGGACATATTGAATTCAAGTAAGCAAATTAAATAAACAAGAGCAACACAACAAAAGAAAGATAGTGCCATTTACCCAAGCGGTACGTGGAGTTGTGGCCGAGTACAGATCATATTACCGTCCATTCGGAATCGGCTATGAAATTTATGTCCGGTTTCCATCCGATATACCGCGAGAGTTGACACATCTCTCATTCATCCAATACCCACAACGTACATCGTACACACAACAGATACCACAAATACAGAAAATATAATCAAAATAAATGACCAGAAAGTAAAATGAGAATAAGTGTGAAAGATACCCTCAGGTCTAACCTTTTAAGCCGTCTCTCGGACTCACGTTCCACGAAGATCGAAAGGGGGGTAAAGCTCCGCAACTTTTTCTGGTCCGCTGGTTCAACGTCCTAGCTCACTGTTTCGCTGCTTTGCTTACGATTCGAACTCCGTTCTGCTCCTATTCGGCTCCTGTTTTGCTGCTCACTGCACGGGCTACCTGTTTCAACGTTTTCAAGAACTATTCCAAGTTTGTGTGGTTCTTAGTGCAATTAAATGTGATTATTCTTAAGGTTATCAATGCAGTTTTATGTTACTGTTTTTTAAGGATTTGGGCTACTGTTTTAGGGTAATCTAGGAGGTGTTTAGGCGTGTTTTAGGGTGTGGTTTTGTGGTGATTTTCGGTGGTGGAGGGCTGCTGTATAGGTGGCTGTTTCGGCTATGGAGGGTGGTGGCTTGTGGTGGTTCTTTGTTTTCTTTTTGTGTGTGTATGAAGTGTTTTCTCTTTTTGTCTGTTTGTTTAGTCTTGGGTGTGTAGAAAGAGTCTAGAGAGATTTCGAGAGAGCTTAGGTGTGAATTGTGTTGTGTGACGGAGACGAATGGCCATGGTTAGGGGTTGTTTATATAGAGAACGGCTAGGGTTGACAAGGGAATGGATCTTGTTTCCAAATTAGGAGAGGTGAGAAAGGCATACACAAGATTGAGGGGGGACAAAATATTTTAAATTAGGAAGTTGTAATATTTAATTTGTGTTGGTTTAGGAATACAAATATTTTATATTGGTAAATATCTTATTAGATTAGGAAGTCAAATATGTGATTGGCTTTAATTGGTTAGGATTGATTTTAATTTGGTATGATTATAATTTGATTTAGTATGTGATTTGTTTAATTTAGGCATGATTTTAGTTTAGTTAGTAATTGTTTAAATGTTTTAATTAATGTTTATATTTAATTTATTATTTATTTATTTAATTTGGGATGTGTTTTATGGGCTTTGGGGAGCTAAATGGGCTGGGTGTGAGGCTAGCAGCAAAACCAGAATTACCGACACCGTTCGAACGCGACACGAACGCCCGCAATCTGTTTCCCGTTCGAACGAAGTAGCGAACGCAGCACTAACGAAGACAGTGAGCTTGTTTGTTCTGAATTTCCCCTTCCGATATCCGTTTCCCGCGGCTTCCGTGACTCAAAAGGTAGTGCCTCCAAATGAGGCTCATCATCGGGTTTCACATGCGAAAATGCAATGCCTACACACACGTTCGAACGCTGCAACAAACACAACACTAACAAAAATGCTCAAGCTTTGCTAAAAACCAGTCCAATTGCTCCAAGTTCTTCAAGAGTAGTTACAATTCAATTGGACTTGTTTTGTCACAGACATTGCCAATAAAAATAGAACTAACAATATTCTTTTTTTTTTCCTCAGGTTCTTTGATTTTGTCAGGTTCAATTTTATACTTTTCTCAGTATAAAAGGATGGATTTTTCCATGCATGGAGTACTTCGTCCATAGTCTGAATAAAGAGGGATAATGCAGAAATGATTGAAAGGTAAAGAAAGAAAAGGTGAGGATTATTTCTCTTGACCCACGAAAGAATAAAATTAACCAACAATCCTACCGCCGAGAGCCATGAAGATTTTCGTTTGGATTTGAGGAAACCTGTGGACATGTAAAGAGCTTGAAGTAGTGATTCGAGCAAGAGTTTCATCTGTAATGTTTATAGTCAAAAATTGGGCGGATAAAACAATGGTACAAGAGATCAAACGAAATATTGAATTCAATAATTTATTTTCTATTGAGAGAAAATTAGAGGTGGGGGTCTAACACTTTTTTGGAGAAATTCAGTGGACTTAAGTGTTTAGTCGTTCTCACCAAACTATATAGAAGCCATCATAATAAAGGGGAGGAGGCGGAATGGAGATTCACAAGCTTTTATGGCAAGCTAGTGACACTGACACATAAAAGAATGGAAGCATGGCATAAACTCAAACACCTTCAGAATAAATTTAAACTCCATTGGTTGTGTGTTGAGGACTTTAATGAGATCATTAGAAGCTCTTAGACATTAGAAGTGTTAAGGAATATTATTAAGGAAATAATATTAAGAAAAATAATATCTCTTTATTATGGAATCAATTTCCAAGATATGATTCATAGAATCCTTAGGTTTTATGATATTATTATATTTTTATTATTAGTATTAGTTCTTTCATATTTCAATTTGATATGTAGTATATATAACGACCCCTACCATTGTAAATTAATATAGAGTGAATTCAAAACTTTTTTTCATTATCTAACATGGTATTAGACACCAGCTGGTTATGACTCTTCTAGTTTCACTCTCTCTGTTCTCATCGGCGCGTGGGGATCATAGCCACTATCGGCAAGTGAACCTCACGCGCCACCCCTTCACAAGTGCTTCTCTTGTCATGCGCCACTCCTTTCAAGTGTGCTATGCACCAGCTCCTTTCGGGTTTCAGCTCTCTTTCATATTTTTCGGCTATCTGTCGGGATTTCACTCTCCTTCGAGCTTCGGCACTCTGTCGGGATTTTACTACCTTTCGGACTTCGGCTCTTTGTAGGGATTTTGCTCCCTCTCTGGCTTCGGCACTATTGGTCTTCAGCTCTCTGTCGGGATTTCGCTCCGTCTCTGGCTTCGGCACTCTCTGGCTTCGACTCTCTCAGGCTTTGGCACCCTCTCAGGATTTCACTCCCTCTCGAGCTTCGGCTCCCCCTTCGGGCTTCGTAGGTTAAAGCTCCCTATTGGGCTTCGGCTCCCCCTTCGGGCTTTGTAGGTTAAAGCTCATTCATTATCACAAGGTTTCCAGCCTCCAAGTTTCAAGATTTCCAGTTTCAAGACTCCACTCTCGGATTTCAAGATGCAACCTCAAACTTGAAACATTAGGTTCGTTACCAGCTTGAATTTGAGGGGGTGTTAAATAATATTATTATGGAGATAATATTAAAGAAATATTATCTCTTTATTATGGAATCAATCTCCAAAATATGATTCATAGAATCCTTAGGTTTTATGATATTATGATATTTCTATTATTAGTATTAGTTCTTTCCTATTTCAATTTGATATGTAGCATATATAAACGCCTCTACCATTGTAAATTAATATAGAGTGAATTCATGACTTTCTTTCATTATCTAACAATGAGGAAGTAGTAGAATCCAAACACAAATGCAATTAATCTGGGATGTAGTTGACAAGTGCAAAATTATCGACGTTGGTTTTCAAGCCCTTGGTAGACATGATAGAAACACTTTAATGCAGGTCACTCGATATGAGAGAGACTGAATCGTACTTTGGCTACTAATGATTGGTTGTTGACATTTGCAGGTCCACCACCTCAGGTCAGATACTTCGGACTGTTGGGGTTGGTGTTCAGAACGCCAATTCCCGGTTGTTTTTCTTTATGAATACTACTGTAAAATGTTATTATTATGAATAATATATGCATATTCTATAATATAATATATCTTTTAATATGGTAAAGATGTAATGACCTTAGAATGACTAGTCATGGTGCTGTTGCAAAAGCGTCGCATCTGACATTGAGTTGTATCATGACGTTGTCATTCTCAGACAGTTCCTGGTCAAGGTTTACACTACTTGGTCAGTATAGTAAACCCGTTGAGACTGGCACATGTCGTATACTGGAATATATGATTCCAATGGTTTCTCAATGAACCATAAGTCTTGGAGACTAGTATAGACATGTAGGTGTTTATAGTGGATAAACACTGAATAAATCACTGAAGATTCTTAATGGATGGTACACTAACGTCAATAAGAATCTTATCGGGTTGAGTAGCACTTGTGATTCTTCGACTTGAGATACCACTGTGGGCGCATGAACATCTTCCACACTTAGATGACAATCACGTCACCGATCTATTTAGATCAGACCTCCGCCTGTTCGTTGGGTGTGGATAGATCCTAAGGGTGTCCTGTGTGTATCGAGATAGGATCCGTCAGTTCTGTGTATCAGAACATAGGTAGTCCATATGATTGGCAATCAGATAAAAATCGTGGGCCTGTGGTACATTTTAGAAGTTAGTTCTAAATGTTCTTTTTGAGATTGCTAATAGAATAGTCGACTGGATAATCCATATAAAGATTTGACGTTTACATCTATATCTCTGGGATTTATCCGGATACATGTGACATATGAATTATACATTTTCCATGACATCGACCTGTATGATTCTGTGAGTTTATCCGTGATCGTCATAATTTACGGGTGGATAAATTATGGACACGAAAATTGGATTTCGTGACGGATATGTTTGAATCTAGAGAGTATCACTAATGAAATATACTCGTATAGCACTAGGGCAACAATTATAAATAATGTTGATTATTTATAAATCGTTTAAAGGTTAAACGTAAAATACATGTGTAGGGACTCGATAGTCATTTCCTTAATTTTTGTGTATTTGCATTTAATGTTAGATTAATTCAAATACACATTAATTAATTATCAAATTGAGATATTTGACTAATATCATAAATATAATATATATATATATATGTATATTTAATATTTAATGTAAATATAATACATACATTTAATATATTTGTATTTAATTAATTATTTAATTGTTAAATGATTAAATTAATTAAAGTATAAATATTTTTTAAGTTATGATATTTTCTTTAATGACTTGAGTTGCCAATATTGACTTGCTTTATTCATTAAATGGTTTAAGAAAATTGATCTTCCCCCCCCCCCCCCACCCCACTGACAACTGACACATCCCCCTCCCCTCTCTCTCTTTGGAATTTACAAAAAAACCCTTATCAATATTTACAATTCCTTTTTTTTTTTTTTTTTTTTTAAATTTACACATTATAAAATTTAAATATTTTATTTATAATTAATAAAATGTTAATTATTTTTTTTTATTTTTTTATTTTTGTTAATAAATATTACATATTTTTTATCTATTCGTTTAATTTTTTTAATTCATTTTAATTTAATTAAAACTACTTAGGTATAAAAAAAATATTTTAAACAATATAATTTTTTTATTATTTTCGAAATTTATAAAAAAAAAAAAAAAAAAACAAAAATTGGCCCCAAGGGAATCATCCCCCTTGGGCCTGGAGCCCTGGACGATGATCGTCCAGGGCGATTGTTCCCCTTTTGAGGGGAACAAATCGTCCCCCCCTCCCTTTTTTTTTTTTTTTTTAATTATTATATATATTTTTTTTAATTTCGAAAAAAAAGTTTAATAATTTTTAAAAAATTATATATATATATATATATATATATATATATATATATATTAAATTTAAAGTTGTGTTGAGTTACTAGGACGTGACAATTTAATTTAAACAATATAATTTTTTTATTTTCGAAAAAAAAAAAGAGGAAGTAAGGATCGTCCCCAAGGGGGGACCCCCTTGGGCCTGGACGATCATATCGTCCAAGATCCCTTTGGACGATAGGATCGTCCAGGGGACGAACTTTTTTTTTTTTAATTATTTTATATTATTATTTTTTAATTATTTCAAATCTATGAGAAATATTTTTATAATTTTTTGATTTTTGTTAATAAAATTAATTCATAAAATAAACATAGATTAGATTAATTCATAAAATAAATTTTTTGGATTTTTTGATTTTTCTAATATACATGAAAATATTTTTATAATGTATAAGTAGTGTTAAATAAATTAAAAAGAATCACAAAAATTAAATGAATAAATAAACACAAAATAAATAATAATAACATATATTTTTTTTAAATTTATCAAAAAATATGTTATATATATATATATATATATGTATATATATGTATGTATATATCAATAAATAAATAAAATTAGATTTATATAGTTTATTTGAAAGTTGAAAATGGAATTTTGGTAAAAGGAAAAGGGTAAATAGGGAATTACAGGGGAGACAAAAAAAGTAAAATGTGTAAGGGGAGGTGGGAAGATAAGCCCTCATGGTTTAATCATTAAAGTTACAAGTTGATAAAGCAAAACTTAAATGAAATATAAAATAATATCTTGATATTTTATTAGCCTAAAATTCGGCCAAGGGTAAAAGTGTGCAAGTATATATTGTTTTGTTTCATTTATGGTTTGTTAACCTAATACACTTTATCAAAAAACTCCATTGAATAAAACAAAAGAAGCTTGAGAGAAAGATAAAGAAAACCAAGGAAAACTTGGAATTCTAGTAAGTTTCTTCAACTTACTATTGGAGAGGAAAATGTTCTTTGTGTTCTAGGCTTCATGCTATGATGTTCTCATGTTATTCTTTTCTTTATTCTTTGTGTTTTTTGTTGAATGGAAGTTTGATGATAAAGTTATGCATGTATAAAATTCAAAGGATGCTTTTAATATGTTAACAAGCATACTTTTGATAGTTTGAGAAACTTGTTGCTAATCTAGAGTTTTTGACCCACTCTTAAATGACCTAGATTTATTCTATAGTTGTTTCATTGTGGTGAGGCTTGATTGTAATGGAAGAAACATGATTGAAGTGTTGGATTTAACCAATTTGGTCTAATTTGTCAAATTTGAAGAAATTGAAAAATTAGAGTTTAAGACCACTTCCAAATTTGGGGCTTTTCACTTATGTTGTGTATTTGGATGTGTATATGATACATATAAAATCTTATGTTGATTGGATTTCATTTGGATGTGTTTTGAACATTGAAAATGCAAATTGCACACTTTGGTGCCTAATGGAGGCTCTCGGCCTTATGGCTAAAATTTGGGGTTTTTGTTGCTAATTGTATTTTGACATTTGGAACATGTTAAATTCATATTAGAAATGATTTAGAATCATTCAAAATTATTTTGAATAATTTCGGATTAAAAATAAACAAAATGTTATGTTTAAGGGCAATTCGGTAAATTCACATAAATTTGATTTATTGTGTTTATTTCATAATTTAACTATTGGGTAATTAAATAAATAAGTTTATTTAATTAATCTGAGAAAAAAGTTTTGAAACTGGAAAATTTTGATTTTCCACTATTCCGCTGTGTTACCGGATTTCCGCAATATAACCCCTTCACGGACCACAACCCACTATGGATTGATATGGAAGGCATATAGTTTCAATCCATCTCCAAACCATTCTATTTTGAAGAGGCATGGCTGTCTGATCACACATGCTGGGAGGTTGTAACTAGAATCACTCGAAAAATCGCAAGTGTGGCCGGAAGCTAAAGAGGTAGGAGAGAGAGCACTTCGGTAATATCAGGAAAACATTGAAGGAAAAAAAGAAGTTGGTTGAAGGGTTTAGAGAAGGGGGCGTTACACATTGGACGAAATGTTCGAATACTGAAACTAAAGAAAGAGATTTCGGATTTGGTGGACAAGGAGAACATGTTATGATTTCAAAGGTCCAATGTGCTTTGGGCAAAACATGGGGACCGAAACTCAAAATACTTTCATTATTGAGCCACTCAATGTGGGCAAATGAATACCATCCAGAAGCGAAGAGATAGCTGAGATTCACAAATATAGATTACTTCCAGGAGTTGTATACTTCGACCAACCAAACTCCATGTGATGCATCCACAATGTCTATTGGGCAGATTATCAGTTCAGACTTGAACAGACAGCTTTTACTTTATTGGAGGTTCAAAAAGCAATAAAAGAAATGACCTCTCTCAAAGCCCCAGGTCCGGACGGAATGCCTTTTTGTTTTATCAATATTATTAGGCCATAATTGGTAATGATATATTTCACAATCTGTTTTACATTTCCTTAATTCAGTATGTCTTCCTATACTTTTATTACACTCATCCCAAAAAAGAATTTTCTGAACATGCTTCTGATTTCAGACTCATTAGCCTTTGTAATGTTTTATATAAAATATTTTCAAAGGTCTTGGCCAATAAAATAATAAAAAAAAAATCCTCCCAAAGATCATTTCGGAACATCAAAGTGTATTTACCAAAAGCAGATGAATTTCTGACAATATTCTAGTTGCTTTTTAGTCTTTCCATAGTATATAGAATCATATAGAATCAAAGTGTATTTACCAAAAGCAGATGAACATCAAAGTGTATCAAAAGGTTTGAATAATATGTGAAGCAGGCAAAGTGCCAGTTTGCTATGGTCATGTTTATTTAATTTATTCCTAAATTAAATATGTCATTATTCCTTAATTAAATTGACATACCTTGTAGGATTTATATTTGTCCTTCATAAGACAAATAATTATTGGTTAATTAATATTTTATCATTTAGATCATTAGATTTAAGAGTATTTTTTTGATAATTTAAGATCCTCTTTATTATGGATGTTATCATTTATTAAGGATTGTGTTCATATTTTAGATAATAGATTTGCCTTATCGGAAAATATTTAGGAATTTCTTTAACCCTGTGGAAAAGGAAAATCTTTATTAGAAATTTATAAATAAATGATGCGCTTCATATTTTGAAGTATTCCTATTATTCAGAAGATCGAAGATAAATTCACATAAAGATTCGAATGAGAGGGAGCAATGCCACCAAAAAAAACCGCAAGGTTTGGCCACATATGTATGTCAAGGTTAGGGAGGACATATTATCTATTATAAAGTACTAAGTTTTCTTCATTAGATCACACACACAGAGAAAATAAAGTGATTGTTGAAATTTCATATGTTCTAAATGTGAGAGCCGCGAATCTAAAGAAACCCTGAGCCGCGTGCTACATGTTGTATTATATTGTTTTGTGTTTCCTCTAAGTCTTTCAAAATATATTCTTTGTTGATTATTTTCTTCGGGAGAAGAGGCTATTTGTATGAGTAAAGGGATTTCACACAAATGCTACAAACTCGTTATTGTGTTGAAGGAATTTCAACTTAAATAATAATTACTGTAGTCGAATAATGCTCTCTAAGTTAGGCAAGCTAAGAGGGGATACAATATAGAGGTTGGAATTGTGAGACGAGGTCTTAAATTGTGTAAGTTCTATAGGTTGTTATCTTCATCATTAATTTATGGGTGTGATCTCGTGGATATGGGAAGGAATTCTGGATCATGTAAAAATCATCTATGTACTTTACCTTATGTCTTTACTACTTTTGACAAGTTTAATTAATTTTAATAATAAATTAATTAAATAATATTTGATTAAAT
This sequence comes from Zanthoxylum bungeanum, assembly GCA_019454045.1. Taxonomy (NCBI): domain Eukaryota; kingdom Viridiplantae; phylum Streptophyta; class Magnoliopsida; order Sapindales; family Rutaceae; genus Zanthoxylum; species Zanthoxylum bungeanum. The sequence goes on along the minus strand of SKCR01007838.1, from coordinate 79,010 downwards.
CTTGTAGATTGGGAATGTCCTTCCACGTTAAAGAATTTACTCCATAATGAGCATTGGTCAAACTCACAAAAACTAAGCATGAAGAGAAGTGTTCCCAACTTAGTCAATAATAACGTAAGTGCGATAAGAAATAACTAACATACAGCAAAACAATTATTTATCGGGAAAAAGAAGAGCACTGGAGAAAGATTCCCTCAAGTTTAATTATAATAATAATGAACGGCAGAAATATAATGCTATATTTATGTCATCCATTTGTAACAAGATGGGTATCCTTCTTGGAGATTACTTTCGGTAGGGTTAAAAGATCATATCATCAAGAGCATTTTCCTGGACACTCCATAAACCAGAATTTCAGCCTTCAGTTTAATGTCCATCGATATAAGTTTCGGAAAATAATACCTAGCTTATTAAATTTGCTCCGGAAGTCGTCCCCGAAGAATAAGCTGCTGGTTTATCATTGACACGAGGCTGAGGGCCTTAAAATATGAAACATATAGACAGACCAGTAGTATTTTTTGAAATATTTTACCTCTGGAGCTTCTTTGACGGTTTCGTTTCTTTTTCCCTTTTTGCTGTTGCTCACCGTCTCTTTTACGTTTATGAGAATGAGGGGGCGTCAGCATTAGCAGCCTCTCTATCAGCAAGAAACTGCAGTCTGCAGAAACTCATTGTGGGTGCTCGCGCGCTTTGATTCGCTTATCAATCTTCCACCATTGAAGATATTTGAGATCATTTATTGGTCACTCAAGTCTTTCTAATAAAGCTGGTAGTCTTATAAATCCAAGCAGAGTCCAGGCCCAATGCGATCTGGTCCATTAACATAACTCATCCACCAACAAAGCCATAAATGCTAATTGAGAGTAGCCTATTTGGATCCTGGTAGTTCATGCATTTATAATAATTTATAATTCTAGCTGACAATTACTGCCAAGCCCCAGTCCATTAAGTCCCATTCACCCACCAAACTGCCACACTAAAATAGCGGTGGTAATTTAGGTTATGATTCGTTTATTTATTCGATTCAATTAGCTTTAAAGCGAATACAGGTTTGAAAAAATGGATTTGTTCAATAAATGAGATAATTCGATTCAATTCGTTTATTAAACGAATCGAATACAAATTTAAGCTCATTGATTCGTTTTAATATTTTCTTTTACTAGTTATTGTTATTTTTCAAGTAAGATCCGAGAAATTATGACTAATTACCCTAGAAAAATAATATTATCGATATTTGGTGAGATATTTTTAGTAAATATATTAATTACATATTTCATATGTATATATTTATGAAAAATTAATGTAAATAAATTATGGTAAATTATGTTATTGAATAATATCATGACTAAACGAATATTCGTATTCGATTCGTTTATTTAACGAATCGATTCCGAATCCTGATATTAGGATTCGTTTAATAAACGAATCGAATACGAATCCATCACATTTTGATTCGATTTATTTAAGATTCGATGCAAATTCGATTCGTTAATTCGTTTTACCACCCCTACTCTAAAGCCAAACTTCAATGCTCAATCATAATTCTGCCAGTAATTATTTTTTTTCTAAAAAATATTTCTAATATAAATAAAGAGTAACGCTAAGATCTTAGTATTTGTGTTCCAAGCTCCAACTAATTGGCAACTTATCTATAGCTGGCGCATCAAATTAGTTATTAATCATATTGTATCAGTTAATTAGTAATGTTGTTAAAACAATTTTGATAAGCTGATATATTAGTTAGAACTCAATTAGTTGGAACTAAAATGCAGTGATAGCTAGCATTATTGGTATAACTGGCAATATTGAAAAATAAATTGGTCATGAGCTTTTAATGCTAACAAATTGATTATTCAATACCATAAATTGCACTGCACCTCACCAGAGCAATGGTGAAACTCCTCATAGCAACCATGAAGAGCGAATTTTCGGTGTGCCTCCTTTTAGCTATATGTTGTTTCTCGAATTTGGCACTGGGAAGCCAGACACTTGAAGGAAAATGGAAGTTGTTGAAGAGAAGCATTGGAATTTCAGCAATGCACATGGCATTGTTACCAAATGATCGAATTATTACGTTTGATAGATCAAATTTTGGTCCATCAAACATTACTCTACCACAAGATAAGTGCATAAAAGACATGCAAACAAGTGACTGCTATGCTCATGCTGTTGAGTTTGATCCCATCACTCGAAAAGTTCGACCTCTCACTATACAAACTGATACTTGGTGCTCTTCTGGTGCATTGTTAGCTAATGGCGTCTTGCTTCAAACCGGTGGCTATATGCTTGGAGATCGAGTGGTACGTTATTTGAAGCCATGTTTAGATTGTGATTGGGAAGAAAATCGAGACGGTCTCGTTTCACCTAGATGGTATGCTTCTAATCAAATTTTACCCAATGGGGCAGTCATTGTTGTCGGCGGGATATTTCAATTTACATATGAATTCGTTCCGAAAATTTCTGATTCTGATAAAACATTGTACCAGCTTCCATTTCTTAAAGAAACTATGTACTCGGCCGATATTCCAAACAATTTATACCCTTTTTTGCATCTCTCTACCGATGGAAACCTCTTCGTATTCGCAAACGACCGAGCAATTTTACTTGACTACATGAAAAACAAAGTGATCAAGAATTATCCTGTGATGCCTGGTGGCATTTCTCGGAACTATCCCAGCACTGGCTCTTCGGTACTTCTGCCAGTGAAACTGTCAAGCAATAACACACCAGATGCTGAAGTATTCATCTGCGGCGGGACGTTACCGGATTCAAATCAAAATGCTGGCGCACAAATCTTTCTTCCAGCAACAAAATCTTGTGGGCGGTTAACAATCACCGCAGAAAATCCAAAATGGGAAATGGAGGAAATGCCATTGAATAGGGTGATGGGTGACATGATATTGCTACCCACGGGAGACGTACTAATAATTAATGGTGCCGCGAAGGGCACAGCTGGCTGGGGTGTTGGAAGGGAACCAGTTTTAAATCCGGTTATTTATTGTCCGAATATTGACAAAAGTAACAGGTTTGAGATTTTAAGTCCTTCTAAAATCCCACGTTTGTATCATTCAACAGCTCATTTGTTATCAGATGGTCGTGTTTTGGTCGGCGGCAGTAACCCGAATGCTAATTACAATTTCTCGACACAATATCCAACAGAGCTAAGTATTGAGGCATTTTATCCACCGTATATGAAGTCAAATAAATCAAGGCCATGGATTATAAGTAGAATAAAGGCAGGCCCAGGGGTGTTAATACTAAAGTATAAGGAAAAAGCTTCATTAGGGTTTGGGGTGAGAGGTGATATTGTTGAGGGTGAGATTTATGTGACAATGGTGGCTCCATCATTTACCACACATTCATTTGCTATGAATCAGAGATTGTTAGTTTTGGAATTAGATGGAGGTGTGCAAAAGGCTAATGACGTTGATGGGATTGGGAGCTATGTTGTTGAATTTTATGCCCCAGCCACCGCAGCATTGGCTCCACCAGGATATTACCAGTTATTTTTGGTCAATGATGGTGTTCCTAGTAAAGCAACGTGGGTCCAAATCAAGTAATATATATTGTGGAATCTTGATCAGCGCTCGGTAGGTACAATTGTAATTTTCAATTCTTCTAGGAATAATAATAATAATACTACTACGGGAGTTGGTATCAATCATGGTTACTTGTTAAACAATATTTTTTTATTATTATTATTACTACTGTAAAATTTGGGTGAGTATCGTTATATATTGACTGTGACCTCGCTATCATTCAACGAAGGTATCTCTAATATCACACTTTATATCTCAATAATAATAATAATAATGAGAAAGCTTTCTGGGTCCCTAATTTTTTTCATGATATCTCGTTAAGTCTTTAATTTTTCATAATACCTCATCAAATTCATATTATTAAAAACTAATGATAGCATATCTATTTATTTTGCTATTTTTCAATTTTACCATTTATTTATAAATAAAATGTGACATCAATACTTATGAACATACACAATAAATTAATTTTTTTTACTCTCTTCCGTTTTTTCCCTTTTCATTTCTCCTCTCTATATTTCTTCTCTTTAACGTGCTCATGGTTTAGTCATTTGGTCTTAAGATTTCATCGTTATTAGATCCACCAAATTTTTTCTGATATATATTTTTTTCATTTCAAAATTCTTATATTTATTTTAAATAAATTTAATTTTTATGAGGTTGGAACACAAGTGCTGACTACTGTTCACGAACCCAAAGTTGGAAAAAAAAATCATAAGAAGACTTGCATTGAAGTAATCTGAAAGCTTAAAACTTGATAAATTGATAATTTTTGTTTTATTATTCTTTTTTAACTAAAAATAGTTATTTTTCAATGAGATTATGTACAAGCTACATTGTTATTGTGTTTGTTTAGTTTGCTGAATTTTCACGTGTGTTGGGGAAACAAAAAAAAATGTATGAGATTATGTTGAATAGATTGTGCAAATGATATGCATTAGGTACCACCATTTCATTTATAATCTAAGTGAGAGAATTTCATTTTAAAAGGAAAACATAGATTCTTACGGCCTCTTTATATTACTATAGTTCTATTTTAGTGATCGAAGTTACCTTGTAAAAATTTACTTTTAAGGTTTTTATGCTGTTAATATATCATATGAGTCTCATAATTATTAATGTTAGCATTCTTTTTTATTACTTATAAATTTGATAAAGGGTAAAAAAATAAAATAAAAAATAAATGGATATCGTTTGTTTTTAACTATAATGACTTGATGAGTTATTATGAAAAAATTAGAGACTTGACGGGACATTATGAAAAAATTAGGGACCCATAAGACTTTATCCCTATAATATAATATTACTTTTTATAGATATGTATGTGGGCATGAACTAATTTGAATATATATTTTGTATGAGTAGTGATAGACGTACTCCCTTAGTATATAATGAGTTTGTGTATATAAAAATTATTTAATTAAATTAAAATTTTAATTTAAAATTTCAATTCTAAGGAATACTCATTCATTGTTTTCTTCATATGTTAATTAATTTTTCTCAATTTTTTAATTTTTCAAAACAATATTTTATAGGATTTTATTTATTTTTTAATTACCAGAACACGAGAATTAGGACCTCTCCTTATTTTTTTCCTCTCCTCATCTCTCATTTTTTTAGTGCTTATCATCTCATGACATGTATCATATATATATACCACATGTTATTAGATGATAACACGATAAAAAATAGAGATAAAAAAAATGATCCTTATCCAAAACATAAACTCGTAATAACTTGCACAAACAGTTAGAGTTCACATGAACAATAATTTTTTTTAAAAAAAACAAAGAAACTCGAGAAGTCATATCATACAAATATTTATCTCTCTATATATAAAAAAGTTAAAAAATTATAACTTTCCTTATCGCGCCACATGACGGTTTCATATTAAAATTATAAAATAAAATAAATAAATCTATTAAGTAAAAATCATATCACAGTAAAAATAAATTTTATAATTTTATAAGAATTCTATTATAATAAGATAAAATATATTAAACTATCTTATTAAAATTTTTTTTTTAAAAAAAACTATTAAGTTATCTACAATTAACCTATCTCTATAATTAATTTTTTATTATTAAATTATAAAATATCTCTATAATTATTTTTTATTATAAAATTATAAAATTAAAATAATAAATTATGAACATAAGAAACCTTGTTGATGGTGTTTTTTGGGCATTATGCTATTTAAGCAGCACAATAGGGGTAAGAAAGGTAATTCACTTCTCGGTCAAAATCATTAATGCCGACCCGACCACTAAGAGCCAAACAGTGAGAGGCCGAACACTTGATGATAGGTGACCGACCACTTTTTCAGATAAACCGGGCCATATCAGGTCGACAGCAGCATTCTCAAAACAAAAAAAACTATCATGACCGACCTCATTAAGACCGATCATATGGCGAGAAGAGTTCAAGAAGATGACGTCCTATTCTTGCGGATAAGATAAACAAGTTATCCTACTCTTACAAGGAAAAGTAATGAGTCATAATCCAAAAAGGAATAAGAAAAGTGAAAGCAATATTAGACTAGAATCCTTACAATAGGAGAAAGCTGATTCGATCAGGAATTCTTATACAAATAGGAATCTGATTTCTGTACTCTTATAAATAGAAGGGGAGAATAAGTGTAATGGTATCTGAAATCATCAAGCTCTGACTTGTAGAAAACAAAAAGAGACCCAAAAAATAGTGTTTAAGTAATAAAAGTATCATCCTGTTTGTGTCCGTGGACGTAGGTCGGATCCAAATCCACCGAACCACGTTAAATCTCCTTGTTGATTGGTGTGTTTATCTGTTTTTTGCTAAATTTGCATTTGGTCCCCCATAACCAAACAAATTCACTATTGAAGGAGGATTACCTCGGAGGTGATATTCCAATATTACCCTGAGACCAAAATCAGCCGTCAACAGTTGGCGCCGTCTGTGGGAAATTGGACAAAAAGCAACTCGTGTAGTAAGACAATGGCGGAAGGCGGAAACCACCAATCATCAGGAAACTCAGCCGCAGATTGGATGGAGAAGATCGAGGAGAACCTAAGGAAAGGAAGGAAGGAAAATCAAACCTTGCTAAAAACCATAGTAGACCGGTTGGAAAAAATAGAGGGAGCACACGACGAGGCCGGGACTAGCCGACGAAGGAACGAAATAGCAGAGGGAAAAAGAATTGTTGATACAAGTGAGGGAGACAGACCCCGGAGGAGGGGCCCCTACAGGGTAAAATCTGTGGTGGTTCAGGAAGACTCCCAAATGAAGACATGTGGGAGGAAGAAGATGACAAATCGTCACCAAACTCCTCCTATAATAGCCCTCACAATGCCAGGAAAAAAGGGAAAGAATGTGAAGAAAGAGCACGGGAAGATACCAGACCTGAGAAGCACCACGCCCAAGACAACAGAAAAAGAGGAAGTCACAAGAGGCGGCATGGAACCAAAGACAGCAGCATGAAATCTTGGCTGCGGGAGGAGCTAGCCAAATGGGGAGTATTCCCCAACACAGACATAGGGGATGCCCGGGACGGTAAAGATGAGTCCCCCCTCACAGAAGAAATAAGGTCAAAAAATTCCCAAAAAGATTCAGCATGCCAACCATGGCGCCATACAAAGGCCATACCGATCCAAAACCCACGTTGAAGGTTTCGTCCTACTAATGGAGGTACAAGGGGTAATGGGGGACGCCATTTGCAAGGTGTTCCCCTTAACTCTGGCCGGACCAGCCATCCTATGGTATAGAAGCCTAGCCCCAAGAAGCATCAGCAACTTCACTCACTCAGAAAGTTATCATTCATACGGCACTTTAAAGGGGCTTGTGTCCCCAGGAAAACGTTTGGAGAACTAAGACTTATGAAACAAGGAGACGATGAACCGTTGAAAATATTTATTGAAAGATACCACAATATGGTACTCGAAGTCGGAGGGTATGAGTCCCCCGAGGCCCTGGAAAGCTTAAAGGGAGCCTTGAAAGTCGGGAGGCTATGGACCCACCTAAGGATCCAAGACACCCCGGACTACGAAACCGCCCTGGAAGTGGCCCGGAAGTTCGTTCTGTTAGAAAACGAGGAGAAAATATCCCGAAGAGGGAACACCATCAGAGAAAGAACCACGAAAGAGGGCGCCCCCCCCCGCCGCGTAGAAAGAGAATCCAGAAGGCCGCCCTTAAAACACACAAGGAGTTCAACCACTGCACCGAGACAACCAAGAGAGAAGGCCGCCGACCCAAGTAAATCATGTGGTCGAGGAAAATGCATACATCCCCCTAAAGAAACCACTGGGACAAATTGTCATGTAAATTCAGGGGAAATGCCTCTTGGTAGAACCCGACCAAAGAAGATTTCCCATGGACAAGAGGAACCAAAAGGCTTACTGCATACATCACAACTCCAGAGGACATGCAACTGACGGATGTAAAGATCTGCGGGAACAGATGGAAGACCTGGCACGAAACAGATACCTAAACAAGTACATTGACCACGAAGTTATGACGGCCAGACAAAGAGCACGTGGCCCCAAATAAATATCATCGCAGGAGGGAGAACACTAGCCGGAAACTCTAACCGGTCAAGGAAAGACTACTACACAGAAACCGAGGACCAGACGTCCTAGAAACAGAGCAGGTCACAGGGCTCCAGGGAGGCCGGTCGGTACCGATAATGTTTACCGATGAGGACACCCGAGGGGTAAGTTTTCCTCATGACGATGCATTAATAATCAAGGCGGTAATTAGCGGCTCAGAAGTAGACAGAATCCTAGTGGACCCCGGAAGCGCGTTTGACATAATTTCAAAAGAGGCACTGGACGACCTAGGATAGAGTATGCAGCCCTAACCGACGATGCACTCCCCTATATGGTTTTGGAGGATCCCCGTCGTCCCACTGGGGAGGATACAGTTGGCAATAACAGTCGGGACATATCCCCGACCCGGACGATCATGACAGACTTCACTGTAGTAGATTGCATGAGCAGCTACCGAGCCATCGTCGGACGACCTTTCATGATGAAAACAAAAGCCGCAATGTCCTGCTACACCTAAAAAACTGAAATTCCCCCCCCCCGAGGGGATCAGAATTGTATGCGGAAGCCAGAAGTAGCTCGCAACTGCTTCGCAACTCTCTCACGAGAGACTCTCTGCATCAAAGAAGATACCACAAACGACAAAGGGTCTGGATGAGGAAGAAGAAAACAGAAACCCTGGGCCTCGGCCAAACAAAAAATGCCCGACTCTCACCGCAGTTGAGGAGACGAAGAAATAGAACTTTACGGGCCAGGAAAAAGCATAAAGATAGGGGGAGGCCTGAGCAAGTCTCTACAACAAGATCTGCTAGAATGCCTGAAAGGATACCCGGACGTTTTTGCCTGGGGATACGATGACATGCCTGGATCGACCCAAGATTCGTTAATCACCGCCTAGCAGTAGACCCATCACGCAAGCCGGTCAGGCAAAAGAGAAGGAACTTCAATCAAGAAATGAGTAAAGCAATAGGAACCGAGGTGGAGAAGTTACTAAAGGCAGGTCTCATCAGGGAGGCAAAATACCCAGATTGGGTATCAAACGTAGTGTTGGTCAGAAAAAACAATGGCAAGTGGCGAATGGTGTCGTTTCATTCACACCGACCTAAACAAGGCGTGCCCAAATGACAGCTTCCCTTTGCCGAACATAGACCAACTAGTGGACGCCACGGCTTGTCAGGGTTTGCTGAGCTTCATGGATGCTTTCTCCGGATACAACCAAGTCAAAATGTACCATGCAGACGAAGAGAATACCACTTTCATTACCGATCAAGGACTTTACTAGCTACAGAGTAATGCCCTTCGGGCTAAAAAATGCTGGGGCAACCTTCTAAAGGTTGGTAAACAAAGTTTTTAAACCACTCATTGGCACGACAATGCTAGTTTACGTCGATGACATGATAACATGTCGAAAGAACCCAGCTATCACATGGCCGACCTAAAAAAGACCTTCGAGCTGTTAAGGAGATACAACCTGAAACTCAACCCAGAGAAATGTACCTTCGGGGTAGCCTCAGGAAAGTTTTTAGGTTACATGGTAAGCGCCCGAGGCATCGAAGCAAACCCACAGAAGATCCATGCAATACTGGATCTAAAATCCCCCAAGACAATGAAATAAGTACAAAGTCTGACCGGTAGAGTGGTTGCGCTCAATCGGTTCATATCACGAGCAACTGACAAATGCCACCCTTTCTTCAAAGTGATCCAAAAAGCAAAAAGGGATATCAACTGGACACCAGAATGCGAGGAAGCCTTCCAGCACTGAAACAGTATCTAATACACCCCAGAATAATCCCTTTGATTTACGTCCGGGAAAAAAGCGTGGGGGAATCTGAGGTAGAAGTTCTAGATAGAGAAAGCAAAACATCATGGATGCAACCCATCAGAAAAAACCTGGAAACATGAGAAACACCAGAAGATAAAACGGAGGCCAGGAAGTTAAAATACAAAAGCACCAGATTTTCCCTAATCAACGGGGTACTTTACCGAAGAGGTTACTCAGGCCAGGAAGAGGTTGATTCACTTCCCTTGTTGATGGTGTTTTTTGGGCACTATGCTATTTAAGCAGCACAACAGGGGTAAGAAAGGTAATTCACTTCTCGGTCAAAATCATTAATGCCGACCCGACCACTAAAAGCCAAACAGTGAGAGGCCGAGCACTTGATGATAGGTGACCGACCACTTTTTCCAGATAAACCGGGCCATATCAGGTTGACAGCAGCATTCTCAAAACAAAAAAACTATCATGACCGACCTCATTAGACCGCCATATGGCGAGACGTGTTCAAGAAGATGACGTCCTATTCTTGCGGATAAGATAAACAAGTTATCCTACTCTTACAATGAAAAGTAATGAGTCAGAATCCAAAAAGGAATAAGAAAAGTGAAGCATATTAGACTAGGAATCCTTACAATAGGAGAAAGCTATTCGATCAGAATTCTTTACAAATAGGAATCTGATTTCTGTACTCTTATAATAGAAGGGGAGAATAAGTGTATGGTGTCCTGAAATCATCAAGCTCTGACTTGTAGAAAACAAAAAGAGACCCAAAAAGAGTGTTTAAGTAATAAAGTATCATCCTTTTTGTGTCCGTGGACGTAGGTCGGATCCAAATCCACCGAACCACGTTAATCTCCTGTTGATTGGTGTGTTTATCTGTTTTTTGCTAATTTGCCTTTGGTCCCCCATAACAAAACAAATTCATTCACTATTGAAGGAGGATTACCTCGAGGTGATATTCCAATATTACCCTGAGACCAAAATCAGCCGTCAACAAACCTATTACAATATAAAAACATAATATACTATTAAAGTAAGAAATCTACTAATTTAATTAATTAATTAATTATTATTAAATTATAAAACTAAAATAACGAAACCTATTATAATAAGAAAATATATTATAATCTCTTATTAAAATAAAAAAATATGTGGCACTTAATCTCTATAACTAATTTTGTATTATTAAATTATAAAATTAAAATATCTTTAAAATTAATTTTATATTAAATAAAAAACCTATTACAATAAAAATACATATTATAATTTATAAGAGTTGTATTATAATAAGAAAACATATTATATTATCATATTATAATTTTAAAAATTATTAAATTATAAAATTAAATTAATAAATCTATTAAATAAGAACCATATGAAAATATATTATACTATTTGATTAATTTTGAATAATATCACAGATAATTCGTTAAAGAATATATATATGTTAAATATTTTTGAGATTTATAATAGCGTCACATGACACATAATCTATACAATTAATTTTTTTATTACCTATTATAATAAGCGTATAATCTTATAGTAAAATAAAAAATATATGTGGCAAATAATCTCTACAATTAATTTTCTATTATTAAATTATAAAATTAAAATAATAAAGTATTAAAATAAAAAACTTATTGCAAACCTAAATAGTAGTCGTCCACAAAACCTAGCCAATTATTTAGATTTCAGATATATTATTATTTGTTATTTTATTTTGAATTATTTTTATATAAGATTTTTTATTTCATGTTTTTTTTTTTACTGTGATTCAGGATGCAAATTCTGATTATTAGCTCTTGCACAGTGAATTATAAATATTATTTGAGAACTGATAGACAAAACGAACGAGACATAAATATTATTTGTGAGTAAATAACTTGTCTCATTTACACTTACAAGATCAATAACTAAAATATATGTTCAACTCGCACAAAGTACGGGCCATATACTATAATTATATTTTAAAAGGAAAAAAAAAAAAAAAACTAATCATTTTAAGAGATACGAGAGCGATGAAATGTCTAAAAAGAAAAAAGAAGAAGAAGTCAAAAATAGAGTATTGATTTGAATTTATAACTTGTATGGACAAATGACAATAGCTAGCTAGTTATGCCCAATTCACATTGCATTAAATAATTAAAGGGGGTTTATAATTCCTTGGACGCATTTGACCAAAACATCAATAACCAATTAATGTATGTGTTTCACAGTTGCAAAGTAAAATGATGCGTGACATTTTGCTACCTTCAAACTTCAATTATTATTTAATTTTAAATATTTTATGTGCAATGGATGCTCATACTTTTCCTAGGATTAATAATAGCGATTACAATAGTTTCTATTTTGTAGACCTAACACCGCTTCCTTTTATCATCTTCATGTTTAATAACTGAGTTTTATTATTTCTGAATTTTTTTTTTTTATATTTTCTAAGTGTGATCATGAGATGTTTAAAAGTCAAAATTTGTTAAATCAGCACTGTCTTGAATAAAATGGAATTCAGGGTAATTATTGCCATTGGAATGTAAATAACCACATCTACTCTCCCCCCTTTTTTTTAAAAAAAAAAATTAATAATTATATTAAACTGTCTTTAATAATATATAAAATCTTTTAGTTTTAGGTGTGTGAAAAGTATATTTTAAAATATAAATAACCGAACCATTTATTCAACACTTTTTTTTAAAGTTTTAAATAATAACAAATTTAATTATGTTTGAAATAATAATATATATATATATTTAAGTGTAAATATATAGCTCTGCTCTTTGTTCATTCCCTATCAAGAGCACAAATCATTTGACTTTCTCATGGAACTAGTTTCTTGAACTGTCATGGTCCCCGACTCCGTAAGCCTATTAAATATCGAATCAATTAAAATCACTTTAAGATTATGATTAAGACATTTTTAATTTTTATAAGAAATGTTATGGTACGTACGCATTAAAATATAGGAAGAAGACGGTATCAAACACCAGAGAAAAATGTCCTGGTAGTCATATATAATCTTACTTGAGAATATTAATTAAGGTCCAAAAATAATAATAATAATAATAATTATTATATTAAGGTCCGTCCAAACACAAGAATATTGTTAATCTTAAAGGTCCAAAATTCTATTTTTAGAACCGCAGAATTGATCAATTTAATATTAGATTTTAAAATTGTTCATGAATATATAACATATATATTAAAATATATTATGACATTGTTGACAAAAAAAGGGTGATATTTGACAAGCCATAATGAATTTGGACGTACGTTTTCTGGGTCCTAAAGTGGTCCACACACATCGTAAAAGAATCTAACAATTTACAATAATATCGATCATGAAACAGCATATATAAGTTTAATTGTAAGTGTTAATTAATGATACTTTACTTTGACCTTTTAATTTTAATTTTAATTAAGTAGCATTAATTAAGAATCTTATACATATATAAGCGGTGGCCGGCGAGATTCCCATTTTAATTCGGATGATAATGTATTTCTTGCATGCAACTCATTAATTCGTACGTGCAGAATTATGTTGTTAAATTTGCACGTTTTTTTGTTTAATTAATTAATTTTGAGTAAAGCCATCGTTGTTGTTGATGTATACACAAAAGTTCGTGTGATTTGAAAATTCAAATGATTATAACTTTTGAAGAAATGGAAAGAGTAGTTGTTGATATCTCGTGTTTTCACTCAATTGAACAGTGTGTGAATTTGTTTCATAATTATTATTAATTTTGTGACAAATTATTCAGACCCCATTTCGTTTCAATCTTTGAATGTTATTTCAATTTCTAAACCAATCTTACCTACGTAACTTATCCATTTGAAAAATATTTAACAATTCATAATTAATCAAGCTAGCATCTTGTCCCACCTCATCTTAAATTATGGAACTCTTTATTTCTTCTATTTGTGGATCTAGAATAGGTCAAATTTACTGAACTGTCTCCATTTTATATGATATAGATCATATATGAAAATAATAATTTTATTATAAATATATCGTTGTTGACACTGAAAGTTCTTAAACGAATAATTTAGTTGCAATGCAGCTCATACCATCTTATCTAACTTAATAAACCCTTGACTTCTTGTTGTAGGAGACCACTTCGACCGACCATTCTTACAGGGACCATAATGACGTGGTATTCAACACACCGCAAATTAATAATTTCATTATAGACATATGTGGACAATCAATAGTCCATAAATAGTTCAAAGATAAAAATCTTATAGAAACTTATGCACTGAAAATTATAAATGTATATTTGTTGTCAAAAAGATATTATATTTAATGAACACACTAATCAAATCTTTTATTACAACACTAATAAAATAAAACTCACTAATAATTTTGAGTCAACAAGTATTATCTCGTTTGATCAAGACACCACTACTCTATAAACTAGGTCTTGGGTTCTAAATGAATAAAGAACTTAAATAATTAGCAGTCTTCGACTGATCTGGTTCTATTAACATATATATTTTGTTTTCACAATCTTAAGACATACATGATTCTATCAGCTTTCATATCTTGTTCTCATCTCTTTTGGGGGCCTAATCAATGGTGATCCTTCAAGAGAAATCTATTCTCTATATATGCATGATTGTGACGTTTAGATTCTCTTTTATTTGTAATGAAATAATAATTTACTAGATCTCTGCAAATTAATGCGATATGAATATTTGTATTATATTTTTCTTTATAATAAAATTATATAAATAATTAGATCTTCAATCCCAAGGCAATTGTGATCATATATATATATAGCATTAGCATTAGCATTAGCATGGTCCCATTTAAATTCATAGATGAAAATAATTTGAAAGTAACAGTTATCTCGTTTGACCGTTGAATGGGGGCGATCGAGGAGGTGTGGTCTCAAAGGAGGCATATTATATAAAACAAACATGGCAGTCCCTCCAAATATGTGTGTCAATTATATAAAGTAATTAGATTTTTAGGGCATGTTCTTTTCAGCTACTGGTCTGTATATTATAAGGACAAACGTCCTAGGCTAGCCCCTTGAGCTGGACTTTTGTGTCCTCCTTCAATTCATATATACATTATCATTAGTTTGTCATCTTCTCATACATAAATATATATATAATTTGGATTCAAATTGGACTCTCACGATATTTATTTATGCATGTGAATGTGCTTAGTTGCTTTTTCCAAGTTTCTTTCAATAATTCATTGTTTCACAACCTTAATTACTGATCTATTAATTTATATATGACATTCAATCCCTATTTTTTAAGTGTCATAATTTCTACTACATGTGTCCATTTTATGCTATACTATTCCGATTCGAAATTATTATAAAGACACATGAGGTGTTTATGGAAATAATATTAGAGATAATATTTCCATAATATTGTTTCCATAATAATATTTCCTTAACATCCATAATAATATTTCCTTAACACCGTTTCCATAATAATATTTCCATAACACAAATCATATTTAAAATCTTTCTTATTTTTGAGATTTTTCTCTTGTTTTTTTAAATCTTTATGTTTAAACTTATGATTTTAGCATTGTTTTCTTTATAAGTTTCATTTTTTAGGATATTTTAATTATGTTCTTAATAATTCGGATCAACCCTTTAATAATTTTGTGTTATATAGAATTTTAATATAAAAGAGCGCAAAAACCCTATTTTTTAATTTTATTTTTTATCTTTCATTCAATAAGCATAAAATTTATAACTATTGTTTTCCTTTACGTTTCGACTTCGTCACTTACATTATATAACCTATTTAATTAATTATTCAAAGTAATTAGTATATGAATGTTTTTAAGAAAACGGAATAAATAATAGAACTTAAACAAAGAAATTTATCTGATATAATCCGTACGGACAACAGATATCCTCTTCTAATAAATAATAAGATTTTGGTTAATAAGACATGATGTTCATAAATCTGCAAAATGTTACGTACGGGATATATAAACAGATCAGGCAATAAAATTATATTAGTTAGGGATCATACTTATAGCTAGCTAGATTTAGAAAGCATAATGAAATTAATAAGCTTTCCTGCTGAGGATGCACTCCTTTTTTGACTTTTGATATATTAACGAAAACAAATATATAGAGTTCAGTTGGCTCTTGTAATCAAACAAGAGCAACCTTAACTAGATTCCCCCCCACAAAAAAAAAATAAAAAAAATAGAAGCATGGGAACCAGTTTGTCGCAACCATGTACAGTAAAAATAAAAGCTGAGATAATTTGAATCTAGTGTTGAGTTGAATTTTATTAAGTTTTTTTAATATCTCTTGTGATATGTATTTTAATAATAATAATGTACAATATTCAAATTATTATTAAATAATTGTTAATTATAATTTATAAATAATAAAAAAAAAAAAATCAAGTTCAATTGAGAATACATCATGAAAACGTGTGTGTAATATAATTTATTTATTCTAGAAACAATAATGATATGTTCACAACCAAGAGAGAAAAACATAAAGAATAAAAAGAGAATAAATTAATTTTCAAATACATTTGCTTATGAAATTAATTGTGGAAATATCATTTTTGTTTTTATAACTAGCCATTGACGAGACAATAATATTTTGGACTTGCAATTCAACTATATTATTAATTAATATCTTTGAAGTCTTTGAGTGAGGCTGATCACGTTATAAAGGTGCCCAAACAATGAAAGGCTTACTACCCAAAAACAGGATAGATTGAGTTCCCTTTAATGCCAAGATAATTTTTCTTCTTTCCTCCAAAATTAAAACTCACTCAATTTCTTGTACTTTGATTAATTAATTAATTGTTTCCATGGAAGAGATTGTGTCTTCGTCTTCTTCCTCTTACCCCATGCACTTTAGTCAAGAAACCACGCCTACTCTCCAACAGCGACTCCAATTCATTGTTCAAAACCGCCCTGAGTGGTGGGTCTATTCCATCTTCTGGCAACCATTGAAAGATGTCAATGGCAGCTTTGTTTTATCCTGGGGCGATGGCTATTTCCGTGGAAGCAAAGATTTTGCTACGAGGGTGGCTAATAACAAACAAGGCCATGAACCAAAATTTGGGTTCTTTTTGGAGAGGAAGAAGGTGAGCAAAGATGTCCATTTTGGTGAAGAAATGGACTTGGATAGATTGGTGGAAGGTGATGTTACTGGCGGAGAATGGTATTACACGGTGTCTATGACTCGAACATTTGCCATCGGTGATGGTGTTCTGGGCAGGGTCTTTAGCTCTGGTGATTACGTGTGGCTCACTGGTGACCATGAGCTGCAACTGTATGAGTGCGAGAGAATTAAAGAAGCACGTATGCATGGGATTCAGACTTTGGTCTGTGTTTCAACTTCATGTGGGGTTGTTGAATTGGGGTCTTCAGAATTGATTAAAGAAGATTGGAGCTTAGTGCAGTTAGCCAAATCTCTTTTCGGCCCTGTCATTGCTAGTATGCTTACGACAAAGCAAGTCAATTCTGAGAGTCAGGTTCAAGTTGCCACCAGAAATGTTCCTCTTCTTGACATTGGAATGTTTTCAGGACCTCAAAAAGAATGGACCCATGAGGAGAAGCAGCCCCGAGAAGGCGATGTTATTAAGAAAGAATTAGCAGGTTTTGGCCGTTCATCTTCTGATTCCGGGCCTTCTGACTCTGATGGGCATTTTGTTTCTGGATACACTGACAATACTAATGTTACGTCGTCCCAGAAACGTGCTGGAAGAAAGCCAACAAGCGGAAGAGAAACTCCTCTCAATCACGTGGAAGCAGAGAGGCAGCGGCGTGAGAGGCTAAATCATCGTTTCTATGCTCTCCGTTCTGTGGTTCCAAATGTTTCAAAAATGGACAAAGCATCTTTACTCGCAGATACTGTTGCTTATATTAAAGAACTCAAAGCCAAGGTTGATGAACTTGAGGCAAAACTCCGAGAAGTACAGCCAAGAAAATCAAAGGTGATGTATAACGTATATGACAATCAAAGCACAAGCTCTACAATTGATCGTATAATGATGCCAACGTTATCAAGTCATCATCTTGGTATAAATATTATGGACGTGGACGTGAAGATTGTCGGATCAGAAGCAATGATACGTGTTCAATGCCCAGACATAAATTATCCGGCAGCAAAGTTGATGGATGTGCTTAGAGATCTTGAGTTTCATGTTCATCATGCGAGTGTATCAAGCGTGAGAGAGATGATGATTCAGGATGTTGTGGTCAGGATTCCTGAAGGATTAATAAGTGAAGAGGTTATAAGAAGTGCTGTTTTCCAAAGAATGCAAACCTAGCAAGCATAATATATTTTATTAATTAGATCTTGCATTAATACCAGTACTTCCATTTTTCTTTGTTTTGTGTTTTCTCTTATTCAGAATGTCCATCCTTTTGTAATGACTTATTATAATTATGATGTTGAATTTAATTTTGCTGCTGAATTGTCGTCAGTCATCAGGGTATTTTTTTTATTCAATTGTTTTTTGTTTTAGTATTATCATTTATGATCATGATTTCAGGAATAATGAACGCACCAGACCAGAGAGTAGAAACACTTTTTATGGTTACTGTTTTGCCATTCCTTGAGTTTAGATCTTCTGCGCACATGGGTGTCTTTTAACTTTTCCGTAAATCATTGCCTGGAAAAATTCACTACAACTGGAGACTGGGGTAACCAACGTTTTAATTGCCATGAATACTGAATATATGTTCCTAAATTACTATAGTGATTATTACTAGTTTCTAAATCAGAAAAAAACCTAAAATTCACAAGACAGTGCAGAAATCAACACTTCAAATAGTGCATCATGTTAAAAGATAGAGTTATGAAAATATGTGTGCTCGCCAAATTTAGATCAATAACTCAAATGGCATCGTGTTTCAAACTCACGTATCAGACTTGTGTCAAAACACAACTCATTACCTTCATCTAGCCTAAAATAGCATTATGGGCTGCCACCAAGACCCAATTCACATGAATTATAGTCATTGGAAGACGAGTCTGCGCATGACTCACATGAAGGGTCCATGAGCCCGAATATCCACAAGGATTGGAGGCCCATACGACCCAAAAGACTTCCAAAGAACTATAGACCGTGTTAAGTCATGTCTCAGTAGACGTTGATAGCACTAGTCCCTTCCCAACAAGGAACCCGAGTATTTGGACCAATACAAATACAATTGTGATTACACCTAATCCGAGGATCCCTAGATACTCATAATTCAATCTCGACTCCACTACCCTCTTGTTGACGGTGGATTTTGGTCTCAGGATAATATGAGAATATCACCTCCGAGATAATCCTCCTTCAATAGTGAATTTGTTTGGTTATGGGGGACGAAATCCAAACGGCCTCGGCGGAACGAAATCCAGCCCCGAGCCGAATAAACATCGACCTCGGTGGTACAAGAGCAGACCCGAGCCAGGAAGAAACATCGATCTCGGCGGTACAAGAGCAGACCCGAGTTGGAAAGAAACATCGGTCTCGGCGGTACAAGAGCAGACCCGAGCCGGGAAGAAACATCGATCTCGGCGGTACAAGAGCAGACCCGAGTCGGAAAGAAGCATCGGTCTCGGCGATACAAGAGCAGACTCGAGCCGAAAAGAAACATCGGTCTCGGCGGTACAAGAGCAGACCCGAGCCGGAAAGAAACATCGGTCTCGGCGGTACAAGAGCAGACCCGAGCCGTAAAATATATATCAACAAAACAGACTCGGCGGTACAAGAGCAGACCCGAGCCGTAAAACAAATATCAAAACCATTGTGTGAGCCATAACAAACAAGCATAATCAAATGTCAACCTAAGTCAGAAGAGGTTTTGCTTACCTTTTTGGGGATCTGTTGCCTTTCTTGCAACTCTACGAGGGTCACTACAAGCAGGGCTCTTCTTAATACATCCTCTCTGCATCTCAGCATTCCACGCATCCGACCGGATGACTTCCGCTATCAACTTGGTCGACCTCAAAAAGCCGAATGGTCTATGTACACACTGAGATAGCCTTCTTTCACCAAGTCTTCTACTTGCTCCCGCCGGTCTCTGCACCCATTCGTGGCATGTCCTCTTACATCATGGTAGATACAGTATGCCCTACTATTTCCCTCCTCAATCGGGAACCTCCTCAAATTAGGCTCGGCCAACAGACCTTTATCCTGGATTTCCCGAACTATCTGGTGAACTCCCTGACGATCAGTGATTTCCATCTTCTGCCATCGTCTTACTACGCGAGCTGCTTTTTGTTGAGTTCCCCACAGACGGCGCCAACTGTTGACGGTGGATTTTGGTCTCAGGACAATATGGGAATATCACCTCCGAGATAATCCTCCTTCAATAGTGAATTTGTTTGGTTATGGGGGACCAAAGGCAAACTTATCAAAAGACAGATAAATGCACCAATCGACAAAGAGATTTAACGTGGTTCGGCGGATCTTGGTCCGACCTACGTCCACGGGCACAAACAGGATGATACTTTTTATTACTGAAATATGCTTCTCGGATCTTTTTTGTGTTTACAAGTCAGAGCTTGATGATTCTGATGCCCACTTTTAACCTTCAACTTGTTACCCCTTTACCTATGCTCTACCCTCCTATTTATAATAGTGTAAAAATCATATTCCTATTTGTACAAGAATTTCCTAGTTGAAACAATTTCATTTCCCATGAGGATTCCTAGTCAAAACTGTTCCCTTTTCCCATAAGGATTCCTAATCAAAACTACATTTATTTCATTTATCCTATTAGGATATTAACTCACCAGTTTTCCTCATGAAAATAGGATAACTTGTCATCTTATCCACAAGGATAGGGTATTATCTTCAGGAGCACGCCTCGCTATATGGTCGGTCTTCATGAGGTCGGTCACAATAGTTTTTTGTACTGAGAGTGCTGCTGTCGACCTGATAATTGCCCGGTCATCCAATCTTTAAGTGGTCGGGTTAACGATCTTAAGTGCTCGGCCCCTGACTCATGTGGTCGGGTCGGTATTAATGATCCGGACCAATAAGAGAATTACCCTTTTACCCCTGTCGTGCTGCTTAAATGACATAGTGCCCGGAAAACACCATCAACACCTCTCATAATAGAATTGAAATTCAACTACTCCAAGGAATCTTAAACCGACTAAGAGGCTACTTTCACAGCCTATAAAAGGAAATGAGGTCAAAGGGATTGAGACACTCAAGCTTTGATGGAAGATTCAGAAATTCAAATTTTGGCTCTCGTACTTGAGTTTTCAAAGCATATATAGCTCCCTAAATACCAGCCTTCCTCACTCACTGCAATCTACGAAGATCAAGATAATCATTTGCCTCATTCTTCCATTTTTTTCTGCTCGTCATCACCATTAACTTGAATGTCGGAGTGTCTATAGCATCCACCACACCGGTGAATAGTTACTCCATGCTCACCTTACCTTTGTTTTGAAGGATCGTTAATGCCTCCATTATACAAATTCTCGATTGTAGGCCAAAAGTGAAATTCAGCGTCTACCATATGTAATTTTTTTAAATTTTTGGAGTTTACGGAATATTACAATTAGTGTGTTGAGTAAAATAAAATAGTTTTTTTTTAATTTAAATGGTTTTTGTAAGGATTTTGTTGGTATACTAAAACGTGTCAAGTAAAAGTGAAAATTTTAAAAGAGTGTCTGAAATTTTTTTTAGAAGGCAAATAATCCCTTTTTTTTTTTTTGGTTACCGTCAAATAGTTAGTATATAGAAATTACAAAATAAAAAAGAATATAAGAAAACCTTAAATATATAGACAAAAAATATTGGGTTTTTTTAGATATGAGAAATAAAGATATTTAATAAGGATATTTTTATAAGATAATATTCAATTCTTTTTAGATATAACATTTTTTGATTAAGTGGTAAATGTTGAAAATTAGAGATTAGAGTAAAATAACAAAATATTGGATAAATACTTCGTAAATACAATTGGGTCAAATTTGAAGGCCCAGATAACCCAACATGTAAATAAAAAGAATACCCCTAAATTGAAAGAATTGGACTTAAATCTGCAACAAGGCTCAACTAACCCTAAAGGAACCAATTGATTATTAAAATAAACTATATGATATCAACGTATCTTATCTTTTTCTTTAAAGAAAAATATTTTGCAAATATCTATAGGAGTCATAAAGGAAATCATGGAGAAAATCTTTTAATTTCTATTTGTTCATTTATCTCACATTCGCTAGAGCGTTCTTTCTAAATTGATCAGAACATGTACTTACCAACTAATAGGATTTGATTTTGGTGCTGTTATGAGATTTGTACTTAATTTTTTTATTAATTGTGATTAGTAATTATTAGATAAAATTTTATATATAATTAAATATTAATTGTTTATTTTTATTAATGTACGCATAATAAAAGATTATTAAAAATTTAGACTTTTAAAAAGTACAAACTCCAAATAGTAAACAACACAATCTAGTGAAAGTCCTGTGTCAAATTGATGGTTAATAAGAGTAGTTAAATTCTAACCATATATTAATTATCACTATGGTACAAAATCTTTAAAAATTGAGGATTCTAAAAAAAAAAACTATATAAAAGTTATAATTAATACTCCAACAAAATATTCAACAAGTAAATTAATAGAATTCAGTATAAGATTAGGAAGTGAAAACCATTAATCTTTCAAAATATCCAATGTGATCCTAGCAACACTTGATTCGGTCCACATCACAATTGATCCAATCCAAGTACCAGTTGAACCAATTACAAGACACAGAACTCAAAATATCAAAGACGGTATGGCAAGCCTAACCCAATATCATGTAGCTGAATTGAACAAGCACATTCAAGACCAATTAATTGGGCTTCAAGGAAGAGGGTTCAAGAGTTATACATTTGACCCAAGTCATTAAGGAGTAACATTGATCGGTTTCAGTTATTTAGTCTTATTTTCAATATACTATTATTTTATTCGCATGTATGAAACAAACGTGGATGCCGTTTTATTTATTAATTGTGTTAGTTTAATTTTTATTTATTTGTGGGTTTCAGAATGGGCTATAAACTGGGAGTTGTGGGCTTTAGTTGGTAATGAGTGGTTTAAGGCTATTTTGGACTTTTGGCTCTATTAGGGTTTGAGCATGTAACTATTTAAAGTCAAAAATAACTCTCAATGAATGACCCATTTTTTTTGTGAATGAATAGTAACTCTTGGCAGATTTGAGAATTTATTTCCAAAGTTCAGTGATTGAACAAAGACTTTTCAAAGAGTTGACGTCCTTTGTGGCGTCCTTTTTGCTGGCAAAATTCCTCTGAGGGTATCTCCAAGGATTTTCAAGGACGGGTTTCTTGGGGGTCTACGGGATCTTGAGAGTGTTTTATCTTTCCGTATCCAGATTCGTATCACATACTTAGCAGTCTCTAATTAATTAAGCAAATGTTAGGTTTGTTTATGTCACCAACCTGCATGAAAACAAGCCATGAGGCCAACAACACATCATTGAAGTACAGTATACGACTTAACTTGTGAGAAAAAAAAATGTGTGCATGACAACTGATTTTTCCTCGACAGCATAGTTACACGTTGAGATGATTTGTTTTCAAATTTTAACATTTATATTATATAGTCAAAGTTGGGTGCCAGTTCTAAATTCTAATTGAAGTATATATATATGAAGTGTTTTTAAAAAGTTTTATGTATGTCAATAACTTGATGATTAACAAAAATTGATTAACGGGTGACACATATATAATCCTATATATAAGAAGATTTATTCCAGTTAGTAATTAATTCCCGTAAATAAAAATAAAAAGGTTTGGGATATATAAAAGAAGACAAAGTCTAGGATATTTTTAGCTTCCTTATACTACAATTATTAACATTTAAGTAAGATATCAAAATCAATATATCTTGTACATTAAAAGCTGATGGATTATTGGATTATAAATATGTGATAGTTTGTTTAGGCTCGACCGCGGTTCGATTACAGAATTGGCAGTTTCAGTTTTTGCTGAAGAAGGAACCGGAGTCGAACCATATAGTATATGGTTCGGTTTGATTCCGGTTCTCCTTCGATTCCAGAACCGGAATCAAATTACAACCACTACAAGAAAATAATAATTTACCGACCGATAATTCGGTCAGAATGATATATTACCGATTGATTACCGACCGAAATATTATGTCGGTATATAGCTCGTCGGTATCAAAATACCGACCGAATATATTATCATCGGTCGGTAAGACGGCAGTAAAAACTTGGCACCATTTCTTGGCACTAAGTTTGTGCTTAGCGCGTCTTTTTCCAACGGAAAATCAACGGATTAGTCTGTCGGTAATTTATCGGTCGGAAAACGGTCGGTATTTGGTTAAAAAAATTATTAATATTTTAACGGTCGGTATTCGGTCGATATTTAACAGTTTTAACCGACTGAAAATATTCAGTCCGTAATCCAACATTTTCTTGTAGTAAACTAAGAAATGATGATTTGACAAAATTTATTTAATTGTATACATAATACAGAATTACAACTCAAGCTATATAACAATTGCAATTGAAATTGAATTGAATTCCTAATCGGCTAATAGTTGTCGGTCGTTTTAGTTGTTGTTACTTGAATTCCCTCGGTTGAGTTGAATAAATAATAAAAGAACACAATAATTCACTATATACAAATGACTCATTCGACAATTCATATGTTGAATTCCAACGGGTTGGAACATCCCTTTGAAATTTCTTAGGCCTCTTATTGTGTACTTTGCAAAATTTATATCATTCTTTCATTACTTTTGGATGTGACCATTAATAAGATATGATAATTTTTATTGGACTAAGATACTCATGTAATGTTCTTAATCCATCTTATACACATAAATTTTAAACATGACATGCACATCTTATGTGAAATTTGTGAACTGTTCGTGTTAAAATAGTTCATTAAATACGTTTTGTAGTAGGATTTAAAATATTTTGACAATAATCAACAAAACCTACTTTTTTTTTTACCAAAACTAAATGACAAGTGTTCAACAAAAATAAATTTTGCTAATTCTTCTCTATTATTAGTGTCAAAATAATGAAATAGAGGAACAGAGCTAGTGTATCGGTTATTTGGGATTGTTTCCAATCAATATCTGCTTCAGATGCGTGCTTATTTATAATATGCTTTCAAGGATATTCATACTCGCCGCTAAATGAATATTGTTTATTGTAGTAGTTGCATATATCGAGTATCATGCAGATGTTATTAGGATCATTTATCTTCTTATAGTGTTTCTTGAAGATATCAGATTTTTTTTGTCTATCGATATCCTCTAACATACTTTGATATTGACTTTCTTGGGTTAGGCACAAAATTGGGCAGTGGTGGTGACATGACGAAATCATCAGAATCTGCAAAATCTTGTTGTATTGGTAAGATAAGGCTCTTACCCTTATGAACAATATTTCTCATTGGTCTTGAAAATCCTCCACTTGACATTTTTTTATAACAAAGAAATTTATAATTGAAAATTTATTTGAAGTTGAAATTGAGAATTAGATGTAGGAGAAAATGGAAAGTTGAAATTGAATAAATTGTTGGAAACTTGAAATGTGAAAAAATGAATTTAGATAAGAAGTATTTATAGAATAATAGAAGGAAAAAATTAATTAAAATAAATAAAAAATCTGCAACGGTAATTTTGACCCTGTATTTGTAATAAATCTTCGGTTTTCGTGATTCGATTCGGTTCAAACCTAAGTTTTAATTTGATTCGAGGTTCGATTCTTATTTTTTGAAGAACCAGAACTAAACCGATCATTGAACTATTGACCGGTTCAGTTTTGATTTTGATCTGATTTATTTTCTGTTTGATTCACGGTTCGGAGCTGAACCACGATCAGGCATAAGTTTATTTAGTTAGATGTATAGTATTGGCGTTTGTTTCGCATAATAATTTTATTATATGCTTATTGTCATGTTGGGCATAAAATCTTTAAAATTTCCTCCTACTTGTTGCAAAATATATTATTTAAATAAATAGATTAAAAATAACCGTCCATTAATATTAATGCTGATGATGCATTTTTAGAAATATTCGTTTGCTAATATTTTCAATCAAATGAAATTCTTAGCAAACGAATTTTATGTAATATGTAGGAGGTAAATACTAATGGCTAGTTCCTAAGGAGTGTGATTTGATGGTGTAGGGTTTAGGATCTCACCTTGAGGTTCTGGTTTCGAATTCAGAGAATGTATTTCTTATCAGAGTCTGGGACAACCGAGAAGGGATTTCCAACGATTCTAAAAAAAAATATAAATTAATGGCTAATTAATTGCTTGTACAATATTGATTGCACAGATTTGATTCTGCCATGAGTTGCAGAACGGTTACCGGCCGATAAATTAATTATAAGAAAAAAAATTAAGTAAAAATATACATATATAAAACAAGTTGTTTAATTTAAATATTTAATTGAACAATTCTTATAATTAAAAATCTTCACAAGACATTTCACAGTTGAAGTAGCTAGGCTTTATAGCTACAAATGAATAGAAAACCTGCAGGCAATATTTATCCGTTTTAGTAATTTCTTTCAATGGTTATGATTCCCATTTGAGTTCCTCCAGATGTCTTCAAGTTCCTGAGCAAAAGTCTTTTGTCTTCCAACAACAATGGTAATATGATCTTTGTTTTCGACAATCTTAACGCGAGCACGAGGGATTTTCTTTTGCACATTGTAGCTACACTCCACCGGAATAACCTCATCATCTTCGCCGTGGAATATGTTGACGTCACATTTCAGGCGATCGCGGACGGTATCTAAGTAGCCATCAAGCTTGCTTGCGGTGCCACAAATGATATTGTGCAATGTATGCCATGCAGCATTGTGAGTGTGACAAAAGAATCCTTCAAGCAAGAAAGTCCTTATCCTGTACATGTCAACGTGATTCACCAAATTGCATTTATATCAGATCAGTAGTAAATACAAGTCTCTATCAAAATTGTAAATATTTAAGTACAAAGGATATTTATTATACATACCAGACCCAGTTTGGTGTAATCAGTCAATGGAAAATAAATAAAATTTATTTCATTTCTGCATCTAGATTGGACCTAATTAATTAAGTCGATCGGAACAACATTTGACCTAAGCTACCCAAACCCACATTGGAAAGCTTTAATTAATTTCTTCCTAGTTTTAGTTGGTAATTAAGGTTGGAATTTAAATTTAAATGATTTATATATCCACGTAATTGTCCGAAAATTCTCAACCGATATCAACCAAAATTGTACACATTTCATCATATCGTGTTATATAGTGTAGGTGGCCTACCATTTAGTAATTAAGTCTTTCAAATTTATTACCAGTCAATAACTTGTTAATAAAAAAAGAATCTTATTTGAACGTGATCGTAGTTAATATAGCTAGGGGGTAGATGAGCTTACTTGTTTCTAGTGACAAGTTTGGCAAGAAATTCCCAGACCCGATGGTTCTTACATATCAGCAAGCAAATTGTCCGAGAGATGTGTTCGTACCAACAAGCCATTGATGCACCAAAAGCTATTAATGGCCACACACGTCTTGGTGCTACCTTTCTCATCACATACTGTGTGCCTTGTTCTCCTTTTGGTACTGGATAATACGGCTGCCCCATGTATGAATTCAATACAATTTGGTAAATCAATTAAGAAACATAATAATCGAAATTAATGATTGATTAAAAGAAAAAAAAAATTAAAATTAATGCGATGGGACTTACGGGAGCAAGTAGAGTAAGTGACTTGACTGATCCAGGGTGTTTAACAGCTAGTGCAAGGGCTAAAATGCAGCCTAAAGAATGAGCCACTATGTGGAATGATTTTACTTTGTTGGGTTCTATTACTGACTTTTCAATCATATCCAAATGCTCTCTCACTGTGTAAAGGGAATCTGTTGGCTTAGGGCTCCTCCCAAATCCTAGCAGATCGATGGCGAATAATCGGTAAGTCGATTTAGCATAACTTGAGAAGTTTGGGAACAATGTTTCGGTCCAAAATGCTGAAGATGAAATGAATCCATGAATGAACAAAACATCTTCATGTGCCTTATCTGACATTCAAAATCAGCTTAATTTAAAATATTAAGTTACATCAAGATTAAAATGTATGTATGTATGTATAAACTTTTATTAATAACATTAGTAATAATTACCTGTTGATCCTTCAGTTTTAACAAAGAGAGTATCTCTGCTAGAAGAGGTCCAACAAGTGCAAAATTTACAATCACAGTCGGACCATCTTGGAATTGGATGTGATTGCTGCCGTCCGATCTTACCTTGTAACATTTCAACAATGGTAGAATTAACGGTGAACGTTGATCTCACAGTTCTTTTTTTTGTCTTCTCACAAGGTTGAACGACTTTTCCATCCACTTTAAGCCTCTTGAGTTCATTAACGGTCAACTTTGAGACCTCGGACACAAGCGAAGGCCGCGTATAGAGAGTATCCGAAATTTCTTCTAGCTGTAACTTGCTTGAGGAAAGGCAGACGATTTTTGATTTGCCATGTTCGGATACCAAGATTTTTCCGCTGCTAGTGATGGCCTCTTTTGCTGAAGAGCAATAACAAGGCTTCCATTCAGCTTCAATGAAGAAATCGGAAACTTTGTAAAGGATACACAAAAGGAAATCAACAAGGTCTAGAAAACAAAATACAATGAAACTCAAGGCCTTGTTCATAAAACTTCCTGTCAATGATAAAACCAATTTGGTTTTGCACACTACAGCAGCCATTACAAATTCATAAACTAAAAAATTTAAAGCCGCAACAAGATATATAGAGAGAGTATTGGAAGAGAGAAAGAGAGGGGGCCGGGGTTATTGAGGCAACAATGAGGCAC
This sequence comes from Zanthoxylum bungeanum, assembly GCA_019454045.1. Classification (NCBI taxonomy): domain Eukaryota; kingdom Viridiplantae; phylum Streptophyta; class Magnoliopsida; order Sapindales; family Rutaceae; genus Zanthoxylum; species Zanthoxylum bungeanum. Next base: position 50,374 of record SKCR01007838.1, on the reverse strand, counting down.
CCACTGGATTAATAGGGTTCAAAATGTCATTGGATTACTTTAAACGCTATAACCAGCTACACTTTTTTTTGGAGTAATTGGGTATATATTCTGAAAATGGGGGGTCGACCATTGAAATTATTAACAGCCCATGGCAAGAGTACTATTGAGTAGCTTTCTTGCACCACAACACAGAGTAAGAAGATTCATATAATGTTAGCGTGTGGGAAAGAGAGCTTATTGATTCTTGAGTCTTGAGACTTGAGACTCAATTCATTAAATCATTCAACATCATTTGTTGGCCAAGGAAAAAAGGTTGTTGGTAGTTGAACCCCCTGAAGAAGAAACAATTCTCCTTACCCTAGCTACATTAAAGAACAAAAAAATATATTTACAATTAAATTAAAAACAACAGCAACGGCGAGCTGTTTCTTGCTTCTCGGGAAAAAAAAAAAAAAAAAAATTAGATAAAGTTATATTAAATTTTCTCATCCACTTGGTTACAACTCATCATTTTGTTACTGAGAAGTAGCCATATTACTCTGAAGCAATATTATATTTGTCAAACTGAAAAGGTCTCCAAACGATTTAATCAATTTAATGCAAACCGCGTCATGGCACATGAGTCCCATAATATCACCCGCCACACACACACATATATTAAACTTGTGGCGGAGGAATACCGTGGATATAATCGCACTCTAAATAACATAAAGAAAATATTACTAGATATATATATATCTCCATAAGTCTGCACAAAGCATGCTGACCGTTGATTTAAGGAATCCAAATCCAATTTAGTATATGATCGATCTGTTACCTAAAGACCCCATTCATTATTTAATCTGCCACCCCCATGTGACCAAGACAAAGCACAAACTTGTCACCGAAATAACTAGCATTAATTTGATTTAGCCATATATTTCCTCAATCATCTTCTTCGTATACGTGGTTAATTAGTGGTTACTTTTTAAACGAGAGAGAGGAACACATGGCTTCGGTTCATAATATTATTTACCTAAATCTTTTACTGCAGTTTTGATTTTTGATTTTTTATTTTTACCACTGTGCCTGCCTATCTCTTTTTAATAAGGTGCCAGCCTTTTACTATTACTATATATATATATACACACACTAATTATTTCAAAATTAAGCTATTCAATTAGTGACATTATTAATTATCCAATGATCTTTCAAGGCATTATTAGTCAAATTCATAAAAAAATAATAATAATAAATAAATAACAGTCAGGAAGTCAGAAATTACATGAATATCTTTCTCGATCAAGACTATTAAGAGTCCGTTTGATATAACTTTTTAAATAAATTTTTTTCAAGTATAATTTTTATTAATAAACCTTTTAAAAATAGAGCTTTTGATTAAAAAAAAATTAGGTGTTTTGTTGTGAGTGAGGCCTTTTATTAAACATTATAAAACTATTTTATTGTACAAATTTTTTTAAGTTGTGATATGAAATAAATAAAATAATATTGTTAAATTAAATAAGGGTATTGCATATAATTTAAATCTTTAAAAAAAAAAAAATTACAAACTCTACTCACAAAAGCCTAAATTTTGAGTTTTTGCTAGTAGATGGGGTAAAATAGTTTTTTTAATTCTCAAAAACTCTACTTAAAATGTAACCAAATATTACCAAAATTTTTTAAATAAACTTTTGGGATTAAAAAACATTCTTTTACCTTTAATAGAAATTATACCAAACAAGCACTAAGACATGCATATTGACATAATTAACACTATTATGTAACACTATTATGCCACACACACATATTTATTGGAATCGTTGGAAAACTCGCCGCCAAACCACTCATTCCGAACTTAAGCTGAGTATGTAAAATCATCGACTGGGCTTAAGCGGAGTATGTAAAACCCCCGGTTGTCTCAGACTCTCACAAAAAACGCAATTTCTGGATTCGAATTCATAATCTTAATGTGAAATATTAAGTCATACACCACCAAATCACGTCCATTAATGACATTATCACACACATGAGAAATATCAAAACCATTATGTCATACCCATGATAAATATCATGATAATTATGTGCTATAAATTTAGAAAAGGAATCCCACAATTATGATGTTTGATTTCTTTTATGTCATTGTGTTTTATCGATTTGAGAAATAATTAATAAGAGTAAATACAATTCTCTCTTAATAGTTTTCATCATTTATATATGTGTGTGTGAAGAACCACGTCCCCAATGGACATGGCTTGATAGTATATGACTCAGAATCTGATTTTCAGGTTCTGGATTTGAATTTAGGGAATACGTTTTTTGTAAAAAAAAAAAAAAAAAAAAAAAAAAAAAAAAAAGGGAAGAGAAGCACTTTGTCATAATTGTTGTTCCATTAAAAATTTATGGTGGCTACAAGTTTATTAATGTTCATTTGGACAAAAAATTTAATTCATCAATTTATTTGTCATTATCAGTCGGATGAATATTAAAGATACGGCAAATTTTGGATCCCAGCAGCAAGCTTTACATATATATATATATTTTTTTTTAATGCATTGCCCTAATCGTCTTACTTTTTAAAGAACAACAATACCGCGTGTTTGAAATTTGTGATATTTTTGGACAGATATATTCATTTATGGGCCAAATAATTCATGCTCCATTGACTTTTTTGTTATGGGGCGGTCTGCGCATTGATGGTGGCACTTGCGGCAATCATCTCTACTTAATTCACAAATTTATTAAAATATATCATATAAAAAATAATAATAATTTTGATTTTTTTTAATTAGATAATTTAATTCTTTTTCCCCACTAAGAATCTAAAATATAAAGTTTCTATCATTATTTATGAAAATTAAATACAACTATATCTACCTATAAAATGCAAAAATTATAAATGAGCTACCAGAGAGATGAAAATTATAATTGCTTACTAACTATAGGTAGTAATTCGCAATTAATCCGGCTTGTTGCACCCATCTTCCATAAACATAAATCCAATAAATATGAAATATTGTGGTTTTTCTTATGGTAAGATGATAAAATTGTATTTACGTATTAAAAAATTACGATAATAGATTTTTAATTTTTACTAACCATCACAAAAATTAATAAAGTACACTGCAATTATTTTTTTAATATAAGACAAAATTATATATATCAATTTTGTTTAACATATTTTTTTTAATCACAATACCAAACAAAGCCTTAATAATTTACACACAAAAAAAATACGTGGTTCGTGTTGGCGAATTGGTCGCGTAATTGGATTTTGATGACGTCAACGCAATTGACGACTTCGTCGTGCAAACACGAAGCAATACAAAAAGTGTCGAAGCATAAGGAGTGAAGAGCGAGAATGTGAAGACTAGCGGCAAATCGAAGATAATGATTAAGAGCTAAATTTTATTGTAAGTGAGTTTACTCAAGTGATCTAAAGCTCTTAGGAATCATACATTTTGCATCACTTGCATTTAAAATGGATTAGAATGCTTAAAGAATCATTTACACTTTATTTGCACAAAAATGAATTTCTATGCACAAGTGCATCGGTAAATGATCTTCCAAAAACTATCAAACGGTTGAATTAAACTTCAAATAATATACCGTTAGATAGATATGTGTCTCTAGTTTTCTACGGTTCAAACGGAACATAATTCCGATGCATAGAACTTTTTCTAGAGCCTTTTTAGTACAACATGTTCAGATGTGCGTTTTCTGCATACACGTCACATTAGAAAAATTCCATAAAATTCATCTTAATGTTTTTGGAGCTGAATTTTTTTACAGAAGCTAGATCTATGTGTCTAGTTTATGTATAAATTTACGGATCATGATTTAGAATTTTCTAGAGAAAGTTACGGCCAAAATACCAAGTGTCGTCAGTCTTGACTGATCATGCACATACTGAAACCAGGGAGCTCCATGCCGGTCCCCATGCCGGTTTGCCATTGTGTATGAAAATGAAATTTCCGATTGTGATGAAATGCTTGACATGTTGAATGATTTGCATGATAAATATGATGCTCTTATAAAGAAATGTAATTTGATTAAGGAAGAGCATACATCACATCAACATGAACACGCATCATGCTGGATAAAATTCGTGCTTTAGAAATTGATGACATTTGCTTAAAGACCAAGCTTGAAAATGATGTTTCAATTGATCATAATGAGCATGTATCTCTTGTTAAACAAATTCATGCCTTAAGTAATGAGAATATGTGTTTAAATGTAGAGCATGAACATTGTAGAGAACTTACAAAATGAAACATCTACCTCTAAATCATCATGTGCTTGCGAATTGTTGAAAATTAAAAATGATGATTTGAATAAGAAATTAGAAGACTTGCAATGCATTGTGACCAAGTTCACTTATGATGAAAATAATTTTAAAATGCTACTTGGTTCACAAAAATGTCTTTTTGGAAAATATGGATTAAGATATAAGCCTTACACAAAGGAAAAATATGTGAACAATTTTTTTGTGAAGACATCCATATCACATACACATTCATCACATGTACATGCATCTAAAATAATTGATTCAAATGTTGTATGTCATGCATGTAATAGGAAAGGTCACAAGAGTTATGATTGTTGGATTAAAAAGAAAAATGTGGCTATTATTTGGGTTCCGAAAGGAACTAGGACTAACCCCAATGGACCCAAGAAAGTTTGGGTACCAAAGTGTAATTGATAAATTTGTAGGGGGGGCTTTGGAATGGATCTTTAAAGAGAATTGCAAAATTGATCCAAAGGCTCAAGGAAATGAGGAATCGCAACGGTAAAGGTAAAATCCGTATTCACGAAATCATTGCTACCATTCCTCTAAATTATGTATGTATGCATATTTCAAATTGATATAAATGTTTTGAAGCATACAAAATGATTAGGCAAGTATTCAAACTTCTATTGGTATCGATTTTCATTTGATATCACTAAGTGCCTTAATCATATATTTAAACCCCTATTCTATTTCAATTGGTATCACATGAAATTTATTGAGTCAAATACAATATATGTGATCACTTGATTGAATATGCCTTGCCATATGAACTAATTGGTTGAAAATGAAATGCATGTAAATTGGCATAGTCTTAGATGAACTTCATGAATGTATGTATTAGAACATAATTGAATAATCATGAAAAGCATGGATTTTGATTGTTTAGTAATTGGTAAGATATTCATAAGAAGACAATCATTAAAATGCATTGAAGTCATTGGTCTTAATTGGTATCATGATATAAAATGACTCATTTTGAAAGAATATTTAAAAGTGATATGATATTCAAATGAATTTATTGATTTATTTTTAATTTGTATCAAATTTGGGGAGAAATCATGATTAAGATGCTCTTAGATTGTAAATGGTATTCATGTGAATTTATCTTTTGAAAAATGCTCTTTTATGCATGAATTTTGATTTTCTTATGGCAAAAAGGGGGAAAGGAAATGCCAAAATGTGCATTTTTTATTTTGGTATCTTTTTATAGCACATATATAATTGGTATCTCATTTAGATTTAAATTTTACTTCTCCACTTTTTGATAATGTCAAAGGGGGAGAAATCATTAGAAATGAGATTAAAACTTGTTTAACCCTCACCCTTGGTTTAAGGGGGAGTAAATGTACTAATGTGTTTGTCAAGTTGTTATAGAGCTATTTTGAAGACAATCACACATTGAGGGGGAGAAATCATTAGAAATGAGATTAAAACTTGTTTAACCCTCACCCTTGGTTTAAGGGGGAGTAAATGTACTAATGTGTTTGTCAAGTTATTATAGAGCTATTTTGAAGACAATCACACATTGAGGGGGAGCTTATGTTGAGGGGGAGCAAAATGGTCAAATTTGGACTCAAAGAAGCTCACAAGTATCAACAAGTTTTAAGGGGTTGCCATCATCAAAAAGGGGGAGATTGTTGGCGAATTGGTCGCGTAATTGGATTTTGATGACGTCAACGCAATTGACGACTTCGTCGTGCAAACACGAAGCAATACAAAAAGTGTCGAAGCATAAGGAGTGAAGAGCGAGAATGTGAAGACTAGCGGCAAATCGAAGATAATGATTAAGAGCTAAATTTTATTGTAAGTGAGTTTACTTAGTGATCTAAAGCTCTTAGGAATCATATATTTTGCATCACTTGCATTTAAAATGGATTAGAATGCTTAAAGAATCATTTGCACTTTATTTGCACAAAAATGAATTTCTATGCACAAGTGCATCGGTAAATGATCTTCCAAAAACTATCAAACGGTTGAATTAAACTTCAAATAATATACCGTTAGATAGATATGTGTCTCTAGTTTGCTACGGTTCAAACGGAACATAATTCCGATGCATAGAACTTTTTCTAGAGCCTTTTTAGTACAACATGTTCAGATGTGCGTTTTCTGCATACACGTCACATTAGAAAAATTCCATAAAATTCATCTTAATGTTTTTGGAGCTGAATTTTTTACAGAAGCTAGATCTATGTGTCTAGTTTATGTATAAATTTACGGATCATGATTTTTAATTTTCTATAGAAAGTTACGGCCAAAATACCAAGTGTCGTCAGTCTTGACTGATCATGCACATACTGAAACCAGGGAGCTCCATGCCGGTCCCCATGCCGGTTTGCTCGCCGGTCTCCATGCCGGTTTTAGCTGAGCAAATAATGCTCTCTGGAACCAGGGAGCTCCTCGCCGGTCTCCTCGCCGGTCTCCTCGCCGGTTTTCTCGCCGGTCCAACGGCTAGTTTTTTTAACGTTATGTTACCGTTGGAGCCCTAGACCGGTATGCCGGTCCCCTCGCCGGTGTGCTCGCCGGTCTCGCTGTAAGTTGGGGAAAGCTTTGCATTTTGTTATAAATAGAACCCCAACTCCTTTGCCTTAGATTAGAGAGATCTAGAAAACCTTCATATACATTCTCTAAGGCAAACAAAGAGTGTCATACACCTTCATATTCATAAACACTCATCCAAGCTCACACACACATCTTCCATATCATTTAGTGAGCTTAGATCACTTGGGTTTGCTCTCACACAATCTTCTTATTATTTTGTGAGTGCCCAAGTGTGTTTTAATTCTTCTTTATCAAAAACACTTGTGATTTGTGAAATCCCATCGTTTGGGTAATTTGTAAAGGTTGTGAGTGCACCTACGTAGAAAACTCAATCTTGTAAAAGGTTTGGAGTGCGCATTGGCGGAAAACTCTTGGTTATGAGTGAACCACGGAAAACTCGATTCTAGTGGAAATCTTCAAGCGAGGCTTGGGGGAGTGGACGTAGGCACGTTTGGCCGAACCACTATAAATCGCGGTGTCGTATTTCTCTTTCCCTTAACTTTTACTTATTTGCAAGTTTGATTACATTTATAATATTGATTAGAAACTTGCATATAGGCTATTAATTGGAATAGAGAAAATTGCCTAAAACTCCCACTTGGTAATAAGAGCTTAAAATCGGCAAAGATTTTATAATTCCGCATTTATAGCGATAACCCAATTCACCCCCCACTTGGGTATAAAGTTTCTTTGTCGCTATTGCTTGTAGGTACTTTCAGTTCGCACTTGAATTACGTATCGAAAGAAAAAATGGCTTTATTTGGTATTGCGATAATGGGATTAGAAAAATGTGGTGAACAAATAGTGTTACGAAATTTTGTCTTATGGTAAAAAATAATAATTGTGGTGTGTTTTTTAATATTTCAATAGGGAGGAAAAATTAAAATTTTAACTTTTGTAAAACTCAATTTTTGAAATAAATCACTATTAGTAATCGTAATTTTTTATCATTAATCAAATACTTAAAAATATATATTTTGACTCAAACACGATTTTATTATCTCAACACAAGTCAAAATACAAATACCAAACAAACTTATGAACTTCATTGATACTGCTTTTTGGTTTATGAATAATGGTCGTTCGTCTTCCTCCATCTGTTTGCTAGAGATGCTTTATTTATAGTGTTATGCCTCTATTAGATCTAAATTAAATTCTTTTGGATAAATTTCTCTCTCTCTCTCTCTCTCTCTTATTTAATTTATATTTATCTCATCTTCTTTATGGATTCTCTTGCTTGTAGATCATTCTTGCCTTTTTTAAAATATTTTATAACAAGTATAAAATCTGTTTTTTTAGATGGTAATTAGACCAAATAATACGATTGTGCAATAAATATTTTTGCGTCAAATCAATTGTGGGAAATTTGCTATCAACCTAGTGGTAGAGTAATGTGTTAAAATCTGTTGTGGATGTCATGATTTAAGGTAAAATATTTTGTAATATAATTTATTATTTATTTAATAAAAGTTATTTGTTTTCTACACATTATTATATCCATATTTTATCTATATATCCCGAGACATTATGACAAATAAATATCGTTAATATAAAAAAATATTTGTCATTATAAGAGTCAGCAATATTTATATATGTCTCAAATTAAGTTCTTGGTAAAATGTGATTATTATACAATGCAGTAAAATATCACTAGACCATTTTTTTTGTGTCACCTAAATTGACATATGATGTTAATAGAATTGATGATGAGTCTCATATCATAAGGATTAAGGACACGAACAATAGATACTTTCATTCGTGGAATGACATATGGAACACGAACACAGAAGCGTAAGATCACATGGTAATATTATCTAAGGTCATTGATCTTCGTAATAATATATTAGTGTCGTTATATCCTATAACCTGAGATGACATGTTGACTTGAGCGATAGTACTCTTGGTTCACTAGTATATCCTTATTCGATTATCCACGTCATTTAAATAAATATTAGATGGCCTTGAACGATTAACGTACGAAATCACGTATGATTCAAGAAGGGATCTGAAAAGTTAGAAATATTTTAAGGAAACTTAAAATTACGGATATAAATTTTTGGCCAAAACAATCGATGCCTTAGAGATATCAAATCCATAAAATCGAGTTTAAAAATATGTCGAGTATAAATGATTTGACCTTACTATGATCACTGACTCGATAAGAAACATAAATATCGGAAGGAGTGAGATGACATGCTCGAAGTGTATTCTAACAGATTCATATGTTTTCCCACTTCATTCATCGACTATGGGCCATGACTTGCTATTAGGCGATTACCCATGGTCTGTGAGATATCATGAAGATGAAATATTAAAGAGTTAATATTATCACACTGCTACTCGATAATGAACTTAGGACGATCGCACAAATATAGTTTTCATCTACGTTACAAATTCAATGATGTTTATTAAAAGTTAATAAATGATTATTTTTGACAAAATAACATTTTCTAATTGGATTAGAATAATCGGGATATTTCAAAAATATCAATTTAATTAATAATTTTGAAATATAAAATTAGACTTAATTGTTTAAATAAATATTTGATATTTATATTAAATAAATTAAATGTAATTAAATGTAATTTTTAATTAATTATTAATTTAAATTAAGCCAAATAAATAAATTAATTAATAGTTAATTAATTATTGAGCCAAAATAATATTTAATCTTTTGGGCTTTAATTTAGTGGGCTAACACCCTAACTAATTAGAGTCTTAATCAAGATTAAATACGAAAGTCTTTATTTAATAAAGAAACCTTATTTAATTAAGTTTTCTAATTTATTTGAGAAAGAATCTTAAAAAGATCAAATTTGATTAATAGATATCTTGAAGTGTCATTGTTGTATTGAGATACAGACAAAACAATCCTCACATAATAAATCTATGATATTTTCGGCCAAGACGGTAGAATTTTCCCTTGGTCGATTTTTGCTAGCTCTTCTTTCTCTTGGATTAGTCTCGAAATTGTTCTAAGATTAATTAAAAGAAAATTGTTTCTTTGAATTTCTGAATGTAGACTTCAATATTTTAGAAAGAAAACAGTTTTATCTGTTCTCAAGTTGGAACAATTTGTTTTTAGATAAGAACTTATGTACTAACTAGAGGTGCAACAATTGATCTACTATTATAGAGAAAAGAAAGGAAAATTAAAGAAATGTTCAGGAGAAATATATTTGTCTTGATGTTAAATTTAACAAATTTATTACAATTTGGGTCAATTCTTAATTATGAGTAAAAAAAAAAGTGGAAGAAATCGAGGATTGCGGCCATCTATTGGTTCAGTCTCCACTCTCAAGTCTGCAATCTGCATGCAGTCCTTAAGAGCGTTGCTGCAGCATTATATGTAATGGTTACTAGTTTGGCCATGAATATGGAAAAAGACTTGTGTGGGATGATATAGTTACGACTCTCCATTAATGATTTAATAAATAATTATTGATTAATATATATCATATGTTAATTGGAAGAGCTTATAGGACTAATCTTATTTTAAGTTTTTATCATAAAATGATGACCATTATTCTTTTAGCAATAAATAATGAGACCCTATAGCTAAAAGTTATTGCAATTGCTAAATGTTTGAAAACCTTCTTATGCGCCCATGGCTTCTTTTTTTTATATAGTGTTGAATGATTATGTCAAAATTCAAGAAAATTAAATAAGATTAATTACAGGTGTCAAATTAATGAAATGTCGATCATAAATATTATAACAGTGCCTAGTTCCTAGAATTCAACAATGGCATACATCACTGCTTCAAATTCTTAAATATATCGATTTTATAATTTGTCAATTTATGATATTACGGAACCACATAATATGTACAAATATGTATATGAGAAAACAACTCTGAGACTGAAAATATGCACTACTTGATGATCTCATTCCCATGCATTATTATGACAAATGAAACAAAAATCTTTTCCATAATTTCACCCTTTCAAGAGAAAGTTTCTCATTGATACTTTATAATCGTATCATAATTAATAATGGCGATGCAGATGTTCTCACATTTAAACCAGAGATGTTTATATTGTGGTCTCTAGAAAGTCCAAGAAAAAAAGGTCACGAATCAAGCCGCATTAATAATGCAAGAAGTTGATGCTTCCCGCCGAGAAAATTCTGATTGTTTTTTTTTTTTTTTTTACCATTCAGTAATATCGTTTTTCATAATTAGTTTTTGAGTATAATAGACCCGATCACGATTCTGATTCCAAATCGAAACCGAACCGATTCTTTCCGGGAAGGAATCAAACGGTTCTAATCGGAACTGTTGAAACCTTCCGATTTTAAGGAAACGGACCGGAGCCTTACGGTTTCCTTGAACCGTAAGGTTCCATGATTTCAACCGGAACCGATTGGAATCGTTTGCCAACAGTTATTAGCAGTTGGTTTTTGGCAGGATATATATATATATACTGATCACTTTAGAATGTATTTAAAGAAAAATCGAAATCGTTTCTATTACTCTCAAGAATAGACTTACAAAGTATAAACTTTACAAAACCTCATTACACTCTCTAACACTCACTTTGCGATGATTTACATTCACTGGAAATGGCTGTATTTATAGCCAAGGTTGCACACTGTTCATTCCTGATTTTATGCCACAATTCACTCATTACTTCATGGCATTATCAAAAGTTGCTTGTTTGTTAGCTTTATTTTCAACACCACCTAAAGTTGGCTTGGAGGCTTCTTCATTAGTCTTCAAATGGTGGTTAACATGTCTTATACATGTCCCATACATGAAAGTGGCAGCTGGATCTTACAATTCTCCCCCTCCAGCTGCATCTGAATCAATTATCATATGACATCTATTCCGGTTATGTCTGTGCACAACTCTAGCTTGTCCCGACTAACCACCTTTGTTAACATGTCGGCTGGATTCTCATATGTATGGATCTTCACTAGTCTCAACAGTTGTTGATCCATAACCTCGCGTATCCAATGATAGCGAATATCAATGTGCTTCGTCCGAGAATGATAGATTGAGTTTTTGCTCAAGTCCAGAGCACTCTGACTGTCACATTATATCTTGTATTCTGTCTGTTTGATCCCTAACTATTTGAGAAAACGCTTTAGCCATAACATTTCCTTTCCTGCCTCAGCTATAACAATGTACTCAACTTCTGTTGTGGATAATGCAATACACCCATGCAATCTCGACTGCCATGACACAGCTCCCCCTGCAAAAGTGTAGATGAAACCTGATGTAGATTTCCTCCCATCAAGATCTCCTACCATATCTGAATTTGTATAGCCTTCCAAGATCGGATCAGCTCCCCCATAACTCAGACGAAACTTCGATGTACCCTTGAGGTACCTGAGAATCCATTTGATTGTCTCCCAGTGTTGCTTTCCAGGGTTAGAGAGAAAACAACTCACTACACCCACTGCGTGTGCAATATCTGGCCTGGTACATACCATTGCATACATAAGGCTTCCAACAGCTGAAGAATATGGTATCGATGACATCTCATCTATCTCTTTCTTGGATAAGGGACACGAACTCTTGGTCAATTTGAAATGGTGTGCTAGCGGAACGCTGACTGGTTTGGCTTTCTGTATATCGAATCTCATGATTATCTGTTCAATATAACTCTCATATGAAAGCCACAACTTCTTGTTCTGTCTATCACGAACAATCTTCATTCCCAAAATCTATTGAGCTGGTCCTAAGTCTTTCATGTCAAAAGACTTAGAGAGTTCATTCTTCAGCTGGCTTACCTTCGCTGCTTCTTGTCCAACAATCAACATGTCATTTACATACAGTATAAGAGCAACAAAATTTCCATCTGGAAACCTCTGGATGTATACACACTGATCTGCTGCAGTTCTTTTGTATCATTGACCCACCATGAATGAGTCAAACTTCTTGTACAACTGCCTCGGTGCTTGCTTGAGCCCGTACAAGCTATTTTTTAGCTTGCAAACAAGGTTTTCTTTTCCTGAAACCTTGAATCCTTCTAGCTACTCCATGTAGATTTCTTCATTCAGATAACCATGCAGAAATGTTGTTTTGACATCCATCTGTTCAAGCTCCAAGTTCATTGGCTACCAATCCTAGGATGACTCGGATTGAAGCCATTTTTACTACTGGTGAAAAGATCTCATCAAAGTCAATTCCCTTTTTCTGTAGGAATCATTTGACTACTAGCCGAGCTTTGTGTTTCACCACTTTTCCGCTACCATCTTTCTTGAGCTTGAACACCTATTTGTTCTTTAGTGCCTTCATTCCATATGAGAGCTTGACTATCTCATAAGTGTTATTTTTCTGCAGAGATTCAATTTCATCTTGCATTGCATGCAGCCATTTGTCTCTGTCTTTATGAGATACAGATTCGTTGAAGGTTTCTGGCTCCCCCCCGTCAGTAAGCAGAATGTATTATGATCATGAGTATCTGGATGATGGAATCCGGCCTCGCTCAGATCTTCGTACTAGAGGTTCACTGGTTTCAAGAGGTCTGTGGATGATCATGTAGCCTTTGATGGAGTAGGTTGCAGCTCCCCCTGCTCAACACCATCTTCCTCCTCCTGTTCTGCTTCTGGTATGTCTTGCACCCCATCATCATCTGTGGCCACTCGTGTTGGTGTTGGGGTTGTGTCTGGATTTTCATCAATTTTGTTGGCACTGGATTTAGAAGACATCTTGGACTTTTCAATGTCTTTTATTGTCTGGTCTTCGAGAAACACTACATCCATGCTTCTGATGACCTTATTTTCCTTCGGGTCTCATAGCATGTATCCAAATTCCTCATCTCTGTAGCCTATGAAGATGCATGGAGTAGTCCTTGCATCGAGCTTCTGCCTGAGCTCATTGGATACGTGTGCAAAGGCTAAACATCTGAATATTTTTAGGTGAGAATATGATGGATTCTTACCAGACCACACTTTCTCCGGAATCTCAAAGTTCAACGGTACAGATGGTGATCTGTTGATCAAGTAGCAGACGGAACGAACAGCTTCTCTCCATAATGGCTTTGGCAGCTTAGCTATGTTGATCATGCTTCTGACTTTCTCCATAATTGTGCAGTTCATTCTTTCAGCGACACCATTGTGTTTTGGGGTGCGTGGAACAGTCTTTTCGTGTCGAATGTCGTGGCTTCCGCAGTAGGCATCGAACTCCCTGGAAGTGTATTCGCCTCCATTGTCTGTGCGAAGGCACTTCAGTTTCTTCCATGTTTCACGCTCGACCATGGCATGAAACATTTTGAAATAGTACATGACCCGATCATTTGATTTCAGAAAATAAACCCATACTTTCCGAGAAGCATCGTCAATAAAAGTCAGAAAATATTTATTACCGCCTCTGAATTTACCTCCAAGGGACCACAAACATCAGAGTACACCAGACTGAGTAACTCTGATTTTCTTGTAGAAGAGAAATTGAAAGAGACTATGTGTTGCTTACTGAATAGACAATTGTTGCAAGGATCTAGAGCAGCATTTTTGGAGACATAGATTAGATCTTTCTTTATCAGAGTAGACAATCATCTTTCACTCATGTGACCGAGTCTCTGGTGCCATAATTCTGAGAAGCCTCTGGTTCAGCTACATTGAGGTTTTCTGCACATATCTTCACATGAGTCTTGTATAGGGTTCCACAAATATGTCATCGGGCGATGACCATGACACATTTGATCATTCTCCAAGTGTCATTGCTGAAGTGGCTAGCATAACCCTGTTTGTCAAGGGCTACCCCCAAGAGTAAGTTGAGCCGAAGTTCTGGAACATGTCTTACCTCATTCGGGGTTATTATATACCATGTATTTGTCCGCAATTGTATTTCACCAATTCCCACTATCTGAGAAGAACTGGTATTCTCCATCTTCACTGCTCCAAAGTCTCATACTTTGTATGTTGTGAAGAAATCCTTGTGAGGAGTGACGTGGTAAGATGCTGCAGTATCTACCACCCATTCGACATCCTGAGTTGCGGTGTGAATGCATACTTTTTCCTGGCCGGAGCATATAGCTACATCTACTGTGGTAACTACTAGTGTCTTCGCATCATTCTTCTTCGGCTGGTTATTACATTGTCCCTGCTCTCGTTGCAGTTTCCGGCAATTCTTTTTTAAGTGGCCTTCTATGCCACAGTGAAAGCACTTGTATGTTTTTCTCTCATCCTTGGATTTGCCTCTGCTTTTGCTTCTGCCTCTCCTCCCACCTTGAATTTTCTCCTATTGTCTTCATCGATGCTCCGAGACAAGGGTTTCTGTTTGATCTGACCAGAGTCTTCAAGCTATCAGGAAGAGAACTGAGTAGCAAGAGAGCTTGAACTTCGTCTTCCAGTTGCATGTCTACTGCAGATAACTGGTTCACCAGGCTTTGAAACTCGTTGGTGTGTTCAGCAACGGAAGTTCCACTCCGTAGCTTCAAGTTCACCAAACGCCTCATAATTAAGGATTTATTCCGAGCTGTTTTGGCCTGGAACATGTCTTCCAATTTCCTCCACATTTCATAAGCATATGTATCATGTGCTACGTGGTAGAAGACATTATGGCTGATCCACTGCTTAATCTGACCCAGAGTTCTATTATTGAGTTTGTTCCAGTCATAGTCTTTAATAGATTATGGTTTCACTCCCTTCAACTCGATGACATCAAACAAATCTTTGCAATGCAAGAAATCTATCATCTGAGGTCTCCAGATGGAGTAATTAGTTGCAGCCAGTTTAATCATTGCACCAGAAAGAGAATCTTCCATTTCCATTTTAAGTTTTAAAGTTTAAAATGAAAATAGGTTAAAATCGGGGCTGAATTTCACAAATCGGGGGTCACTGTTGCATCCGGAACGGTCAAAATGGTGGAATAAATACTTCGTTGGTCTAAATCCGACACGAGGACTGATTTGTAAATTCCTAAAAACTTCTGGGGTAAAACTGTAAATTTCAAAGACTTTAGGAGGCTAAATGAAATTTACCAGGCTGCTGACGTGGCGCTGACATGGCAGGCTGATGTGGCAGGAGTGGGCCTGGTTGCTGACGTGTCTGACACGTGACAGATGACGTGTCGCTGACGAGGCTACTGACGTGTCGCTGCCTGGTTGCTTACGAGGACGTTGATGTGGCAGGTTCGGCTGACGTGGCAGCTTGCGTGGCGCTGACGTGGCGCCACGCATCGTCTTCAACCTTGGTTCAGCGCGTGGGGGCATGTGCCGAGACTGGAATTCACGCGCCGGCACGAGTTGGCGCGTGCGGCTTCGTCTGACGTCCGTTTGATCGCTGGAAAATATCACCGAGCTCATCTCGACGTGAACTAGCTGATGGTACCCTCAAATTGGATTTTTGACAACTTTCATCGGAACAGATTTTCCGAACCGAAGCTCTGTTTTTCAATTTTACGACCCCAAAGAAGAACCAAAACTCCTAATACCACTTGTTGTGATTCACTGATCATTTTAGAATGTATTTGAGGAAAAACCGAAATCGTTTCTATTACTCTCAAGAATAGAATTACAAAGTATAAACTTTACAAAACCTCACTACACTCTCTAACACTCACTTTGGGATGATTTACATTAACTGGAAATAGTTGTATTTATAGCTAAGGCTGCACACTGTTCATTCCTGATTTTATGCCACAATTCACTCATTGATTCATGGCATTATCAAAAGTTGCTTGTTTGTTAGCTTTATTTTCAACACCACCTAAAGTTGGCTTGAAAGCTTCTTCATTAGTCTTCAAATGGTGGTTAGCATGTCTTATACATGTCTCATGCATGAAAGTGGCAGCTGGATCTTACATTACCCTCAATAATAATAATAATAATAATAAAACAGTTATTTTTAGGAATAATTTAGACATCACAAAATTAACCAAATAATCTATAAATAAAAGCCACAATTCATTTGCTACACACCAATAATTCTCTCATTCTCAATTTTCTTAATTCTCTCATTCCAATTCTCCAATTGATTTAGTTTTACAATTCCTCAATATTAACAAAAAATGGCAAGCTCATCTGAGAACACTATGTCCAATGTCCTAACCCAAGAGAGCGGCCAAAGTGTCGGTAAAAAATATTCATTATTATTAGATTTGAGATGTAAAATATCTCTTTTCAATAAGTTGAAGGATAAATAAAAATTTCCAAAAACAGACTTTAACTTAATTTTGAGTGGATATATGATATTTTCCCTTTAGAGAAACTAGTACAGGACCCACACTTTGTGCGAGATGAGCATATATTTTAATTATTGATCTTGTAAATATTACTGATCTTATCAGTTTTATAGTGTAAATGAGACAATTGATTTACTAACACGTAATATTTATGCATCATTTGTTTATTTCTCAGTTCTCAAATAATATTTATAATTCATTGTGCAATAAATAATAGTTAGAGTCTGCATCCTGAAGTACATTGAATTTTTAAAAAATTCATAAAATAAAAAAACATATAAAAATAATTCAATATAAAATAACAAATAAGTTTTGCGTTCACTGTGCAATAGCTAATAGTCAGAGTCACATCCTGAAATACAGTAAATAATAAAAAATTCATGAAATAAATTCTTATATAAATACTTCAAAATAAAATAACAAATAACAATATACTCGAAATCCAAAATTTTTGATAGATTTGTGGATGGCTACTATTTAGGTTTCTTATTTTAATAGGAGATTATATTTTTATATTATAATATATTTTTTATTTTAATAATTTATTATTTTAATTTTATAATTTAATGATAAAAAAAATTAATTATATATATTAGATGCCACATATTTTTTTTTATTTTAATTAAAGTTTACAATATATATTCTTATTATATTAGGTAATAATAAAAAAAAAATTAATTTTACAAATTATGTGTCATGTGACGTTACTATAAAATTTAAAAATGTTTAACTTATACACACATTTCTTTACCGAATTATATGTGATATTATTCAAAAATTAATTGGATAGTATAATATATTTTTCTTGTTATAATATGCTTCTTATTTTATAGATTTATTAATTCAATTTTATAATTTAATAGTGTTTTTCAATTATAATAGAATAATAGAATATGTTTTCTTATTATAATACAGTTCTTATAAAATTATAATATGTATTTTTATTGTTATAGGTTTATTATTTAATACAAAATTAATTGTAAAAATAATTTAATTTTATAATTTAATAATAAAAAAATAATTGTAGAAATTAAATGTTACATATGTTTTTTATTTTAATGAGAAATTATAATATGTTTTCTTATTATAGTAAATTTATTTATTTATTATTTTATTTTTATAATTTAGTAATAAAAAACTAATTGTAGAGATATTTTAATTTTATAATTTAATAGTAAAAAAATTAATTGTAGAGATTAGATTAATGGTAGATAATTTAATAGTTTTTTTTTTTTAAATTGGATGGCTTAATATATTTCTAATCAGAATTGGATCATTTTTGATTTCCTAAATCAGAATGGGATCATTTTCAGACACCATTGTCCTTAATGATGGAAAGGAAACATAGATATATGGTTGATTTAGGATTAACTCTTCTAGCTCAGGCTAAGTTAATTACCTTTCAAATTCTGGTGGGATGCTTTTGATACAGTTGTATTTCATATAAAATAGGTTACCAACTCCTACTCCTAAGCTCAACAATCCATATGAGAAGCTTTTCAAACACAAAGCTGACTATGATTTTTCTCAAATTGAGAGATTATAACAAACACAGTTCAATTTTCATTCAAGCTAATGCATCTTCATTAGTTAATAGTCTTTCTCATAAAGGTTATAGATGTCTCCATCATTCTGGTCAAGTTTATGTAGTAAGACATATTACATTTTATGAACATCTTTTCCATATTCCACAGACACTATTTTTCAAATAGATAAATCCATCACATAACACAGAAGCAAGTTTTTCATTTGTCTACCCTTCCCTATGTTCCTGATATAAACCTTGAAGATATATACTTTCTCAGCAAGGACTGAAAGCAGCAACAATCAGAACTTATATGTTCCAGATCATACAGACAATTCACATAAACAGAATACATCATCTTCAATCCATTCCTAATTTAATAACTCTTCACATAGTCAGCCAAACATGAGTCAATCTCATACTAATGTTTTATCTGAATCTTTACCATCACAAGAACAACCTGAACCCTCACAACAACCTACAAAAAAGAAGGTACAAGAGCAATAACAAGGATATTTAAACCAAAAGTCTTTACTGCTGCCTTAAATCAGCAAGGAACCAGATACCGTGAAAGAAGCATTACAGTATCAATATTGGCATCAGGCAATAAAAGATGAGTAGTGTTCATACTACAAAAAATGACAAACCCTTTGTTTTCTGTCAAATTAACTTTCTTTCACATATTGGATTTCATAACCCTTGCATGGTAGTGTCCCATACTACAAAAAATGGCTGTTGCTGCTAAACTTTCACTCATATTTCAGATTCTTTGCTTAACTCTCTGTTCACTTTGCTTATTTTGCTCTGCTTTCACTTCTCAAGATTACTCCAATGCTCTTGACAAATCAATTATCTTCTTTGAGGGACAGCAGTCTGGCAAATTACCGCCTAAACAGCTGCTTATATGGTGGGGCAATTCTGGTCTGTCTGATGGTTCCTCTTATCGTACTTAACTAAACAATGCATATGTTACTAAATGTTGATTGAGGTGTGTGTTGGGTTTTCATTTTAGGTGGATCTTATGATGCTGGTGACAACCTCAAGTTTGGCCCGAATAGAGGAAAATCAATTCATCTTTAGAATAATACTATGTAGATTCACAATCCTGGACGTCTTCTTCTCATTGATTTCCTTTAACATCACCATAGTTATATTTGTTTTCTTTAGCTTTAATTTAAATTCAATTCAAAATCACATTTAATTTTAATTAGGTACTTGTAGGTAATTAGTCTTAAGGATTAGTAACGTAGGTATTAACTCCTCGTGGGATCAATAACTTTTATACTACTTGAGCGATACGTGAGCTTGCGTAACGCGTGAAAATCACGATCAGTGTTCTTAGTACTCTATGTTGATGATATCCTAATCACTGGGAATGATCTTGGGATGAAGCAAGGCGTTAAAGCATATCCTTGTAAGAACTTATCCATGAAAGACTTGGGAGATGCCTCCTATACACTTGGTATAAAACTCTATACAGATAGAGAAATGAGGTTGATTGGGTTATACCAATCCTCGTATATAGATAAGATCTTAGATAGGTATAACTTTAGCAATTGTAAAATTGCTAACATACCTTTTCGATATGACATTTATCTTTCGAAGAAGATGTGTCCTCAAACGGAAGATGAAAAGACTAGAATGTCTAATCAACAATATGAATCATGCTTAGGAAGCATTATGTATGCCATGTTGTGTACGAGACTTGATATTAGTTATGCAGTAAGTGTTACTAGCAGGTTTCGGGCTAATCTAGGTAACGACCATTGGACAACAAATGTACAAATAATGTTTATGCATTGCTTATAAACCTTTTCCTTGTTCCATTTTAACTGGAATACAGGAGAAGAGAGATCATCCGGGGAACTTAACCACCGACTTAGATTCACTCAATATAGTTAATTGTCTTTTTTTTTTAAGGTTAATTACCACAACCAAGATTTTCTTTAGTTCATATGGGAACAATCTCATTTATGCTGCTAGTCTCAAACAGTGTTATCAAAGGCGCGCCTGAGGCGCGCCTAGGTAGAGGCGCTAGCCATTGCGCCTAGAGGGTATCCAGGCGAGGCGACGTGCATCAGGCGCGCGCCTAGGCGATGAGGCGCGCGCCTGATGCCAATGAATGAGGCGCGCCTTAGGTGCATAATGCCAAAAATCTTGGTTTTTGACCCAATTTCGTTGATTAAAGCTCTTTTTTGTACTTTTTTTGGTTTTTTTCCAACATAGAGAGTTTAAAAAAAAAAATTAATAACAATAAATCTCATAATTTAACTTAATTTATTTACTTTTGACAAGACTCTTAGATAATTTGTTGGGATTGTTTAAAATTATAAGAAAATTTTGTATTTTGTAAAATATAAATGTTTGCCATTATAATTATGAATAGATCATACATTTATAATTATTGGGAACATAATTTTAACCAAAAGATTAAACTAGTCAATAATAAAATTGTACATAAGACAATATAAGTAAATATTAATATCTTATTTATAATAGCAACTTAGTTATGAAAATAGTGATAGTATATAAATTTAATTGAGTGCAATAATTTATAAATGTTTTGTCATAATTTGGTTAAAATATTAAAAAATACTCAAAACAAAATGATTAGAAGAATATAAATGTTCCTCTTTCTAATTGAAAAATTATATATACAAATATGCGCCTCACATTCCTCAGGCGCGCGCCTTGCGCCTTGAGGCGCGCGCCTAGGCTCCAGGACCTTTTGCGCCTCGGTGCGCCTTGCGCCTTTAATAACACTGGTCTCAAATACACATTAGATTTCAACAATCCCATTTACGCTGCTAATCCGGTAAAGATTACAAGTCCTAGACACCCATCAAGAAGAAATTTAAAACAAAGAGATCAAAAGCATCAAATAGTCACCTAAAACCACAACAAAAAGGAAGTACATATAAAAATTAAAGAAAAACTTGCGAACAAATGCACCTCAATATCAAAAATTAATCTAAATTTACAGAATTGATTAATAAGGCCGGAGAAATGGATAAAGAATCTTATGATATGTTCTAAAGTACAATATGATAATAATATAAATAGTCAGTATAAAATTACAATTGTTTTGCTGTCCCTGCCCAAATCTCTCACTATGGCCATTGTCCGGGGTAGCAAAGTAACTGTCTCACTTACATTACCTATTTAAAGCCTCGATATACACAACAAAAGACCTTTCTAAGAAAGCAATAGCCTCAATGCTACAAAATAAACAATCACAAAAATCTTACTCAATCTTCAAAAACATCCTACACCCCAAATCAACAATCCTAGTTTATTGCATCTGAACAATCTGTCTATCAGCCCCGAATCAAGATGATTTTTCAAAACCAGACAATCACTTTAGTAGATTGAGAATCACAGATAAAAACTGCATAATCCTTACCATGTTCCTAAGCAGCAAAACTCTAGTATGAGGTCCATTGAGGTTAACACTCTTAACCTTCTTCTCCGATTTTTTCTCACTAGCATTCACACTCTTAGCATCCGAAAATAGAGAGAGAGAAAATTCTAGGGTTTATTGACCAAATGCACCATAAAACAGAGAGAACCGTAAAATTGATTTGATGAAGCACATTCAAAAACTAAAAAAATTTAGGGTTTATATTCATGGTATTATGATCATTGCATGTATAATAAACAAAAACAAGAAGTATATTGGAGGCTTACATTTTCTTTTGCTTCGAAGATATGTCCAAAGAGACGAAGCAAAGAAGAGATTGAAAAATGTTGATATGCCGAAAGATGAAGATTCGTTTTGAGAGAATATGAAGATTCGCGTCGAGAGAAGATGATGCCCCAAGAGTTTTCGAAGATTCGCGTCGAGAGGAGGAAAGATTTCGGCTAATACAAGAGGGAGAAATGAATTTTTATTTTGTATTGCTTTTTTAGGTTTCCATGGATTATGCCATTTTTGTAATTTGATTTTAAAATGAAGGTTAATTTGTAGTTCAATAGTATTTGGTTTGAACTTAACCATTTTGCCTAAATAGATTAATAGTTCGAATCAAGATAGGTGCAATTCATAAATTTAATTTTAATTATTATTGCTATCATAATATTAGAGATATCTGATATTAAAGAAACAAAAAATTATAATTTTGTCTCACTTTATTGATACTTTTTGAAAAATATCACTAACAAATAATCAATAAAATATATTTTTGACGTAGTGTTTAAAAATGCGAACTTTTGCTAATTATAACGACCATAATAATGCCATAATCATCTGTTTCCTATATTAATGTAATTGTTGCAATGTCACTCCATCTGAACATCTCACCCAACTTAATCAATGGTATCATCAATTGCACTGTACCAAACAAATTCAGAGAACAATAAAATAGTAGTAATTAAATTCGGTCTTGAGCAAATCAAGCTTTAAAAGCCTCCAATTTGTTGAAATTACAAAGCAATACTTATTTATAGTGAATAAAATATTACGACGTAAAGAATCTTCTCGGGCCAAATAATCATTATGTCCCGAGATAATTATTAGGGGTGGACAAATAAAAACGATCTAATACAATTGATCCGAATTAAAGATAATAGTTCGGTTCAATTGTGTATTGGAAGAAATCGATCGGTTCGGTTCACGGTTCGAATCAAATCGATTAAATGATCGATTTTATTGTTAATCAGTAGATAGTTTTAAAATTTGAAATGCTTTTAATATAAAAATATAAAATTTACATATATTTTTCTCTAGATTCCTCCAAACTCTCTCATTATAACTATTTTAAAAAAAAAAAATGAAAATTGAAAGCATTTCTAAGTTTCGTTTAGATCTCCTCTCAGATTCTTTTGCAAATCTTCAACGAAATTTCTATTGCCCATCTTCGGCCAAAGTTCTTTTGCCTATCTTCAGCCTCCGACGTTGCTAGTTGGCACCACTCCCCGATCTTCAGTGCTCGTTTTTGTTTATAAGTTTTGCTGATTTTGTTTCTGAATATTGTTTATTTACTTGTATTGTAATAGTATTTGTTTGCGTGATTTTTGTGCGCGAAGAAAAAAGAGAAACGTGTAAGGTTCAAATCTCCTGAGACAAAGTCCCAGCAAGGGGTGTTTGATTAAGTGAATAAGTCTCCAAGGGACGCAAGCACACAAATTACAGTCCTAAAAGTTATAGAAACTAAAAGATAAAAAAAAATGTTTGTTTAAGTATTCATTTGATCGGAGGTTTTTCTCTCTGTATGAGTGAGCTTTTATAGTGAAACTTGTAAACCGCTTGAGCAGTCCCAATATCTCCCTGCAGCTGCTGGATCGTGCCTTCAACCGTTGGGCTGTGCGTCTCAACTGCTTGATCGTGGGTTGAGCTTTTATAGTGAAGCTTGTAAACTGCTTGGGTACTATCTCATGAACCTATTAACCAAATAACATGCTAATAGCCTAATCATGCTTGAATACAAATAATACAGTTGGCTATATAACACAAGCAAGATCAACCAAGAGGCAATTATGCATAAATATGATAAGGCAGACTCAGTTCAGTGTGTGCGCGTTCGTGTAGCGTTCGTAAACGCGTTCGAACGGTAAACAGAAAGTTCGCGTTCGTATGGCGTTTGATAACGCGTTCGAACGGAAATGAAACAGAATGCTCGCGTTCGTATGGCGTTTGATAACGCGTTCGAACGGAAATGAGACAGAATGCTCGCGTTCGTATGGCGTTCGTGAACGCGTTCGAACGGAAGTGAGACCTGATGCATGATAAGGCAAAAATGCATGCGCGTTCGAGTTGCGTTCGTAAACGCGTTCGAACGGGAACAGACCTGATGCATGAAATGAGACGCAATACATAAACACAAAATAAAAGGGGCGCGGCGAAGTACTGTCATAAAGGTGGCCTTTTGGGGCTCTTGATCTCTCAAAGAGAGGACCTTTAGACCAACATATTAAGCCCATGCGCTCGACTAAATCATGCATACAAAGAATTGAAAGCAATAATATTAAACTAAGTATGTCCGATTGAACGTATTTCGCATTCAACCGAACACACATCAATCGGTGCGGCAAAGCATCGTGGTGAAGGATTTTAACCCCTCCAATTAGGGGACCTTTCATCGCACTTACTAAGCCCATGCACTCGATCGTATCATACAGAAATAAGCAACATACATAATTTAAATGACGAGGAATAAATAGATGAAAGCAACACAAAACAAGAGAATGTGCCGTTTACTCAAGTGGTACGTGGAGTTGTGGCCCGAGTACAGATCATATTACCGTCCATTCGGAATCGGCTATGAAATTTATGTCCGGGTTTCCATCCGATATACCGCGAGAGTTGACACATCTCTCATTCATCCAATACCCACAACATATTACATCTCATAATTCATGCATATCTATCTACTCAAAGACCACAACATGCATACATAGACGACTCTCATGCGAATAGAATTCAATAAAAAATGAATATAAACTAATGAAAATGTACCCTCAGGTCTAACCTTTTAAATCACCTCTCGGATGTACGGTACACGATCGTCGGAAGGGTGGATGCTCCGCAACTCTCCCGGTTCACTGGTTCACTGTTCTCGTTCGTTGTCTTTACTGATTTGCTCGCGGCTCCAACTCCGTTCTGCTCCTATTTCCTCTTTATCTTTTGCTTACTGTTTTTGGGTGTCTTCTTCCTGTAGTTTTTATGTGTGTTGTGTATGAGTTAGGGGCTAGCTACTAGGGACTAGGGGACTAACTAAGGACTAGGTTGAGAAGGTTGGTGAAGGGTTCTTTTTATAGGCAAAAGGGTTAGGTTTGACAAGGAAAGGGATTTGATTTGGTTTGGTTAAGGGAAGTCAAGAGATTGAGGGGGGACAAATCTTGGCTAGATAGGGAAGGTTAAATATTTGATTGGCTTGGATTAGGAATACAATATTTTAAGTTTGGGAATAATCTTATTGAATTAGGAAGTCAAATATATGATTGGCTTTAATTGGTTAAGATTGATTTTAATTAGGCAAATCTTATTTTTTAGTTTTAGTATATAATATATTTAATTTAGGCATGATTTTAGTTTAAGTTGGCAATTGTTTATTTTAATTGGTAAATGATTTAAATATTTCATTTAATGTTTAATATTTAATTTAATATTTAATTACTTAATTTGGGATGTGTTTTATGGGCTTTGGGGAGCTAAATGGGCTGGGTGTGAGGCTAGCAGCAAAACCAGAATTACCGACACCGTTCGAACGCTTCCTCGAACGCGGCACGAACGCCCGCAATCCGTTTGACGTTCGAACGTAAACACGAACGCAGCACGAACGAAAACAGTGAACCTTGTTTATTCTGAATTTCCCCTTCCGATGTCCGTTTCCCGTGACCTCCGTGACTTAAAAGGTAGTGTCTCCAAAATGAGACTCATCATAGGGTTTTATGCGTAAAAATGCAGTGCCTACAGTCGCCCCCACTTTGATGGGACTTGTGTAATGTGCAACAGTGACAATCCTATCAAAGTTATGCAATGCATTTCTACTTACCTGGCTCGCCAGCTGCCACTTGACTTACCATGTGTTGAGTTGCGTTGATTTGGTGGTGAGGTGCTGCGACCCCTGGTTTATTCCCGAAGTGAGTTGAGGGTCTTGTTCCCATTTTGAGCTGAGGGTCTTGTTCCCTGAATTGTTCAATGGTGGGTTTTGTTCCCGTGGGTCTTGTTCCCATTTTGAGCTGAGGGTCTTGTTCCCTGAATTGTTGAGTGGTGGGTTTTGTTCCCGTGGGTCTTGTTCCCATTTTGAGCTGAGGGTCTTGTTCCCTTAATTGTTGAGTGATGGGTTTTGTTCTCGTGGGTCTTGTTCCCATTTTGAGCTGAGGGTCTTGTTCCCTGAATTGTTGAGTGGTGGGTTTTGTTCCCGTGGGTCTTGTTCCCATTTTGAGCTGAGGGTCTTGTTCCCTGAATTGTTGAGTGATGGGTTTTGTTCCCGTGGGTCTTGTTCCCATTTTGAGCTGAGGGTCTTGTTCCCTGAATTGTGTTGATATGAGGCTTTATTCCCCTGGGCTTTATTCCCGAACTGTACTGACATGAGGCTTTCTTCCCATTGAGCTTTGTTCTCAAACTTATACTGATATGAGGCTTTCTTCCTCTCGAGCTTTATTCTCTGAACTGTGTTGATATGAGGCTTTATTCCCCTGGGCTTTATTCCCGAACTGTACTGACATGAGGCTTTCTTCCCCTTGAGCTTTGTTCTCAAACTTATACTGATATGAGGCTTTCTTCCCCTTGAGCTTTGTTCTCAAACTTATACTGATATGAGGCTTTCTTCCTGTCGAGCTTTATTCTCTGAACTGTGTTGATATGAGGCTTTATTCCCCTGGGCTTTATTCCCGAACTGTACTGACATGAGGCTTTCTTCCCCTTGAGCTTTGTTCTCAAACTTATACTGATATGAGGCTTTCTTCCTGTCGAGCTTTATTCTCTGAACTGTGTTGATATGAGGCTTTATTCCCGATCTGTACTGAATGTGGGCTTTATTCCCAAACTGTTTTGAACTGAATGCAGGCTTTGTTCCTGAACTGTACCGAATGTGGGCTTTATTCCCGAACTGTTATCGTGAGGTGGTCCATTCCCGAACCGTTACTGTGAGGTGGCCCACTCCCGAATCGTTACTGTGAGGTGGTTCATTCCCGAACCGTTACTGTGAGGTAGTTCATTCCCGAACCGTGCTTCCATTCTTGGAGTGTCATTCCCGGCTTGTTCATTCTTGAACTATCCATTCCCGGACCATATCTCTATTCTCGGAGTGTCATTTCCGACTTGTTCATTCTTGAACTCGGCTCCATTCTTGGATTGCCATTCTCGGCTTGTTCATTCCTGAACTGTCCATTCCCGGACTATATCTCCATTCTCGGAGTGCCATTCTCGGCTTGTTCATTCCTGAACTGTCCATTCCCGGACTATATCTCCATTCTCGGAGTGCCATTCTCGGCAGAACTGATCTGATGTAATGTGGGCCTCGACCCTGGGACTCATTCCCAAACTGTGTTTGATGTGGGCCTCGACCCTGGGACTCATCCCCAAAACTGATGTTGAAGTGGGCCTCGGCCCCAACTGCTACTGACATGGGCCTCGCCCCCAGATTGATGCTGATGTGGGCCTCGACCCTTGGGACTCATCCCCAAAACTGATTGCTGAAGTGGGCCTCGGCCCCAACTGCTACTGTCATGGGCCTCGCCCCCAGATTGATGCTGATGTGGGCCTCGACCCTCGGATTCATTCCAAAATTTTGCTGATGCGGGCCTCGGCCATGGGATTCATTCCCTGGATCCATTCCAAAATTCTGCTGATGCGGGCCTCGACCCTGGGATTCATTCCCTGGATCCATTCCAAAATTCTGCTGATGTGGGCCTCGGCCCTAAACTGATATTGATACGGGCCTCGCCCCCAGACTGATACAGATACGGGCCTCGCCCCTGTGACTTATTTCTGAAATTGCTGACATGGGCCTCAACCCTGGGACTCATCCCCAAAACTACTACTCATATGTTACTGATTTTGGTTGTCTTGTCTTTGCCGCTTTCTCTTTTTCTCTTCTGAAACCTGTTATTACAAAACAGAACAAACACAAAAGGGATGCAAAATGTGTTACGTGTATGCATGCATGCATGATTGGGTTTCCTATCCCATTGAGCTAGGTCTTCTGCCAGTATTCTTGGTGGCTGCTTGGTCTTTTGACAAGTCTGTCATCTCCCTAACCAACATGCATCTATGATGGCTTTTAAATCAAAAGGGAGTTAACATGTATGCATGAGGTGCATGTGATACATGTGATGCATGATGTGATACAAGAAATATATCAACTCTTTAAAATTTGCACACAAATCGGCCCATCATCATTTTAGAAGTTTTTGGCTAACTGCCATAGGAGTGGACTCGTCCCAGTTTAAATGGCCCAACGAGTTCACATCTCATGACAAGGAGTCCAACTAAATCCAAATGGTAATGTTCCGAACACAAGCACAAAGAAAGATAATGCAAACATACAACAATAATTTCTACAATGGCTCATCAACATTTCAGAAGCTTTTGGCCTAATAGTCATAAGGTACGAACTTGCCCCAGTTTAAATGGCCCAACAAGCCCGCATTTCTGACAATAGTCCAACTGCATCCAAATGAGGATGGTCCACAAGCACATATTCAAGGAAATAATTGCTACTTTAGCCAACCCGGTCTATGGGTGGGTTAGTAAGAGTATAGACAAAGGCTCTCACCGGCGAAGGATGGCCCACAACTAGGTCTCCCCACTCAAGGGTTCGAGAGCAACCAAGTGAGCGCACCCCTTTTTATACACTAAGGTACGTGCCAATGAGCTATGGTGTGTGACGGACTGTCAAATGGATTTCCCGTTGTAGATCCCCCAGAGGGAAGGTGGAGCGAGGCTCACTTAAATACCCAAGCCTCTTAGGCTCTTATCGCTTGTGTCAGGAATAAACAACGAGTCCTCCAAATTAGTCCATCACAAAGGCTACAAGTAGATGGCCATATAGGTGCCTTCACAGCTTTTCCTTCTAGAAAGGTAGTGAATGAAGGAAGACATCAAACCATTACCTAGCCTAAAAATGCCTTTGATTAAAACCCTACTTTATCCACTATAGACACGGTCAATTAAAACATAAATCCAAACATTACAAGACAATATTTCGGGGCCAATTCTCTAATCCCCAGTGGAGTCGCCAGACTGTGGGACACAGGAACTGGGCGACGCCGTTCCTAGGCTCGCGGCCTAGTTTGGGAAGTACGAAATAACATGGAGTCGCCACCCGGTGTGAACCGGGACAAAGATTTAAGGCCGCACTCACCCCTCGCAAGGGAAGACCTCAAACCGTTGGGTTCGGAATGGTCCCTTACTTATGTCACTTGTAATAAAAGGATTTATGTGATAATTTAACCAGGCTTAAATAACATTTATTTCCAAAGATATCATGCTTCTAAATTCATATGCGTACATCAACAAGTTCATCACAACATGCAACATCACATGGCAATATCATGAACATATTTCAATCCTATGATATGGAAAACTAAGAACAACATAATCATGCTTGAGTACTATCTCATGAACCTATTAACCAAATAACATGCTAATAGCCTAATCATGCTTGAATACAAATAATACAGTTGGCTATATAACACAAGCAAGATCAACCAAGAGGCAATTATGCATAAATATGATAAGGCAGACTCAGTTCAGTGTGTGCGCGTTCGTGTAGCGTTCGTAAACGCGTTCGAACGGTAAACAGAAAGTTCGCGTTCGTATGGCGTTTGATAACGCGTTCGAACGGAAATGAAACAGAATGCTCGCGTTCGTATGGCGTTTGATAACGCGTTCGAACGGAAATGAGACAGAATGCTCGCGTTCGTATGGCGTTCGTGAACGCGTTCGAACGGAAGTGAGACCTGATGCATGATAAGGCAAAAATGCATGCGCGTTCGAGTTGCGTTCGTAAACGCGTTCGAACGGGAACAGACCTGATGCATGAAATGAGACGCAATACATAAACACAAAATAAAAGGGGCGCGGCGAAGTACTGTCATAAAGGTGGCCTTTTGGGGCTCTTGATCTCTCAAAGAGAGGACCTTTAGACCAACATATTAAGCCCATGCGCTCGACTAAATCATGCATACAAAGAATTGAAAGCAATAATATTAAACTAAGTATGTCCGATTGAACGTATTTCGCATTCAACCGAACACACATCAATCGGTGCGGCAAAGCATCGTGGTGAAGGATTTTAACCCCTCCAATTAGGGGACCTTTCATCGCACTTACTAAGCCCATGCACTCGATCGTATCATACAGAAATAAGCAACATACATAATTTAAATGACGAGGAATAAATAGATGAAAGCAACAACAAAACAAGAGAATGTGCCGTTTACTCAAGTGGTACGTGGAGTTGTGGCCCGAGTACAGATCATATTACCGTCCATTCGGAATCGGCTATGAAATTTATGTCCGGGTTTCCATCCGATATACCGCGAGAGTTGACACATCTCTCATTCATCCAATACCCACAACATATTACATCTCATAATTCATGCATATCTATCTACTCAAAGACCACAACATGCATACATAGACGACTCTCATGCGAATAGAATTCAATAAAAAATGAATATAACTAATGAAAATGTACCCTCAGGTCTAACCTTTTAAATCACCTCTCGGATGTACGGTACACGATCGTCGGAAGGGTGGATGCTCCGCAACTCTCCCGGTTCACTGGTTCACTGTTCTCGTTCGTTGTCTTTACTGATTTGCTCGCGGCTCCAACTCCGTTCTGCTCCTATTTCCTCTTTATCTTTTGCTTACTGTTTTTGGGTGTCTTCTTCCTGTAGTTTTTATGTGTGTTGTGTATGAGTTAGGGGCTAGCTACTAGGGACTAGGGGACTAACTAAGGACTAGGGTTGAGAAGGTTGGTGAAGGGTTCTTTTTATAGGCAAAAGGGTTAGGTTTGACAAGGAAAGGGATTTGATTTGGTTTGGTTAAGGGAAGTCAAGAGATTTGATTTGGTTTGGTTAAGGGAAGTCAAGAGATTGAGGGGGACAAATCTTGGCTAGATAGGGAAGGTTAAATATTTGATTGGCTTGGATTAGGAATACAATATTTTAAGTTTGGAATAATCTTATTGAATTAGGAAGTCAAATATATGATTGGCTTTAATTGGTTAAGATTGATTTTAATTAGGCAAATCTTATTTTTTAGTTTTAGTATATAATATATTTAATTTAGGCATGATTTTAGTTTAAGTTGGCAATTGTTTATTTTAATTGGTAAATGATTTAAATATTTCATTTAATGTTTAATATTTAATTTAATATTTAATTACTTAATTTGGGATGTGTTTTATGGGCTTTGGGGAGCTAAATGGGCTGGGTGTGAGGCTAGCAGCAAAACCAGAATTACCGACACCGTTCGAACGCTTCCTCGAACGCGGCACGAACGCCCGCAATCCGTTTGACGTTCGAACGTAAACACGAACGCAGCACGAACGAAAACAGTGAACCTTGTTTATTCTGAATTTCCCCTTCCGATATCCGTTTCCCGTGACCTCCGTGACTTAAAAGGTAGTGTCTCCAAAATGAGACTCATCATAGGGTTTTATGCGTAAAAATGCAGTGCCTACAATGGCTATGGGCGGCGGCTGCAGTCCTCTCAAAAGTGGGACATAATCGTGATTCTGCCCCTGAGAAGCCTGGATGCCTTGAGGCAACACCGCTTCATGTTGTGCCATATTTGGCCTTTGGTGCATATTTGGCCCTAATTGTGGGCCATTGCCCCCAGGACTTGTTCCTCCCCTAGAAGTCGCAGGGACCGTAATTCCTTGTGGGGGAACATTGCTCGGACCAACCTCCTGACTGTTTGGTGCAGGGGAAAGTGTAGTCTATGGTGGAGTTGTCCCCCCATTTACACATTTGGCCATTAGTTCGTTCAATGAGCTCAAGTGTTTGGCCATATTTTCATAATGTGAATTTCTAGTCAAACAAATTTATCTATGACATGAGCGTTCGACAGCCTAACCTGTTCAACACAATTCTGTGTGAACTCACTGAACAATGTATGAACTGCATTAGGGCTGAGTTCTCGCACCGGTTCGTATAGACTAGCCTCTGTCAGACCCTCGAAATGACCTACCACGGCTGGAATGTGGGGCTGGTTGGTTTGCTTTAGTCATATTTCCTCCGTACCTGGGCCAATTTGAGTGTTTCTTTTCGGAGGCATCACCACTTCTTACACCAATTCTCTCACTGTGGTCGCCAAAAATTGTTTGCGCGATTTTTTTTGCGCGAGAAGAAGAAAGAGAAACGTGTAAGGTTCAAATCTCCTGAGACAAAGTCCCAGCAAATGGTGTTTGATTAAGTGAATAAGCCTCCAAGAGGCGCAAACACACAAATTACAGTCCTAAAAGTTATAGAAACTAAAAGATAAAAAAAATGCTCATTTGAGTCTTCATTTGATCGGGGTTTTTCTCTCTGTATGAGTGAGCTTTTATAGTGAAACTTGTAAACCGCTTGAGCAGTTCCAATATCTCCCTGCAGCTGCTGGATCGTGCCTTCAACCGTTGGGCTGTGCGTCTCAACTGCTTGATCGTGGGTTGAGCTTTTATAGTGAAGCTTGTAAACTGCTTGGGTGGTCTCAGTATCTCCCTGCAGTTGCTGGATTGTGCATGTAACCGTTGAGCTGCGTGTCTCAACTGCTCGGTTGTGGAGGGAAAACCGTCCAACTGCTGCGATTGTGGAAGCAACTGCATCATGCATTTTCGTCCTAACCGCTAATTCGGTCGTCTCAAGCTCTTCGTCGCTCCATCATCCTTCCTCCCTTCGTTCTTTCCTTCGTCTTAGGGCGATTTCATTTCAGGGTGACTAGAATTTCCTCTGTCAATAGTATTGTTATATTTTGACTATATATTTTACTGTTCATTATTCAATCATGACTTCATTTTTCAAACTTATTCATGTCTCAAATTCTGTCAGATGTAGGTTAATTATATATGTATATTTTTTAATATATGATTAATGGCTTAAATTCAAATGGAAATGACTTTTGTAAGTTGTAGATGAATGTCTTAACTAGACCTGACCATCGGTCCGATTCGAAACCGAACCAGCCGGTTTCCGGTTCCACTTGTGTGGAACCGGATCGGTTCTGGTTCACACTTAAGTGGAAGCGGAAGCGGAACCGGAATTGGAACCGAACCGTTCGGTTCCAGTTCCATTCAGTTTTTTTTTTTTTACTTTTTTTAAAATAAAAAAATTTGAGATTGAGAAAATAATTTAAATTTATGAATTTAAATTTATATAATAAACTTATATTAAATTACAAATGAAATTTTTGGCTTAAAAAATTAAAATTAAAATTATTAAATTAAAGAGCTTGAATTTAAATTTTTAAAACTTAAGTTGCATACGTATCCTCCAAGGGTGAGAGGAATCAAAGCTCACGTAGTTCCATTATAATTTTAAGATATTTCCCCATTGTAATTTTACAATTCTTTAATTTTAATAATCATTATCAGTGTTTGTTGATTCTTCAGCTCCAGTTCCGTTTGCACTTGCAGATGCATTGTCGAACAAGTCTTCAAATTCATCGGGGGCATATTATTGTTGCCTCAGATCAGCTCGGGTCCAATCATCCACACATGCTGTTGCTTATAGAGTGTTCGGATGTAATGAAGACCGTCTAACTTCTAATATATTGCCTCTCATGTTGAAGGCTTGCCCAATCGTAACAGTGGAAACATGTGCTGCCAATATCTCTTTAGCAATAATTGATAATACATTATATACATTCTCAAGTTCAAACTCAACGACATTGTGTCTTTTCAGGTGTTTGTTCATATTGTCGTATCCACTAGTAAATTTGTAAGAAACCCCACAACGGTTGCATACTGCTTTTGGACCTTCATTTGTAATATCGATTTAATGAAAATGAATTTTGAAAACATCCGAGAAACGAGATCTAACTTCTCTTCTCTGTGGACCGATACTAGGACCGCTCTCTTGGGTTGACACATTTGACATTGTGTTATCAGATGAGCTTATCATTTGTTGTTTAAGAAATTTTAAAGAATTAGAGAATTGAGAATGATAAATTGTAATTGTAGATGAGAGAATTCAGAATGAGAGAATTGTATGAATTGAAAATTGAGAAATTGGTGTGTTGAAATAAAGAAAAATGACATATATTTATACATTTTTAGAATGTTTTTTGTGATACCTAAAATGCCTCTAAAATTAGCCGTTTTATTAATGTTATTAGGGGTATTTTGGGAAATCCCCAATTTTTTTTAATAACGTTGGAGCAGGGAACCCCAACGGTTCTAACCAAAACCAAACGATTCATGTTGGAACCGTAGGAACTGCTGGAACCATTCGATTCCAGCGGTTCCTACCGGTTCTATTGGGGTAAGAACCCTAACCGAACCGGTAAAATTCGATTTCGATTCCGAAACCGGAACCGATACCAACCGATTCGGTTATGATTTGGAACCAGAACTTTGACCGGGTCTGGTCTTAACAAGGTTTCTGTTCAACTAGCACTTAGGAGTACTGCATGTATGGATTTTTGGTTCATGTTTGGTCTATGGAGAACATCGAACTGTACTGAGAACCGAGGTGATAAATTGAACTGAACCAAATTGAAATAGATCGGTTTGGTTCAATTTAATTATTAATTTCGGTTCCTGTTTGGTTTTACAATAAGCCAACACCCTTGCTTTTATAAATAATGACATTTTTATAATATTTCAAAGACCAGACCCAATTTTGTAATTACACACACTACCTTAAATTGTTAGCCAAGTAATCATCAAGTCTCTGATTTGTTAAAAGACATTTGTCGTCCATTTTATAATTTAATTTGCTCTCCTTGGATAATAATATTAACAAAGAAAACCCTGCGCAAAGAGACGGAGGCAGGCAAAGGCATAGCACATCTGGATTAGATCTAAAAGTGAAATCAGAAGCTAAAGTCAATGGCTCTCTCTAGATCTTTTCTCGTATATCTGTTTGTTATTATCCAATTGCTTTCCCTTTCATTTGCCGAGATCCGATACAGCGAGATTCGATCCGATAACCGCCCGATTATCCCCTTCGACGAGTTCGGGTTCACACACCGCGGTCGTCTGGAACTCAACGTTTCAAAAATCTCCCTCTCAAATAACAATCCGGACCTTGACTTCTCCAAAGTCGGATTCTTCCTCTGCACGCGAGACTCATGGCTCCACGTGCTTCAACAGCTCGAAGACGGAGAGATCACCTGCGCTCTCCAATCCGATCTAATCAAACACGTCTTCACCTTCAACAACCTCAACGGAAAATCCGAATTCAACACTAGCTATTCCGAAAACGACGCCGAACAGTACACGCTCGTTTTTGGTAATTGTCTCCAGCAACTCAAAGTCTCCATGGACGTTAAATCGGTGATGTACAATCTCGAAGGGAGATCAAGCAATCGCGATTATCTCTCCGCAGGCAAAACGATTCTGCCGAGGATCTATTTTCTCTTATCGCTAATCTACTTCATCCTCGCCGGTCTCTGGATCCACGTGCTTTACAAAAAACGACTCACCGTTTTCCACATCCACTTTTTCATGCTCGCCGTCGTGCTTCTTAAAGCGGTGAATCTGTTATGCGAGGCCGAAGATAAATCGTACATCAAGCGCACCGGCAGCGCTCACGGCTGGGACGTGTTGTTTTACATGTTCAGTTTCTTAAAAGGAATCACGCTTTTCACTTTGATCGTTTTGATCGGCACGGGATGGTCCTTTTTGAAACCGTATTTGCAGGATAAAGAGAAGAAAGTGTTGATGATCGTGATTCCACTCCAGGTCGTTGCCAATATTGCTCAGGTTGTGATTGATGAAACGGGGCCGTATGGTCAGGATTGGATCACATGGAAGCAAGTGTTCTTGCTTGTTGATGTTGTGTGTTGCTGTGCCGTTTTGTTCCCGATTGTCTGGTCGATCAAGAACTTGCGTGAGGCTGCCAGGACTGACGGCAAGGCGGCAGTTAATTTGATGAAGCTCACATTGTTCAGGCAGTACTATATTGTTGTTATTTGTTACATTTACTTTACTCGCGTCGTGGTTTACGCGCTTGAGACTATTACTTCCTACAAGTATCTGTGGACTAGTGTGGTGGCTGGAGAATTGGCCACACTGGCGTTTTATCTGTTTACTGGTTATAAGTTTAGGCCGGAGGCACATAATCCCTATTTTGTGATTGATGATGATGAGGAAGAGGCTGCTGCCGAGGCCTTGAAGCTGGAAGATGAGTTTGAATTGTGATTCAACTGATTATAGTTTCATTATCCAAAATGACAGACTTGAGTAGGAATCTTGCCTACTCATGTTGGATTTAGACTGGTAATTTCATAAACTTTGATGTATGTCTGTGAATGTTATTGTAGGTGTAATATTGATACATGATATTTGGAATTCCTGTTTTGAGTTTGTTTTGAATTATGCAATGTGAATGACATGTAAGCGATGCGAAACCTAGACATTTCATAGCCTTGAAGAAAGAAATAAATTAGATACAGCTCCTTGTTTTCATGATTGCGAACAAGTGCTTGTTAGAAATGAACATATTATTGTGTAAGTGCTTGTTAGAAATGAACATATTATTGTGTATCTCTTGTTTTTATGGGGATAATTTTGTTTATCTTGAATTTTTGCTTCGCAAGGGCAGCAAATGTTTTGCCACTAATAGTTGCTTTCTAATTATCATGTGGTTTAAACTGAATCACAAAGTTGTACAGTCATAAGGAGGACATGTGTGTGTCAAATTCTATTTCTGTTAAAAAAGCACTTACAAGTTAAATAATCATAATAATGCATGCAGCTACATTTCATGCATTAAGATGTTTGGCATTCTAGTTTTTCAAACCGTAGGGATATTTACCGAGTAACTTTAACTTACTCTTAGTGAGACTGTAAAATCAATTTATTCCTTTTATGATTGTGCTCATCTCTGCCTCAGTTAGATGTTTCAATATTCGTTATTCTGCTTTGCTATTAGAAAACATGTGCCATATACTTACTGATTGATGATGGCTTTGCCCATGCATTCAGATTCCGTTCTGTTGAATATATAATTTTCTTTTATGGTTCTATTTTTATTTATTAATTTACTTCTTTTAGAGCTTTCGTTCTCCTAGGGTGGTGGTTTTAGTTGATTAATAGTTGAAGATGTTTTAGAATACTATACAAAGAAGAACAGACTTGGAATATTGGGGCTCAAAATTGTATCATTGCATTGGTTATCCAGCTTGGGTAGATTAGAGGTTGTTTAGTTGTGGAGAAAGTTGTTAATTTAAGTCCAGATGCCATTAAGCCTGATTGTTCAACTATTTTAATTTTTTATGCAGAATTTTCAATTTCTGTAGATTTAAGATTTTGGTGATTTGGCCATATTGGTTTTAGGCTACTGGGTTTAGGCGTTAAATATGGGGGTTGGATCGGGTTGGGTTGAGTTGGATCAGATATTGTATCGAAATCTTTTTTTTTTTTCCAAAAAAGATTATTGTGTCGAAATCTTGACAAGCAATTGAATTGCCTTATTTATATAGTGCATTGTTGATGATTTTCTATATATGTTGTATATCGCCAATTAAATTTATTTTTAACATCAAGCAAATTATCTTTGAGTAGGTCATCCTTTCTAGGTTAACCTTATCTTAAGAATCTGATACTTCATATGTGCAGTGCATGTGTAAGCACATGCGGGAATGCTTCTTTTGCATCAAAGCCGAATTCCACTCGCAGAGGAAAAATTTAATTCAATAAAGGGGCTGAGTGACGTGTTTCTGTTTACTAATAATCCTCCTCCATGTAAAACCACACCCACTTTTTACTACACTATTTCACTAACCACCTGCAAAATTTTTTGCTGTGTTAATAGTGATTTTTTAATCTATTAGTCGTGGAGTTTTGAAGTAACGAAGAATAATATACTCTTAACTTTGTGATATTTAGTGCATGTTTAGGGACTCTCCGAACCCTATTTCTGCAGTCCTACAAAAAAGTCTTGCTGCAGTAGTGTTTCAAATTGAGTCCCCATTTTGGAACCATTAGGCATGTCCCTTGATCTGCTGTGTATTACTGCACAAAGCCACAAAGGGTTGTCACGCCTACACCACTGTTACGGAGCGTGACACTATGCATTAAGTGGGGGGTGTGGTAACAGACTCATCTAATGCATCTGTCTCTGTGAATCCCATTAAGAAACAACCACCAGCAACAAGAACAAAGTATGATCATCAAACAAATTGTTGTCAAAAACTAGCACAAAATATTATTAAATAATAATATGAACCGTTAGTACTACAACTGTAGGTGCTCAGAATTAGGCCTACAAACATATAGAAAAATCTTCATCAACATGTTTCCTTAGTGGAACTGGTGCAATCAGACAAAGGTCCACTAAGAAAATGACACATATCATGATATTGTTGTATTGGTAAACACGAGGTATTGAGGGTTACATCCGAAATCCAACGATTCCGGAGAAAATATAGACTCAGATTCGAAGTAATCCACCCTGGAATGAGTCCGGAGTAATACCACACCGAAATCTGGAGACCTCCGCAAAAATTGAAGTTTGAAAAAAGCAATCAAGACCCGACCCCGAAATAACATTACTCTGGAGTGGAAGCACTCCAAGATGAATCCAGTCTAGTTCATGTCTGTTTCAAAGAAATTCACTTAGAAAATCCTTATAGTGCATCAGAAAATACTTTGATATATAATAGAATACCTTATAAAACAAGATGTCACATATATCTCCACCCAAAATTAATGAACTTCAATTGCAATCCACTTATCTAAGCATGCGAGATTCATGCATAATGACAGATGTACAAAAAGCATAAGCATACAGATGTCCCTGATCCAATTGGACTTCTAGCATGCCATACCTAATAAATTGAAGGTAACAAACTCTCATTCTCTATCCCATTTTTACCACACACAATAACAAATTTAAAATTGAAATTGGAAATACTGAGACCCGTTCTACATAGGAATAGGCTGTCTCCCAGGTTTTTTCTTTGACTCGGAGTGCAAAGGCTCTTGATTAGGCTCGTAGAAAGAGTCTCTATCTTTTTTTTTTTAAGATGAAATTCATTCATATATTAAACATCACAATGATGTAAATACATAGCCATAAGAGCTCGAATACAAACTTAGGATAACCTA
Organism: Zanthoxylum bungeanum; assembly: GCA_019454045.1. NCBI lineage: Eukaryota > Viridiplantae > Streptophyta > Magnoliopsida > Sapindales > Rutaceae > Zanthoxylum > Zanthoxylum bungeanum. Next base: position 11,216 of record SKCR01007838.1, on the reverse strand, counting down.
AGACTCAAGCTAAATTAGGATGAAACCTAACAAATAAAAACAAATTATGTATAATGTGATTCCCGTAACCAGCAGAAGTACATATTCACACCTAAAACTACTTAGATACATGAGGAATTACAGAATCGGCATATTCCCACCTCAGCCTAAACGCAACGTCGGTGACTATATACTCCTAAATAGAAGTGAACCAACATAATACATACATTGTATAAAAAACTTTTACAACAACATTCAATTGATTTAACACATAACAAAGCAGATATATGAGGTTATACAAACGATCCGAACCATCCTTTGCTCGCATAATCAGATCTACCCATTTTGCTTGCATCAAAGCTCTTGATTGTTGAAGAAAAGACTATTATTTCTGAAAAAAAAAAAAAAAACAGAAAAAACAAAAACCAACACAAATGTTGGAAATCTACCACTGAAAAGTGGATCTCCATAAGTAAATATGGGAAACAAAAACACAAAAAAAAACTAAAAAAGAAAAGAAAGAGAGGCTGCCAGTGAACCATCCGAAGAAACCTCCACCGGCGCACCAGACAAAGAAGCAAGGATAGAGAAGGAAAAAGAAAAAGAAAAATAAAAAGAGGGGGGAGAGGAGACGAGAAGAAGAGAATAAAAATATGAAGAAAGGAAGAAAAAGAGAAGATGATGGGGGAAAAACTAAAAGGAATGAGGGAGCAGAGAAAACGAGAAAGGGAGAAGAGGAAATGGGAGTAAGGGGGCAGGGAGCCGGCGGGTGATTAAAGGAAAATTTCATGCCGCCACCACAAGGGCTGTAGACTGTGGTGGCGGCAGGCTGAAGCAAAAAGAAAATTAGGGCAACAGAAAAAAGTTGAGAGAAAAACTTTAATTTTCCTCCGAACTCTCTTTTGTTCTCTATCCTTAATACATCTTACTTGATTATATTTGAGTAATGTTATATAAATCCATTTAGCCTTTGTTTTATTTCCGATGTGAGATTGTCCGATTTCTTCTTATTTTTCCATCTCAATAGTGCCATTTGAGAAATAATTTTCTGTTCACCCGAATTTCATTTTGAGCATATAAATATTTGCTTTCGAAGTACTCATGAAAGAGAATCTGAATCACTCATAACCTCTTAATTTCACAAAGTAAATCGCATGCAAAATTATACTTCAAAATAACAAATCATCATATTTTCCAACACAAATAAAATTGTGCCCCACAATATTGAGCCACTACTTGTTTGTCACATTGGCCGGGTGAGGGCGGCATATAAAACGCAAGAAACTCATTAAGAAACTGTAGATATGAAAAGTTGCAAGGCACGTAAAAGAGCTGAATCAATGAACAAGGGACTTGCTTGGGAGCTGGCCGAGGAGAAAAAAGGAAGAGAAACAATGGAGAGTCTTTGTGAAGAACTTGCTAGAAATGTTTTATCTGATGGAGAAGAAATTGATCGCATAAACAAAGAAATAGAAGAAGAGAGAAAGATGCTGCGAGTGGCTGAAGTGTTCGGAGAAGAAAGAGTTCAAATGAAGCTCACTGAAGCCAACTAGCCGAGATTATGTTGGAAGAAAAGTTATCAGAATTGGAATAATGTAAAAGAACTCAAAATGATACTTCAACTTCCAGGACAAAACATTCCAGGTCTTTTAACAGCTTGTCACAGCCTTTCAGGAAAATGTGCCAAGTTGGTTTTGAGTAGTGAGAAATTTAATATTGGTGATTACAATAATTGGATTGATTCCAGAGAATCAACAAGGTTTGTTTGAAGTGAAAACTTTGCATGCAACGACACTACATCGATTGCAATTCAACGGAGAAGACCATCTGATTCTGAACCTGAGAATCCAGAAATAAAGAGATTGATCAAATGGTTCGTTGAATGTAGGCATTGGGGGGTACAAAGCTGGAGTATCAAAAGGCTCAGCTTAGGATTTTACCTGAACAAAGAAGCCATATATCAGATCTGATATTAATCTTAGTATGAGTTAAGGATGTTATTAACTTTTATGTTATGAATGCTTCTGTCTTTATCTACTCGATGATTATCACGTGTGTATAAATGAATATTACAACAATTAATTGAAGCATATATATGACAAAAAGGTAAATAAAAAAGATGCAAGCATCATCGCATCAGGACTTTTCCAACAAAATGTCATTTTGAGCGAAAATCTAATAATCTATTGTTCCGAGGGCATTGGAGGACGCAATACGAGAGAGTTTAGTTTTATTCAAAAATAAAATAAAATAAAAAAATACAAGTAAAGTATATAGTTTTATTATTCAAGCAGATACAAGTCATGTATTGATTGAAGAAGTAAACAGAGCACATACCATGAGGGTCATAGCATAGGAAAACAACAAACTCTGCTTCAGCTACCAAATTCATTTTGCTCAATTATTCAATCAAAGCTGACATATTAGACTTTCAAATGGCATCTCTGTAAATACTAAAAATATATATGAATTGCATGCGCGGTCTGAGACAAACAGAAACAGGGAATCAATACTCACACAAGTAAAGTTAAAGCTTTGGGTTGGGCTTTGTGATGACACATCACTCTCACTGCTCTCTCATCATCTTATTCGCCAACAAGTAGCAACAGCTGTTCTGTTTGATGATATGGGATTTAAGATTTAATCAATAAATTTTATTTGTTCCGTTTAAATCTGAAAGATATGATTTGAGATAGAATTTCTAACTATTAAAAAAAAAAAGAAAAAAAAGGTAGCAACAGCTGTTATTATTATCTAACCCAATATAGCTTCATCTAGATTTAGGTACTAGCCTATAGGTTGCTTATACAATGCCTGTTAGATGCCATAGTTTTTCAATGGTCACCATCAGCAAATAATGTTATATTAAAGATCATAGTATTAACAGAAATAAAGAACTTCAAAACTTTGTTTACTGTTCTCTAAATCAAGCCGAAATTAATCTTAACTTCATGGGTCCAATTAAAAATTATCATAGAGGAGCCCAATTTGAGAATTAGTTAGAGCATCACAATCCCATTTGCATTTTGGTCCCCCCAACCCAGTGGGCCCAAAAGCGCGATCTTCAATGCTATTCACGCTTAACGGCACTCTTGACGGAAAGTAACATATTTTGACAGAGACCGTCAGTCAATTGAGTCAAACTAAACTAGTTTTGTTTGCGAATTGCGACAGCCAATGAACGTTCATTTCAATCTCCAGATAGTCAAAATTAAAGAGTCAAAAAACACTTACATTGCTACTTAGGTCCAATTAAATTAAGCGGTAACGAACCAACTTCATGCAAAGATTTTTCAACCTCCTCTGACGTGAAAAAGAAAAAAGTGTGTGTGTGTGTATAATAAGAGAGAGATGTAGTTTTTGTCTTTATTTCCATAAGAGGTTCGAATGTTGGAAGCTAAGGAAGCAAAGCAAAACGCGTGGCTCAAAATGGCGGCACCGCTAACACAAAACCCACAAACCCACTTTATCTACATCAAAGAAATATAAAGAGATGTTGAAGATTTTCTTTGTGAGAGCTTAAAAAAAAATGAAAATTGTGGGTGGATGCTGATTTTATAGATGGGAAAGTTGTCTTTTTGAGGACAAATTTCATGGGATCAAGAAAGAAGTAGAAGAAACAAGTAATTTTAGTGGGTGGGGTTCAAGGATGGAAGAAAGCTCATGTGATGGTGGTGGTAGTAGTAAGAGAATGATGATGGCGCCTCCTAGACCTTGTCATTATTATAATAATAATCATGAGTATTGTTCTTCTTCTTCTTCTTCTTGTGAGAAAACTGTAGGAAGTGATTGTGGATTTGATATTGGTGGTGGTGGGTCCATGTTTTGTAACAGAAGCAATCAGGTTGCTTGTATGAGCGATATATACGATGTTGTCGGTGCAGCTACTGGATCTGGTTCTGGTACTAACAACAGTGCAGCAGCAGTACTAGTGTCGAAGTCTTTAAGCCCTTCTATTCACTTTAATTCCTCCTCAGGTAAAGTTCTTTCTTTTCTTAAACCATGTTAAGTAGCTAATTAAGTGTTTAGTAATTAAATAATAGAAAAAAGGGAAAACCTGACTTTTATGTATAGGTGATATAAGTTATATATATCTGGTCTGTAACTGTAGGAGAAATGGCAACTACAACTGTGAATGTGAGGGTACCTTTTACTGCTGCTCAGTTGCAAGAACTGGAGAGACAGACATTGATATACAAGTACATGGTGGCTTCTGCTCCCATCCCTCACGAACTTCTCTTACCCATAACCAAAAGCCCTTCAAGGGTTCCTTCCTCTCAACCCAGTAGTAATTATCTCTCTTTTACTTTTCCTTAATTTCCATCAATTTATGTTGAACTTCTTGCTTTTATTATGCATGAGTTGTGTTGAAACTTTACTTTGTTGTGGGGTTTTATTATATGTAGGGGTGCAAGGTTCAATGGAATTAAAATTGTTGAGTAATAATAGCTCGGATCCAGAGCCATGGAGGTGTAGAAGAACAGATGGAAAGAAATGGAGGTGCTCTAGAGATGCGGCTCCTGATCAGAAATATTGTGAGCGCCACTCTCACAAGAGCCGTCCCCGTTCAAGAAAGCTTGTGGAATTACAAGCCCACAGAACCAACAACAATCAAAGTGTGAACCCTCTCAACAGATCTTATCCAAAGTCTCACTTTCTCAACCAGAACATGGCCTCTTCAATCGCATCAATTGAACCACAACAACAACCCAGGTGAGTTGGGATTTCAATGGTGACTCAGTTTAACTTTGTTTTTAATGAGTTTGATTAATTATGATTTATTGTTATAATTGAATATTACAATTCTCTCTTGTTCTTATCTGTTTTGTGTATGTATCTCTGTGTGTGTGTGTGTATATGCTATGATGTGGGCCTTTTCTTTGTCTTGTGTACTTTATTGTGCTAATAACTCTAGCTTGTAAATTTGTGGCAAACCCGTGAAGGGGCTTGGAATGGTTCATGAAAGGGGAGACAATGCCTGTTGATATTAATTCCAACCACCAAGAAGGGCTCCAAACCAGCAGCAAATATGGTGAATACCATAGAGAACATTTCATCAACTCGAATTCATACACCAATTTGGGTGGTATTGATCTTGCACTCCAAGATCATCGGCTGCATGACCAGTACAGTTTGTTTCTTAGCCCGCATCAGGCACAAACACAAGAGACTAGGCACTTCATTGATGCTTGGTCAATTGAAGGGGGAAATATGGTTAATGAGGACAGAATTGGAAGTAATTGCTTTATTTCCCCAAATGAGAAGCTTCCACTCTCTTCCCTTACATTATCAATGTCTGGTGGAAGCGAAACTATCGAAAGAAATGAAAATGCGTTGATGGATTGTCTTGGAACCATGGGCTCAGAAAGAGAGAGTGCTGGGACTTTGAGACCCCACTGGATGAACCATGTTTCAGGAATGAGTTCACCGCCTGGTGGACCATTGGCTGAAGCATTGTGCCTTGGTATTGCAAGTGGTGCTAAATCAGATTCGAACGCGGCATCTCCTCATGGCTGCAGCACTAGCACCACTACCAGCAGCTAAAGCTTTTATGTACATGGTGCCTGGGCAGCTTAACTTTGAGCCTATTTTGTTTCTGTTAAGTTTTAACTTATCAGTGACATGGCAAATGTTGACTGTAAAGCTGACAACAATATTTTTACAAGTAGAAATTGCTTTAACTCTGTTAGTTTGGTGTTTTGATTAGTTCCACGACCAATGTTTTTATATATAGATTATGTTTTGTGGTTTTCAAATTCAAGTAGAAAATAGTAAGAACTAAACATACTAAATTATTACATCACCAAGCATTCACAAATTCATCCATTGAAGGCTTAAGATCCTTGAAAAGGGAAATTGAAAGCGGCTAAACTTTATATTACACAGTTTGTATCTGAGATGGGGTAAATGAGGGACTAATTTATTCCCATAAATTGAGAGAAAATCTTGATCCCGAGGGGCATGGAGAAATTTCACCACCAAAACACTCTGTATAGCAGGAAGAGTAATTTGACAGCTGCTCCGTTCCGGAAGAATAGCCACCGGGGATACTCTTGAAGCTGCTGCTCCTCGAGTTCTGGCAACAACGTGGCTCAGGAGCTGGATAGGAAAGGCGTTTCTTCGCAGACCCGCTTTGCTCTCTCTGCGGAGTTGATGGCATCTGCCTTGGTACACTCTGTGAGCGAGCCTTAGCTTTTGCTGACTCAGTAGCAGCCATGTAATTAGGCATGGTAGAAGTTGCAGCAGCCCCGTATAAGGTAGGGGTTTGTGCAGCTAAATAACTTGTTTCTTCTTTCAGGCATCGAGGGCTAGCTGAACGCACTTGAATTGGCTTGGTTTTGCATGGGGAGGGCGTGACAGCAGGCGAGTATTGATGGAAAGGGAAATTTTGTTGTGCCCTGTGAAGTGGAGAGGCAATAGAAACTTGCTTGGGTTGTTTTTGGTTTGGATGTTTTGGCCTAGGTACATCAATTTCTAAAGTCTTTATGTGGTCTCTTTTATCAGTTGAAGCTCTACTAAGGCTATTTTCCAATTGCTTGGTGGCCATCCACCGATCAAGCCAATTTGTTCCTTCTTCTAGTTCCTTTTCATCTCCCGCAGATGGGTTTCTGCGATACCTCCATATCTTGATAGGAAGAGATTTATCAGATCAATTAGCTTGGTAGCTAGTTCCAAATTAAACCAAAAACATTGGATAATGAACTAACCTGGCTAGACAAAGCATAAGCGAGTGTTTTCTCACGTTTCATAGCAGCTTCCTTAATCCCCTGCCTTGTAAATGGATGGTCATCCCAATCATCCATAGTACCACTAGCATTGTTGTTGGACTGTTAAAAGTAAAAATCTTTATTAGAATTAAAAAAAAAACGGAGTACAAAAAGTTGACATTGGGGAATATATATATATATTCATGTGTAACTTACTATTGACTTTCTATTTTTAATGTCATGAAGCTTTGTAGAGTCCCATAAATTGTTGGTTTCAGCAAACATAGACCTTCTGGTCCCCTCATGTGAAAGCCTTGCTCGTTCTTGAGCTCGAACCAAAGCTTGTATGCATTTTAGAGTTAGCTTGGTTTGATTTCGAACATTTTGTCCTCTGACTAAAGCTTGAAGCTTCACCAGCCCTCTGAGTGCACGCAAGGCTCTCCTTGCCTTGAAACAAATAGTAAAATAAGTGAACCTATATATATCATTATCTTTAAATGCATGTAGATATGCAAATGTTACTTACTAAGTAGCCTCTGAAAGTTGTTTGAATGATTATAGAAGCATAGTGTTCTCTAACATAACTAGAAGCTGGCCTAGTTAGCCTAACAATCTCTACCGCTGCTTGGGCTGTTGCCACTGCAGCTTCAGCAGTAGCTGCTGCCACTGCATATGCATGCCTCTGCTCGGCAAGTAAAATGGGGTTCACTGGTTTACTACTTGTAACCTTTGCTGCTATCTTAGCTTCACAACGTGGTACGTCACTATTATTATTAATCTTTCGGAAACGCCACCTCCTTTTCTCTCTTTTCTGCACAAACCCAAAAACACATGCAACAAATAACCGAATATTTATTTAACTCAGTATAGAAGTTTGGTAAACATTGACAGTAACTGGTAACTCACTAACTTGGTGTTACCTTTTCTTCCTCTTCTAGCTCATATTCATCTTCTCTCCTTCTGCTGCTTTTATTCTCATTATCTTTAGAAGGGGACCTAAAGGCCCTTTTCACTATTGCCAGCCACGAGGTACCACCCTTCTTTCCCATGAAGAGAGAATTACAAGAAAGCTATGAACATTTAATTCAAAGAGCTTAGCTTATTTGCATGGTGTGTCTTAATTTGATTCTTTCCTCCATTAATTATGAATGAGAGAGTAGAGAAAGTATCGTGTATTTGTGAAGAATCTAAATGGTACGAGCTCCAATATAAGTGCAGATTTTTAAGAGCATGGGTGTTTGCTAGTGGCATAGGGAGAAAAAAAATAATGGAGGTGGAGGTGTCAGACAGACAGTGTCAATAACTTTGTAATTTGGACAAGAAACTATCACAGTACATGGAGAGACTGGAGTTTTTAAATGTTGAAAAGAATCCAAAGTTGGTTAGCCAAGGCTTTTAATTTTTTTTAAATTGAGCATGCTTTGATTTTATTAATTAATCTTTAATAATAAAACTGACCAACCCCATTGGCATCACGTGTCACGAGAAGCTAAAGAACAAGAGAGAAAAGAGGCACATATTAATTCATGTATGTATTATTTATTATTTGAATTGAATAGTCCTCGAAGACCAAAATGGAACTTGGCTTTGAAGGGGAATCATGTTTCTGGCTTCTGGGTAAACAGTTTTGGCTTCATTTCCCGGTAGCTGGTCAAACATGGTCTGATTCTCTGCTCTCCATATAAAATACAATAAAAACATATTAATCCAGCATATAATAATACAAATGAACAAATACATGTATAGTTTTGCTATTGCAAATTAAATTCTATGGTTACCTTTTCAACTTGGCTCAGACCTCTTTCTTGTTCATCATTGTTTTAGTCGAGATGGAGCTTCCAATTTCTTCAATGATATTATTAAGAGAATTATAACGCTTCCCCTTCATTGAACGTCCCCATTTTTCTAACTTAATATGTGCATTTGCAGGCTAAGATTTAATTGTTTATAAATTTTTATTTAATAACCACCCAATTATTATTTATGAAAAACTTAATACAAAGCTCCAATAAGAAAAATTACAACACTCTATTGACAATAAATTATACCTGAACTTGCAGAGAAGCTTGCCAGAGTGCACTCAAAATAATTGGGCTATAGAGATGGGTCCGGTTCTGCCTGATCTATGATCCAAACCCTACCAATGGGCCATAGTCACTCAATCAGGGCCCATGGAGAGTCAGTGACGAGACGTAAGTTACTGCATTTAAGTTTATCCCATCCCGAATAATGACTCACAACGAGACTCCACGTAGCACCGAATTAAATTATTAAAGGAAGGTCTTGTGTCCATTTTGGACATCCAGAAATTCCAACATTTATTGATAGTTAGAGAGTCAAATTTAAGAGATAGTTTCAACCATTTGTCATTGTTCATGTTATTAGAGAAAAGAGTGCCCATTCTACAAGAAGAAATCAAGTAATCCAGAGAGAACATTAACCACAAGACATCCGTGGAGTACCGAGGCGAGGCTAATAAGTTTTAAGAACAGAAACAGCTCGACTTGAATCTAGTTTTCTATCATCTTCAACATTTTTCCAGATTTTTCTAAGTCTCATGGTTTATATTCTGGTTTGGTATGTTAGTGATAAATTTAATTGAATATGCATGTTAAACTTGTTTAATAACATATATATGACCAACATATCTCATCTCTGTTAGTGTTGGTGTATAGGAAGTCCATAACAATTATAGAAAATATACAATATACACAACATAAATTTTTACAACAGCCGTTATACAATCTATTATAAGGAAAATAAATAAGCATACGAGGAAGTTCCAAAACTCAATCTTCACTTCTAAAAGTAGATTTACCATCTTTCTCGTACAAATTTTCTATCAACCAATGAAAAAAAATTTGATTCCTACAAAACAGAAACAAAAGCTCAATATAAGGTTAAAAATATATCACCAAATATGGGTGGATCCACATATCAACAAAGATCTAAGTAATAAAATACCAAAAAACTCAACTCCCATGAAAAAGCTCAGTGAACTCGCCAACATCAGGAAGAAAAACTCCATTTTTCGACAAGTCTCGGTCAAACAATAAGAAATTGGGTTGAGAAAAAAGTTAAAACAGAAAAAAGAGAAGGGTAAAAGAAAAACAAAAATAAGAGAGGATGTAAGAGAGTGAATAGAAAGAAAAAAAATAAGAGAGATGAAGAAAAAGATTTTCGGTTTGTGCCACCGACCGCACAAAAGAAATATGGTCGGTGACACTGTTGAAATATTGATTTGGGGTAGAGGTAATTATTTTTACCAGAAAATGGATATTTTTATAATTTTTGGAGGAGGGGCGAAGTAAATTTGCAAGAAAAATGAATGAACTTTGATCGACGTAGGCATATTTTAATCATCAATATTCATTATGACCTAAAAGCTGAAAATGGGTTCGTAATTTTCTTATGACTTTCGTGGAGGCATGTCGATAAACCCTAATGATGTTGTTAGATCTTCTCAGGTGCATATTAAAGATTAATTAATTAACTACATAGGCCATAAATATGATATCCACTGCACTTTCCAGGTCTACCAGTATTCTATCTACTTTTGACCAGTCAATGTTGGCCATTTGGCCTTGATTATCAACGCATCATCATGTAGGTAACTCACACCTTGAGCATCCTCATTAGTAAACATTACTGGCACCGGTCTGGACTTCTTAATCCTCGGGGCTATCTCTTTAGTCATCACCTAGGAGCTGTTGATTCAAAAATAGTTCTTCCTCACCCGATTTGAGTCATCGACTAACATTTTTCCCCCGGCAATGGTAAATATAGGTTTTTACTCCCTGCACCGCCTCACCCTCATTGCTTCATGATCAATGCATTCCTTGAGGCAGTCATTCCTCACCATGTCCTCAATTTGTTGCTGTAGGCCTTTGCAACTTTTGGTGGCATGATACACTATATTGTTTTTTTTTTCAACCGGGAACCTTCTGGGGTCGGGCTCAGTCAATAGCCATTTATCTTGTATCTCATGTCCTATCTGGGACAAAGGCCTGTTGAGGGCCGTGTAAGCCGTGCCCCCCCGCAACATGTGCAACTTTGATTGAAGGCTTCATCTTGGGTGCTGGGTTATCGTAAGTCATGAGCCTGAACTCCTACAGTCTCGGGATCGGTCATCTCCATCCACCGCCATCATCACGACATATGTCCTGCCTTGATTCTTTCTTTTCCCAAACAGCACCTCCTCAGGCTATATTTTCTTCATCCTATAACAACACAAACCTCATAGCATGTTCCAAGGTTGTTGCATAGTCCGACACTTCCTGAAGCCTGAGGTTGGACCAAAATCTCCCAACCATCAGCACTCATTTAAAGCTACCCAACGCTTCTGTGGACTCATACACCCATACTTCCAATACCAAGTTGTGGTATCTGTCTATAAAGTTCTTCAACGGCTCGTCATCACGTTACTTCATCAACTTTAACGACCTGATCGTCTTCCTTAGTGCGTACGCCTCTTTGAAATGGAGCACAAATGACTTCCTCAGATGCGAAAAGTTGTTGATACTCCCATAT